>JACVBY030000571.1:809249-1409249 GCA_017589505.3 Metroxylon sagu | reverse complement strand
TTAAAAATTTTAATCCTTCAATTCTTTATATAAACTTCATATTTGCTCATATTATAAAAGTAAAATGGTATTTGTTACTTAGGGTAGCTCACATGTAGCTGCACACACTTAATGCATAACCATCAACCTCAAGTAAATGATATACTTAACACTTACATTCATGCATTAAGTATGTAAAATTCAAGATCAATGGATATTACATGATGGGGAACATTTATAAAATTAAGGCTTTTGCTATTGCACTCAGCACACTTTATTTACTTATTTTTATATTTTTTGAATGTTTGATTTATTTTTAGTGTATCAAATTAAGTGAATGGGTAACTAGTTCGTTTGTTGGTGCGCGCATAATTAAAATAAAATGAATGGGATCTTGTTGTAGAAGCAAATATCGAGAGAACAAAGAAAATGAACATATTCAATTCTTGGAGGCTCCGTCGATGAGGTGGCTTTGTTCTTCAAAAAAGAAAGATGAGTTCGTTTCAGTTAATACGCCTTTATGATGGCAGATTGAAATTACCGATGTAGAGTGAGGCGTTGCTAAATGCCCCGCCTTGCATTGACGTCGTCAACACCTACGATAGTGAAGACTGGGCGAGGGCGGTCAGGAGAGAGGGAGCTGGATTGGCTATTGCTGTTAGAGAAAAAAAAAAGTTCTTCGGAGTGGGAAAAAAAGGGGTCAAGATTAGGGCTTGGGGTTTCAAAGAGCGCTAAAATATCAGTCAAGCAGGATGTACAGTTTATTTAACAAAATACCACAAATAACCTTGCTTCGGTAAACGATTGATGAAGGAGTGAAATTAATCTTGCATGTGTGCTAATTAAATTAATTAATAATAAATCTATGCCCTATAGATGCGGCTTATGCGTCATATTTTTATATTTAAAAGATAGCCACATTTAAGAGGCAACACCTAATAAAGCTAGGATGTTCTTAGCTTTTTTCCTTTCCAATGCCACGTGTATGTCTGTATTAAAGTGAGTTTTTTCTAATCTAAATTTTCTTCCTTCCAATATATTTTTTTTTTCACGATATTGATTGGTGTTCGATTCCCCAAATGCACATTTTTTTTTTACCCTTTCATTTTACCTCTTTTAATTTAATTATATAAAATTAAAGAAGTTATATAAATCTACATTCTTATTTATCTTATTTTTTTACCTTTCCATTTTGGATTATGTTTATATTTTTTTAAAAAATATTTTTTACACAAATATTTCATCTATTTTTCAATCTAATGTTTCAAATCAATTATTTTTTTGAAATTTAAAAAATTAGTCTAATACAAATATTTTATATATCTTATTTTTATTTTTAAAGTTAAAAATAATAATTTTAAAATTTGATTTTAATAATATGAGATTAATGAAATTAATAAATCTATATTTTTTATTTATCTTATTTTTATTTTGGATTATGCCTATATTTTTTTAAAAAAACTCCATTTTAAGAAAATATTTCATCTATTTTTTAATCTTCAGTTTCAATTCAATTAATTTTTTAAAATTTAAAAAATTAATCTTTTCCTTTCTTACCTTTTCATTTTGGATTATATTTATATTTTTTAAAAACTCTACTTTTAGTAAAATATTTCATTTATTTTTTAATCTATGGTTTCAAATCAATTAGTTTTTACATTTAAAAAATTAATCTAATATATATATTTTTATTTATATTATTTTTATTTTTTTAATTTAAAAATAATAATTTTAAAAATTAATAATGTAAAATTAAAGATATTATATAAATATATTCGATGGAATAGATGTTATGTTATTCTGTTAGCTAATTTATATATTTGCATCAGGATGATAGATTAATTATTTCATTAATTTTAATTGATCGATATTAAAAATATAATATTTTAAAAATATTCTGGGTTAAACTATAACAACTGAAGGTGTGTGAACCCAAACAAATTTTGAGTGAAAGTTTGAGGACCAAAACTTTATTTTAACTTTTTCCCCTCCTGGACTCTTTCTTGAGAGGAACAAAAGCTCCATTAGCGTCTCTTGCAAATCCTAGGTTGGTGGTTTTGTAATTTGAATTCCCATGCAAGGTTGCAAACAAGGCTCAACAACACAATATTCTAGTGGCCAAGAAGCATGTCATGTTGTATACATCAGAGATCCATATGATTTCAAGGATGCAAACACTTATGAGTCAAACTCAATGCAACAAACATAACTCATTAATCAATGCCATAGTATATGTATTCACTAACTTGTCGATCCAATTTAAACAATTTGGCTTGGATCCATAATGATAATATTAACTTGATTTAACAGAAGTATTTGAAATAGGCCCCAAACAAGTTTACAAATAAATAGGTCTTGATTGAATTAGGCTTTGTGCCGATCCTTGTCAGGTCGAATTAGATTAAATAGGTTAGCATTCTAAACTAGAACATGACTCATTTAATAATTGAATTAATCAGGTTAACCTACTTACAATGTGAAATTGTTTATACCAAACTTGGATATACTCATCTCAAGTTAGTTGGATGTTAAAATTGGAGGATTGTGTTGTGGATTACTTCTTATAACTCTTCAGCTTTCATTGGATTGTATTCAAGTAATAATGCATCTTCAATTTGATGGGAATTGATTATAAGGAATAGTAGATTGTAAGAAAAGGGTTCATAAAATGTTGAATAGTTCCTACAAAAATCAATCTTCTTAAGTTTCAAGATGATCTAGTTGATTTTTTTTTTTTTTTTTTTCTTGGTGTTAGAGAACAATATGCATATATTGTGATGTTTGTCATAATTTGATACTAATACCAATAAAATCTTTAACATAGCTATTCTTATTGTATTATTGAAACTATCAAATTTTGTATATACCTTGCAAGCCAGTTGCCTATAACAAAATAACTTACTTTTGACTTCATGTAGAAACTTACGCATAGCATACTATGATGCAAATGTAAATTTGTTGTGGTTTATATATTACTTTTTAGAATATACAAACACTCTAATTAAAGGGTTTAAGACACAGGTTAAAGTGTTTCTATAAGCATATGGCAATAGATTATAGTGTCATTCATCTAGTATTATCTCCAAATAAGCTATGCAGTGGGAAAAGGCTTTCATGTATGAATTTTGATGTACGAGACAAAATTCACACCCAGGAGAGGACCATTAAGAAGTTAGCTAGCTAGAAGTATAAAATAAACAAATATATCTACTCTTTTTTAATTGAAATCAGTGCAACAAATGGGACAAGAATCAAGATACAGATTGATCAATAGTGTTGATATTACAGAGTTGGAACAAAATTTCTGCATCAACTACTACTTTTGTTAAGAAGTCATTCATCTAGAAGTGTAAAGCGAATGGATATGCCTACTTTTTTCAATTGATATACAATGTAACAGTGGGAAAAGAATCGAAATCTAAGTTGATAAAACCGAAAGTGTTGATATCATAGGATCGGAATAAATATCTTCGGCAATACTTTCTTTAGAGAGAGCATATTCTTTTGTTTTAATACCAACCATGCATTCATATAAGGCTAAGATTAGCCTTGGCATTAGAACCAACGTCCACATAACTCTTTTTGGTGGGGTCACATAGAGTTTGTTGGACTTGCATTCGTTATCCCTTCTCATGGATCAACCTTAAGTAGTTGTCATCCTTAGATATTTATGACATCCATCTTTGGGGCGCATTCATCCTTAGATATTTATCACATCCATCTTTGGGGCGCATGATATTCTTAGAACTTCAAATAAAACAAAAGAGTTGCAGTAAAAAATTGATAAAGAGAAAAAGTTAGCAGCACAAAATTGGTAAAAGGGGGGAAAAAAATGAAAAAGAACCATCACCAATTTATAAAATTGAAGCGTGTTGATGGGTGGATGAATTAAATCCATTCCACAGCTGAAATCCTGATCCAAGTATGGTTGGGTCTGGATAATTTTGGCTAGAGTAAAAGGTAAGAGTAAATAATGGTCGCAAGTCAAAATTGAGACGTGCTAGCTGGAGTAAAAGATAAGACTAGGAAAAGGAAAGGGAAAAGGACAGCGACCTGCCACGTCATCATTACAGCAGCGGAGATCTTTTGGCACTTCAAAATATCTAGCCGCAAGATAATATGCGGCCCACCACGTGTCGCTCTCCGGACGTCGCCGCCACGTGTAAAAGCGGTGCCACGCGGGATAGAGGCCTTGGCCCCAAAGCCCTTCCTTCCCCTTTCTTTGCTTCGCTCTCTATCCTCCACCCTTCCGTGTTCCGTTCTCCGCCGGTGACCCTAGAGGCGATTCCAAGCAGTAGAAATCTAGGAGTTGTGGGTCGGTTTCTTTTCTCTTTTTCCCTTCATTTTTACTTGTTTCTGTCGTAGGTTGAGGCGTAGATAGGGTTTTTTTTGAGGAGAAATGGATGATAATTCGTCGAGTCGGCCGATCAAGGCCGAGGTTTCCGGGATCGAGAGCCCGAGCAAGGTAATTGATACTGTCTTCCTTCGTCTCCTTTTTTTTTTTTTTTTTTTGGGTCTTTTAGATATTTGTTTTGATTTAGATTTGGTTTTTGTTCTGACGTTTTTGAAGAGGAAATTTGGTTGATCGTGGTTTCTTTTGTTGTTTTGTTATGTGTTTCCGCATAATTGGAAATATTTTTTCTTTTTGTGTATGTAGATCTGTTGTTTTTTGGTATTAATTGATGGATTATTCGAGAAAGGCAGCGCCTTAGGGTCTTGCCATGGATTTAAATATTTTTAGATGAAAAATGAACTGAATTCGTTAGTAGGGGGAAGAAGGTTGATCCTTGGTTGTGGCTTCATCATGATAAACCTACCATCCATGACCCAAAGAAACTTGTTGAGGCTGTTTGAGAATTGTTTTGTTAGATATTTTTAATCATAATTGGATCTCGTGATGTTGGTAAATCTTACAGTCAAATTATATTCACTTCCAAACCTGACTTTTTTTCCCTCGTATTTGAAATTTTAAAAATTGATCTGAGATAACTTTGAAATTCTGCAGGAAGTTGTGCGTGAGATCAATTCTGCAATCTGTAGGGGCAATTCTTTTGCCCATTCCTGAAGGCAAGATCCAGAGAAGTGTAGTAAGAAGAAGAAAAAAAAATGAAGGGGACTTTATTCTGGATGATAGGTAGAAAAGTATGGGAATGTTAATTCTCTTTTAGATCCTAAAACAATCCTTAACTACATTCTGCTTCGGATAGGAAGTTTCTTCAATTGTTCTTTTAATATAGATAAAAAAGAAAATGATTTTAAATATCAGCTCGACAAGAGTCAAAAGTTAGAATGATGAGATTCAGCTGCTTAAACTGGTCCATAGATGGGGTTGAACAATTCCCCATACTGGAACATGCCTTGTTCCCCCGCTCCTCTAGGCTAGATTTTGGTTCTTTGGACTATGTTGTTTGTATGTCGCGATAGATATTTTGCTTGTACTGTCTTTCCTATGGTCAAGGGGCTCTGTTGTACCTCAAATCTTCTAAAAACTGGAAGTTGGGGGTTTTCATCATCCTTTTTATGAAGAAAAACAGAATGTTTAATTTCATTTTGGGAGCATATTATTCCATGTGTTGTTATGAACTTATGGCTCTTTCTTCCTTTTGTCTTCATTATTGTCTGGAATTTCTTTTTGCCTTTGTTAAACTGAGACACTCTTCAGTGAAGTTGTTCACCATTTTGGTAGATTATACTCCTTTATGTCACTGAAGTTCTGTATTGCTTTTTCCATATGCAGATAATGTATTTTTCATGGAGAGAAACCACTCCCTAAGATAGGATTCTTTTTTGTGGAGGCTTTTGTTTTCCATTTATCATGTGGAACTTTATGTACTCTTTTGTTTTTTTTTTTTCTGGAATTAGTATTTACTTTTGTCCACTAAATATTTACTCTTTTTATGCGTCGTGTCATTTGATATTATGAAATCCTGTATTATGTCTTTCAGCTTTGGAGAATATGCTTTAAATAGAGAGGGTTAAATTTGATGCCCAGTTCTTCCATTTTGCATTAGAGTTTGGAATTGTATGGAGTCCATTTGCTTATTTGTGTTCACTCATCTTTTGAAATTGTCATATTCATGTTGCTCTTTACATCCCTTTAGATTTTTGTTGCTCCTAAGAACATTTGTTTTGCTTGCAAAGCAACTTACTTTAGCAACAAACACATAATATGCCATGAAGTGAAGAATACAAGGATTTTATACATTTCTGAAACTTGTTTCTGTTTTATATTTACCTTTGGTTGGATGTGTCCTCAATTCCATATACATCAAGGATAATTATTTTTATGTTCCCTTGATTTTATGTGACATTCAATGTTACATTCATCGTTACTAGATTTCTAAGAATAACTAGAATAGGTTTTATTTGGAATAGCCACCTTTACCAATATAGGTTTTATCCAATAATGACTTGAATTTCTAGTGTTCCATATTTGGCATGGGTACCATCAGGTTGAACTGGTTTCAGATATCTCTTCAGTTCGGAATTTTGACCTAAACCTTAGCCATCAAAACGTTGTGAAAGGTCCGGTTCTGGATAGGTGAGATTCCATAAGACCCATCTATGGGTTGGAACGAGCAACCAAGTGTGCACCAGTATCTTGTTAGCCCTATCTGATGCTCGTTAGGTTTAGGGTCTAGATCCATACCAGGTGCACACCAATGTCTTGTTAGCCTGGGAACCCAACTGTTTTATAGGTCTAATTTTGGATCTGAAAGCCTATGATTCTGGGTCAGTTCTAGTAGGGCAGGTCTGTGGGTTTTATCAACAATCCTATATGGGACAGATGTACAAGTTCTGCACATTGCTGCAAGTATTGATGTATTAGAGATTCATATTTTTTCACAATCTGAGCAATGTCTTTGACAACATGTGCTTTTCTGCTTCTTCTTCCAATTTTTCACAATTTATATAACCGAAGGAAGTTTTTTATTTCTAGTTTCTTTTTCTATTACCTCAGATTTTGTTACTTGTTTTCCATTTTTTTTTCATGTACTTGGTTTGCTTAATATGGGAACCATGACATCACAAGTTTTCTTTTTAGGGGCCTGATGTGGTAGATTCTGGGTCAAGTGGATGGACCGATGAGAAGCACAGTCTTTATCTTAGTTCTATGGAAGCATCATTTGTCAAACAGTTATACAGCAGTGAGTACAATTCAGAGAACTTGCTTCGCTGGTTGTCGAGAACACATCAACGCAGAAATTCATCCAGATCAAATGCCAGTGTCTTGACATCTGGTCAGGTATCAACAAGTCTTTTTTTGTCGATCCTGTTTCTTTAATCTGTTAACAATTACCTAAAGACCTTTTCAATTTTCTTTCTTAATTTAAACATCTAAATTTGCAGTTTAAGGTCCTGCGGAGAGGCTGTTGGGAGAATCTAAAATTTGAGAGGGCCAAAAGTCGCATAGACATTGAGAATGAATCCTGTTCATTGTCTTCAAATCCATGGATTCAGCATTTCAGACCACCTTCCACTGGAAAAGAGATACGTCCTACATCAGACCAGGTGAATGGCATACAATCAATCCAAGTAGCAACTCAGACGCATGGAAGAGAAGCAACGAGAACAAAACAGCCTCTAGCCTGTCCTCACATGTGTCATCAAGACTCTATTGGTAGCACTACAGGTGTCCCTTTTAACTTTTCTGTGGCCGAACTCTTTCTTCCTTCAAGTATCCTTCACAAATCGCTTTCATGTTCATTTTTCTCTATAATTTCTTAAAAGTTTTCTCCTTTTCTTTTTCTAGACATTTTTTTCTTTGTTATTTTGTAATATTTTTTAGTGTATTTGTTGTGGAATAATAAACACCACTGAATGTGCCTAACTGTAATGACACTGATAAAATAATAACTATTCCATTATTGCTCTCTCTGAAAATGCATTTGATTATAAAAGAAGTTACATATAATCATTAGCTTGTTTGTTTTCTTCCAGATTAAAGGATCATAATCAAGAGGAATTATATTCCAAACAATGTTATTTGTCCTCTAGCCTCTTGTAGATTTTCCTTATTAGTATAACCATTAACAACCATAACTAGCAAGTCTAATTCCTCCTATTATAGGTAAATATTGCGTACTCTCTTTTACCATTTTATCCTATCAAAGCTAAGACTCTAGCAAGTTCAAGCATGAGAAAATACTTCCTTGCCATTTCTGCCTGGTTTTTTCCTCTACAAATAGTTGGTCATCTCCTACATCGCATGCGTTATTGTCCAGATTGCTTAGACAGCATGAAAAGCCACCAATGCCCTAATCTTTGTGTACTATTCTATTCCTCCTAGGATGAGAACATTTCTTTTGGTGAGGGCAAGTATTTCCTTTCCAAAAACGTTTGCAGGTCTTCATGTAAGGCCATATGCTAGTTCTTGGAGGAAATGGTGGATCCAAAGTCTACCAGATATGTTACCTGGTAGTGGAGGACATTCTGAAGTGAGGATTGTGGTGGTGGCAACCATAATTGAGGTGAGACTTTGTATCCTTCTGCCCTCTTGGTTCCCCTTATCAATGGGTCCTTTTGTCTGCTTGTTTGCCTCTTCATTTGACTTTTCCCAATTTTCGCTGTTGTGGATATGGTTCTTTGAAGATGGGAGGTTCTTCAATATTTTCTCAGTCTTGGTACAAGTTTTGTGTCTTCTAAAAATATGGCAGCCAACTCTGGGCTGCTGTTCAACTTAAGCAGTTCTCGCCTTGTGTTCATGTGCAGCAAGAGTTTTGGGATAAATTGGTTGGTGTGGTAAATATGCATTATAGGTAGTTCATTTAAATGCATGTTTTGATTTAATGGAAGAAAAATCTGTATGTGGATTATAGCAATCATAGGTTCAGGTAATGAACAAGAGTTGATTGTGGCAATTCAAAGCTTGAGGCTGAGGACTTGAATTTCTTTGGATGGAAAAGGTGGATGAGGGGTGTAGGAAAACATTATAATTAGATGGATGAGTAATGGTATGTAGTGGTTATTCAAGTTCATCTAATAAAGGTGTAATTCAAACCTTGTTTAGAAGTGAGTAAGTAGGAGAGGACAGAAAAGGGGAAGATGCAACATAAGTTATTCTGTTGTGGTGTAAGCAAGGATTAAAGTATCATGTGCTGGTCTCATGAAAAAAGTATTATATGCTGGTGGCATGATGGTCTGGCCATCCTTTAAGAGTCCGATAAAAGGAGAGTGGACAGGAGACTTACGACTTCACATAGTGTGGTGATGGGAAACGGGGTTTCAACTGTACAGCACATCTGACTGATGCTAAGGGAACTGTTATGGAATTAATTATCTGTGAGAGAAGAATATTAATGAGGGTGCTTATCATTAAAGCCTTAATAATTTGTTGCCATAGAAATGGAGAAAATAATCTCTGTCATGTGCTACTTCCTTCTTGTTGTATATGGCTGCAGTACAAGGGAAAGTTCTCTTGTCCCAAGTATTTAAAAACCTTGACAGCTATGTTTCCTTATAATGGTGATGAATTGGAAAATTTAACATGTGTAGATTTATGATGAAGGGCTTTCTTTAGGGAAAAAAAAGAGAGAATATTTAAGATGAAGGGGAACAGAGATCAGAAGACTTGGAACTGAATGGCATCATCTTTAATGGACCAGTGATGCACAAGTCCTTAATTGGTTAGTGATTGATAGTTGTTTTACCCCTCTACAACTGCTTTCCCCTACTTCAGTTTTAAAGGTGGTGAGCTGGTGATGTCTATGCACAACAGTTTCTGACTATCCAACTGAGGAAGCCAAATGGATCCCAACTTCGAACTGTCTTGAGAATTCTGAATCTTGTATTTTCAACTTAGCAGTGGAAATTTGTCTAGAGAAAATCAAGGCCATGTTTTGTTGCTAGAAAGCTTTTATGTGATGATATGGGTTTATTTGGCTTGATATTCTGTCCTGCATTGGAATTTTAGGGGGTCTCTATTACTTCCTCAACTTTATAAAAGATGCTTATTCTATTTTGCCTAAGGTCTGAGTGTCTATCTCTACTTTAATCATAATAGGATTCAGCCATCTCTTGCCATTTGGTAGACTTATAGCCTTTAGAAGGATGAAAATTAAGATGAAGTTGACTGATTCAGATGAGCACATATGGAGGATTCTACTCATCATGTGACTCCTGGTAATATTGATTAGGAAGAGAAAATTGAGATGAATGCACATATCTTTATCTGAGATCAACTAGTATAGCCTTGAGCTTTGCTGTCATCACCTCAAGAAGGCCTCTCAACTTGAATTTCTCAGTGTTTGATACCACTAGTATTGCAAGAAGCATGATTATAATGTTAGGAAGATAGACAGAAAACTGAAGGAGAACAATTTTTTAAAAAGAACAGAAAAAAGAATATAAAAGCCACCATCATGAAATGATACTGCGTATAATTTTCTAGGAGTTTTTGCGATGCTTACAGCAGGTTTTCTTTAGGTTGAACAAAAGAAATACCTCGTGACTCTATCTAAGCTGACTTTTGTATTTAAAGGATTCCTATCCTTTAATACCATCCAATTCATATGAACACATGTTTTGAGTTCCTCATATTGCATGTAAAGTTTTATCAGGTATTGCTACAAAAAGTAACATAGAGGCAGACCATGGCTGTGCCAGTGAGAGTGTCTGATTAATCTGGAACATTAAATCCATGAGAACGATATTATCAGAAATTACATGCAATCTGTAGTGTACAAGAAAAAAATCACTTGGCCAGCCATTTTAAGGGGGCTTTGTTGAACATTGATTTAGGATAAGTTTTTGTTATAATTGTATATGTGTTGATTGATTTGTCGTTTGGTTACTCTGGTATGATCTTTATAAGATATCTGCATAAAGAGCCTAGTTTAGAGCTTTTACAGTTGCAGGAACATACATGTATATATTTATTCATAGTCAAAGTTTTGCTGATTTCTTATCAAAATTTCTGCAATAATTTACCTCCTTTCTTGTTTATTCATAAACATTGTTTTCAGAGCAGTTTTAATTGTTTGATTGTTGTACTGAAAACTGTGCGCTACTGATTTCAAGAGGAAGTAAAATACACGATGTGAGGAAGTGACGAGCAACCAGTACTTCTGGAAAAGTGTTAAAAGAATCATGAAAGGAGATCTAAAACATGGATTGAGGTGTTTTATTTATTGGTTCTATCACAATCACTGTTTTCAACATGAGCAATCAACAGTTACGAGGAGATGAGAGGACAGTGAACATCAAGCCTGTAAGGGCATAGAAAAGTGTATACATAGAATCCTGAGATTGGGTAGTATCACAAGCTTAATTTTGGGTCTGAACTACATTAACTGTATGGATCTCTGATGAGGATAAGAAGTTTTTGGCTAGAGAACCAATTTTCCATTACCAGAATTGAGCTACAATGGTCGGTTGGAATTTAGCACCTGTCTTCAACTATTATATTTAGACTATGACAATATTCTCTATTGAATTTTGGTAGTTTTGTCTGTCAAGGAGGGAAAAGATTGTGCTATATGGCCATGAATCTTTCTTATTTAATGTGGAAAATATCAAGAAAATTTCTCTCTTATGGTTGATATGATTGCAATCAAATCGCAGTTACAATATGATTAAGGGTTAAATTGATATTTAACCTCATGGTACAACTTTTATCGTTTCATTTATGGTTTTGATTGAATCAGCATATCAATGGACCTTAAATCTCAGTGGATCTATGCCAATTCTTGAGGTGCTTTTCATTTGGCTCTTTGGCTCATTTCCGCCTTTGAAATGAATATAGTTTCCTACATGACAAGTTATCATCTTCTGTTCCCCTTCTTCTAGACTCTTTCCAATTCTAGTGAATTTTGGAGATTTCTCCTTGGTTACATTCTTATGCCGTGACCGACAAAGTAGATCTCTAGATCTGCCTATTTGCCATATAGACTTCATGCAAGCCCCTCTCTTGCTGAGGTTTGCCTTAGCTGTGAACTTGGCACCAATTTCTAAAGGGTTGATTTCAGGTTGACAACTGGTTGTAAAATCTATTCAATCTGTTAGTCCTTCTTTACTTTGAGTTATGTTTTTTATCCAACCACATATTTGATGAGAAACGGCTTGAGTGATGGTAATGTCTAAAACAAGCAATGGTTTTGATATAGCAGTGATCCTGCTCATAGGAAATAATGATGAGCATCCACAAATGGTAGGTCTAAAGCAAGGGCAACAGATCAGGCATGTAAAATTCGGGGAAGATGGCATGAGGTAGACAGATCAAATTTATATTGCCTCAATCACCTAATCGAAGCCTTGTTGCACAAATAGTATTTGATATTCACCTTTCCAAATTTATGTATTTTGAGTACATGAAGCACTGAAAATTGTTACTTGGCTTTATGTAGAATCTTGTGTGACTTAGCATGAAAGATATTGATTAGTTTAAAGAACTAAGGGATTCAGATAGCTTTTGGGTCATTTTTTTGAAGTTTTTTTTTTAAAAAAAAAGAAAATGATCATCTTTTTCATTGCAAAATCTGTTTATAAGAAGCACAGCATGAGGTTCCTATGGCAGAGATGAATAGGTATGGAGATTTATGTGACATACTATTTTCCGCTATAGTTCTTCTGACCTTTTTCTTGGAATGGTATTGGTAACACCAATCATTTCAAAGAAAAGATGGAATAGTTTCCCTGGTGAAACACTTAGGGAAACACTTTTCAAACCTGGGAGATTGCCTGAGTTCCCATAGTTATTTTCAGCAAAACTTGCCTTTTGATCTTCTTGGTCTGATGTGCTTTATTTTTGTGTGATGTATCTTTTAATCGTTTCCCCCTTCTCTTTGTCCCATATCACTGAAATCCAAGCATGTTTCTTCATTTGGACTCTGTCCCTTTTTTTCTGGATGAGGCAATGGTGATACCATTTTTATAGGTGCTTTATCACTTGTCCTCAACTGCTGCTATGTTTAAGCTTCTTCTAACATATTCCAAGTTGACCACATGCATACCTTGGTATTTTCATCTTCAAATACTCATTCTAACTTATCCTATGTTCTATCATTCCACTTTATCTGACCCATTACAATATCATCAATCATAATGTTGTCTTATTTAATTTTCCATGAGCCAGAGACATATATCTCTGATAAAAGAGAGAACCTTCATATTCTTAGAGTCTGCTTCATTTACCTTGTCTGATCATATTGGACATTCCAGCACATATTTATCAATTTTCTGCTAAAAGATTCAAGATAACTCCATGAACATCTTTTGGCCATTAATTCTGATAAAACCTCTTTTCTACATTTATCGTCCTCCGGAAAGAAAAGGTCAGGTATTGCTTCAAGGGTTAAGGTATAAGCTTTGAAAAAATTTAGTTCTCTAAAAAAACATACTTAGAAATCTAAGAAAAATGGCATTGAAAATCCTGTCATTACCAGGTGTTGACGGGCATGTATGCTCAGATAATAACATCAAGCAAAATAAAAAATAAGAAATCTATTTCTTCTGATTGCTTTAGAGATGGCATACTTTGATTTCTATGCCTCCCATTAGAAAAGCAAATAAGGCTTAAGGTGTGCATTTTTACCTGAGCTTCTTCCCATGATGCATAAGCCTCTCCGACATGGTCTCATTGGTGAGTCTCAAGGCAATCTATAAGCCTTGATATGATGCGCTGTGAGCCTCAAACAATCATTTTAGACAGTGGTCACTTTAATCAAGTTTCCACACATTTGATTTTGATTTTGATTTTAGAGAGAGAGATTTGATTCTGCTGTTCTGCATCCATAGTTTCCAAATATGGTTCCATTTCATGCTTGCTTATCTGCTAAGTTCGTTAGTCAATATAGATGGTCTATAACGTTTCCACCGGAATATCGGCTGCTGGATTAAGTGGGGGAACTGTTGATAAATATTATCAGCTAGACTGTTAGTTTCTGGTCATGATGGTCTAGACTTAAGCCATCTTTGTAGGGACACTTATAAAGTCAAGGATTATGTGACTGTACTCAAAAAAGTTCATCCTATATATCTCAACCCAACCCAATAGATCTGACTATTCTATCCTGCAGCGTCATTAGCTTGATGTCTGAGATGTCTAGATGATGCTCTGAACAACTGTACTGACTCCAGCTTCATGTTCTACTGCTGGTCTATTGTCTGCATTATTATTACCTCCGAAAGATGAATGCCTCCACTAATTTATTGAATTTCACCACATTATCTTCTATGTATGTGCTGCTTCTAACTTAGATAATCCAGTATGCCTCCCATAATCTATTGAATTTCATCATATGATCTGCGACATGTGTCGCCTCCAACTTAGATAATCCAGTGTCTACTTATTATACAAAAGGGTGAGGTAAAGATGAATGTGGTTTCTCCAAATCTTTTTTATTTTACTTGATACGTTGTCAGAAATGGTAATATTTGTGAATTTTTACAGAGGTATCAGATCAGAATTTTGTTGATGATGAGTTTGAAGGAATGGAACAATCAAGTACAACATACAGGACAAAAAAACCAAGGATTGCAGTTGCTGATGGGCTGGTTAATGATCAAGTAATTGGTCAACTCTTTTGGTTTGTTTTTTGTTATACATCTTGAAAGTTAGTGTAAGATGATTTTTTTTTTACTAGAAGTTCTCACAGACATATGCTCCTTGGATCCTTTTCAGGTTGTCCCATCTGGGAAATCACATGCAACACCAAGTTCTGGCAAGAATCATGCTTGTCTAAATGAAAGGGATGCAGAATGTAGCAGTAAAACATCAGCTGCTAGATTTCTGCCTGTGAAACCTGAGCCACCATCATTCAAAGATCAGGAATTGAATGGTTGATTGTCAGGTATTGTGAAGTGGAACATCATAAAAGAGCAGTAGTGGAGATAATTAACTTGGCTAAGCATTTAATCATAATTTGAATGGTCACTTTGAGGAGATGAAGATGTGAAGTCAGACATGAAGAATACTTATATGAGTTTTCCAGAAATTATAATTTTAAGTTTTAAGTTGATGCTGTTATCCACCTATTCTAAGTTCTCAAGAAAAAAAAAAAGTTGATGCTGCTATGTAAGCTTCAAGTTATATACACATAGTTTGCAAGGAATGCTCGCTAATGCTGGTAGTATGTCAACCTTCTCTGTTTCTTTTTCAGAAGTCTATAGAGTGTGCGAATAAGATTGGAGAGCTTTTGTATTGAAGTCGTGATGCTTATTGTAGCTTTATTATATGTCGTTTGTTGGCTTAGTGGATGAAATATTTTTCAGTATTGTATTACAACAGCCTGCAGCTGATGCTTGTCAAATGCATTGCATGAGGCAATCCTTGAATATTTATTTGTAAATATTATAGATGACTAGCTGTTCTTTTATAACTGAAATGAGGAGTTAGTTTGGATCATTCAAAGGATTTTATTCTTGGTTGGATGGCTATGCTTGTTGCTTTTCTCTGTGCTTGAATTTAGATGCATGGTGCATTCTGCTATCTTTGCTGCAATATCTCTGCTCAGAAAGAGGATTTTATGCTTCATCATGGTATCCATAATGTGATGACTGGGAAGCCCAATGTCTTAAGAATGTTCACTTGTTTCATGAGATGGCCCAGGAATTCAGTTATGATGGGACTGCAGTAACTTTTGGGGTGCTGCAAGATCTTGTTCTTGGTCTAGGGACTAATTTAGAGTATTGGACAGGTTTGACTTCTAACATGTTAAGTTTGATCATGATTCTGGGTATCCTTTGTAGGAGAATGCTGTTATGGCCAGTCTTCAGGTTGGGATTTCGTAATTGAAATTGAAGATGCTTGAGTTCAATTTCAGCTAGATTGAGGGTAGCTGATGGCAGCAAACAGAATCAAAGTTGAGTTCTCGACTGCACGCCCAGTTGAATTGTTGAGCTTGTGTGCAATTAAATTAAATAGATTTAGACCAGTTTTTTGAATCTTTGACATAAGGAAGGAAGAGGGAGAAGCTTGCGATTTTACAAATATCACTGTTCTGAAAATTTTGGGATCTTTGAGAACGAGATACTGGAGATTTAAAATCTCGGACTTTGGGATCAGTGGACTCTCCCGGGCTATTTACAACCAATGAGCCACCAAAGAGATCATCTAATTGATAGTATCATAGAACCTAGAGCATTAGCTCAGAGGTACACTGTTTGGGTTTCAAGATCTCAAAATTTCGAGCCTCGTTTAGGAAAATTCTAAGAGCATAAAATCATAGTCTCGTGAGCATTTGACTTGGATTGCTACGTATCTCTGAGGGGTTGTCGGATTTTGATCCAAATATCATGGGAACGTAATGAATATTACTTCTCAATAAGTGCGTAATTACATATTAATAAAGGTAATATTTAGCTTAATGGTCAATTTTCTTTGGTGATTGGAAGAAAAACCTTTGCAGTGAATTTTTGGATATAGTGTGACCCAATAATCTGTTCTTAAGAATTTTGATTATCATGTCGGTTTTTAAGGGGTGTTCAGTAACCCAAATAAGTTCACCACAATGATTTTAGATATGTGGTGATCATTATATCAAAGGGATCCAATCTTCGGTGATTTAAGATCACCGTGTTTAGTATGGTATATGTGATTAAAGATAATCGGTGATCAAAGATCATTATGCTCGATGTACTATATGAAATCTTGGATCATCGATCATGAAATATTAAAATTATTCATGATTAGTTAACCTTTTTTTTATCTTAAAAAATAACTGCACTTAATATATTTTGCAAGTGCTGTGATAATTTATTGTTATTTATTATTATAATGTTTAGATCAAATTATAATATTAATTTTATAATATTTATATTTATATTATTATAATATAATCTTATAATATTAAATTATATTATATTAATATGAGAATAATATAATCTATTATTTTTATATAGATGAGGGGCATTTGGTTCCTTAATATTAAGTTAAGACTTCTACTTGGGAGTGATTTTGGATATTCGATCTTATGGACGGGTATGGGATCGATGGCTTAGGATGTAATTCGAAAGGTGAAGATAATTTAAGATTACTACCACATAAAATCATTGAGATGAAACTAAACGTAGTGATTCTATTATTTTCATCTAAATTATCGGTTATCCTAAAATGATCATACCATGCTACCAAATGCCCTCTTAAGCATTTATTGTTCTACTAAAATATCACATGTATCTGCCTAGGATCCAATAAAAATATAATTGTCTTTTTTTTTTTTTTTCATTTAGATTTTGGATGCATAAGCGTCTGGTTATGGTATTTTCTTTGTATTTTCTGATTTTTGTTATCAAATTCCATCATCTTTGTGGGTGTATTGGTTCCCATCATTTAGCTCCAAGGCACTATTGTGATTTGGATGCATAAGCGTCTGGTTATGGTATTTTCTTTGTATTTTCTGATTTTTGTTATCAAATTCCATCATCTTTGTGGGTGTATTGGTTCCCATCATTTAGCTCCAAAGTCACCCTGTCCAAAGTCACAATGTGGATGCATAAGCCACCTCTCCGCGAAACTCAGGCGAAAGACGGGCCTCCTGTCCCACTTTGTGGGCATCATTGTGGTGACCCAGATAGCCTCCATATCCAAGAACGCCTCCAAGTTGGGCCGCCTCCTTCAACTTGCACTCCGCTCCGATGCCACCGCTGCCGTCGACTCCGTATTCACCCAGCTTCTCATCTGGATGAGGGTGGGAATGACGATGAGACTAATCGAACTTTTTGGTCATCAATTACATCACATGATTTGTCTACTACTTCTATTAAAAAATCATATGATATATAACTTTTTTTTTAAAAAAAATAAATCATGAGTTAATGAACAAATTGAACTTATTTGAAATCGACGCAGGACTGAACCAATCTGAATTATTGAGATTAGGATAAGATCAATTCGGTTAATTTTGAGCTGATCCTGATCGGATCAATATTAGGTTTCTGGTCTACAACCAGTCATCCCTATGTAAAATAGGTATAGGTGCTTATGGTTTGTGGTTATATATGAATGTATAGGAATCTTTCTACAAGGGTACATGATGATCTTTTTTATTTGTTAAACTATGTTCTGTATTTTTTGATTGGAGAGAAGAAGAAATTTGCCCAATTTGCTCAATTTGAATCTTTTCAAATTTAAAAAATAAAAAATTCACACCCCTAAGTAAAATAGCCATGGGTTCTACTATTTGCAGTTAAAAAAAAAAAAAAAAAAAATTGTTAGATCTTTAGATGATAATTTTTTTTTGAACTACACCTAACTTTTGTCCTACTTATTATTCTTCTTCGCAGAGATGGTGTCATTTGCAAGGATGCTAATCTGCGATGACCTTATATTATTATACTTTACTGTGTTATTGTTTAACAATACTTTCTATCCGCTAACAGAAGCATTACATGATACGTATTCATAATTTCAATTAGTTTGCTTGCTCATCTCTAGATGGCTTGACAAGCTTTTATCCTTGAGAAGCTGCAAAGCTAGGTGCTCTAAAGTCACGGAATGGCCTAGTTTACCAAATATATCACATAAATTAAGTGCATGATGAATAAATTAAATATGATTTTGAGGTCAGATAGGATGAATTATTATCATAGGTGTCAAGACAAGATCGTTGTTAATATATTGAAAACCTTAAAATTAAATATGCATTCATCATAATTATGATCATGAGACCTTAGCCGTTCATCTTAAGTAGTGCTCCCACTCCAACACACCACATGCAGTTACACGTGACCTTGAAGGAAAGGCAGCATCTATATCATTACAAATTAACTCAAACTTCACTCTATTATCCATCCATGTTAGCTCTTTTCCATCACTCGTTTTTATGTCATCTTCTGTCTTCTTTTTCTTCTCTGCCTTCCTTTCGCCCTCCTCTAAATTTTATCACGAAGTCTAGTATGATCTAAGCCTCCATGGGCCAATCGGCAGCCATTTCGCCAATGATAGGATTCTCACATCTGCCACCATCCCATCAGGATCTGATGGTGAATTTGCTCTTCATGATCGAGGCCTGGTTGGGCCCCCACCTCCTGCCCTTCGTCCTCCCTTCTGACGTCCTCTCCTTTTAGGGTCAAGATGAAGTCTTGCAAGATACCCTCGATATCCAATCTAATGATCAGGATTCTTCGGTTCATTCATTTCTTCTCCCCTCTTCTACTACTACTGCTATTATTATTTTATTTTATTTTATTTTGAGCACATTAACATAAGCTTCTATAAATCCATGGCAACCTCTGGTTTAAAATAATATAGGATCCAAAGTGCAATTAAAAAAGTTAACCAAAATGCAAAGTTACCAAGTGTTAATGGATGGTCTCATAGCTATTCCATTGATCCAAAGGTAATTAGTTAATTAGAGACTTTGCAAGGCCCAATTTAATTGGAAAAATTTCTTCAAAAGCACTAAATGCATATTAAATGTTCTTTGAGGCAATCTCCAACCTTTAAACAAAGAACCACTCATTGCACCTGTTTATTCTCTTATGCTAGAGATAAACAACGTTTTGGGTGTTGCTGTGCTTGTAGAAGCCAATATTGGTTGAAGAAGCTGCACAATAATAACTAGGCTCATGAGGAGAGAGGGGAAGGAAATTAGCAGTGATAGTTATAAAAATGTATTGATACATTCCTCTGTTGAGGAGCATAGTGTTGCTTATTTGTGTTTGATAAAAAATTACTCAATAAGGGATGGTTGAGAAAACATAGCTAGGATGAAGCCTATTCTGGTGGAAACTAGGGAAGGAAGAACAATCGCATAATATTGAATTATGAAAGAAGTAGGTCCATTGGATTAATTAGGTTACCGTTTTACGAAACTATAATGTGGTTTGAAATGATAAAGAGCTTAAGAGCTCCATCCTATTATTAGATTTGATGATCTTGAAGCAAGGTTTACAAAATCGGTATTAAAACTCATACCAGTATATTATTGGTTTATATAATGCAGATCCGTACGAGAAGAGACGTAACTGGTATTGAGATAGAGTGCTAACTTTTTTTCACTTTTAACTATAATACCACTTAGTATTAAACGATACAGGATAGTTCAGCTCGATTCTTACAGTTTGATTCATAATGAATCAGAACTCGGTACCATATCGATGCCTTACGTATAATATGGTACAATCAGTATGGGCCAATATAACAGACCTTACTTGAAAGATATATCTATTAAAAACTTTCTTATAGCCTCTTGTCTCTCAATGGTTCCATATCTTAGCTTCACGTGCACAATCTTCACCCCCTTGTAACTCCTGTATATAATTCCTCTATTTACAATAAAAGGTGGGGGAGGTGTCTTACCTCCTCTATTAACCCTCAAAAGAAAAAAAACACATAACCATCTATCACATGGTAATTTGCACTAAGGTGTAGATGATCGACTCTTGAGAATTTTCAATATAAGATTTTGATATTTTCAAGCTACATTGTACTATGAAGATGCCTGCATTCTGCAATTATGAAGAGTTTCAATCCTTTCTTCTTAAGATTGAGGGTAACCTATGATTCAAATAAAGTTTCTTTCTTAAATGCTACTGGAATAAAAAGTAGTATTTCTCTGTAGCCTTCCTAGAAAGCAATAGCATAACTTTCAGGCATCGATACTAATATCATTTATAATCCTTTTCCCATCGAAATCCAACATGTATTCAAGTAAATCATCATCAAAAATGGATAAAGGAGCACTCCTAAATGAAAGGGAACAGCATTTATATTCGAAACACAAATTATAAGACAACAGTGACTAAATTCACAGTCCCAAGGACAACTCTTTCATGAAGGAATTAACAATGAAATGGTATTGAAAAATTTCTGCTAAAAAAAGAAAAGAAAAGAAATGGTACTAGAAATTTCCAAACTGTAAAATGTAAGTTGGTCAAAGGCCATAATAAAATGAAATTTTCGCATATGAAAGGAGAAAAAGGATGAGTTTCTGCATTTTTTACATCGCACACTAAGTTCCAAGTTTAAATTTTCTTTTGGGAGGATGGGAGCATAACCGTATTTTCATTAGGAATTCTCTAGAAATCACCATATATGCAAGAAATTAGAAAGAAACATTTTTCTTGGCTTGATAACATACAGTCTTCTTGCTCGAGCAATTTATTATGAACCTAAAGAACGGATTGAGCCAAGACTGGGTGCTTTTTGTACAGGTTGATTTCATATTAGAATCATGGATCTACTGCAAGGTTCCATCTGGTTCTCTCAACATTACTACTCTTTTTGCTTTCCTTAATGCTTCAACAGATGCACCACACCTTCTTATGGAGTTTATACAAGGCAGTCCAGCCTCTCTCATCCTCTTCATAGATTTGATTCCTTGGAAAGATCTTGTCCTCCACCCTGATTATCTTGCCGAGTTCTACCAGAATACCAATTTGGATAAACCAAGGCAAGAACTTGAGAATGTGCCACAGGTGCAACCATATCGTTCTTCCTCTCTTTACACACGCGGTGTCCTATCACCAACTGCTGTTTTGGTTCATGTCAATCGTGGAGCCGAGGGGGAGAGTACTATGGAAGAGATTATGCGAGTTCAGCTTGACAGTGCTGCCAAAGAAATTATTAGAATCTGGCTGGATAAATGTGCAAGAAGTATTAAACAATTGGGAGAAACCGAGAGGGCTGATTTGCTTGGAAGAGACACTTTGCCCAAGAATAAGACTGTTGAAATTGATCTTGCTGCAAACTTGCCTATATTGTTTGGCCCCAATGTTGTAACTCGAGTGATGGAAACAATTCAAAAAGCTTATAGGATATATGACAGCAGGCAGTGAAGGTAGCTATTATTATATGGTTCGCAAAGACAATTTCTGAAAAAATACTGAATCGATCACAATCACAATTACCAGGCACAGCTGCAATATAGCTCATTACAATAAATGTTATTGGTCTCACGAGGGTGTAATTTTTCCTATTTCATCTTGCACTCATCAACATTTGACCAGACATTTGCCCCCTTCATCCTACCTTGGAAGCCACTGCAGATTGATTCAGAGCAGGCAAATAGAAGTTGCATGTCGAGAATGTATACGTGCAATATCTTTATGTCAGGTTTTGTAGAAATAATATCTCCATTTGTGAGTTGAATCACTGGATCTGTGCTATGACTTTAGCTTGTTTCTCCCTGTATCTTTACAAGGTGCTTGCTCTCTGGTCACCTCTCACGTGCCTCTCAGGTCTACGAAGCAAAGAGCAACTATTTTACTTCTGGCATCCTACCTAATTCGGCGAGAGATCAGACAGACCATCTGGCCTTCATTTCTGATCCAGATTCTCAGATGAATGTCATCTCTTTTTCTCTTTTCAACAACATTTCAGGAAATTTAGTGGTTTTGTGGTTATGTGCTTTTAGTTAATGAATGTTGCAGAATGGGCACAAATTTTTCTATTAACCAAACAAATTAACCACCAAAAAAACACACCTGCCTCAGCTTCCAGACAGCAGACAACATCAATCCAGGCAGACAAATTTTCAGTGAGTCGTGCAACATGTTGAAGGAGATGCAAAATGCACCCTGATGACATGCTCTATGGACCTCAATATTCAATGGTGTGGGGGGATGGTCCTGTGAAAAATTCTTAAGAGTAATTGATGTCTAGCCCTTTGACGAATCGGGCTTTAACATTTAGCCTATATTGATCAACACGTAACAATTGGTTATAATACCATTTTTTTAAAATTTTTTTTAACCCTTCTCACTTCATAATAATTGTTTGCATACTTATATTTTAGCATCTAATCTTTATTGGCTAATAACGTAACAATTGGTTTATGATATCTTTTTCTTTATAATTTTTAATCCTTCTCGCTCCACAATAATTATGTACATAATTATATTAATTGTATGTAGTTAGAAGTAACTATGTGCAATATAAAGATAACTATGTGCAATTAGAAATAACTATGTGTAGCAAGAAGATAACTATATATGTGGACGCTGTTCTCATCTCACTGCACATAATGAGAAGGATCGATAATTAAAGAAATTTGTATGATGGATCAGATGTTATGTGGTTGGTCAATAGGAGTTAAATGTCAAAGTTCGGTTCACTAAAGGGCAAAACATTAATTTACCTTTTTTTTAAAGTAATTCAACTATAATACCCCAAAAATAGTCTTATATCAGATGGAAAAGAAAAATTTGAAGAACTTATAATTTAAGTTCATCTACTATCAATTAACTTATACTTTTTAGGGTCACGTGGTTTTGGCCTGCTAGTAGGTTAATCGGTCCAGTAGGTGAGTTTAAGGCATTATAATGGTATCAGAACTGATCCAAGTGTGTGCAAAATTAGATAGAAGGAAAGAGGTACCCATGGAACGATGGTAGAGGTAGAGTCTCACCATAGGATAAAGCTATCCTTACAATACCAACAGTCCGATTTAGGATAGATTGCACTCGAGTTTTTAGGACCATGTGGTTTTAGCTTGTTAGCAGGTTAATTAGGCCAACAGATGGGCTTCTTCGTAGAGGAAGCTTATTAGTAGCATAATAATTTGCGTGCATTAGCAGATTAATTGAGTTAGTAAGTGAACTTTTTTATAAAGGAAGCTCATTACTACCATAATAATTTGTGAGCTAAGAGTAAAATAAACAGAGGCCACATTGCATCTACCTTGGGCGTGGTTTAGATTTTCAGTTGCAACAACTCAAATATTGATGTTAGCCCTCTAAATATCTCAACAACGCTCCCTTACATAACTATGGTCACGATGGCCATTACCACTAGTTGCTGCTGTATCTTATTTAAAGGGACATCATCAAAATGTTAAAGAAATAGTTTAGTCAAAATAACATTGAATTATAAAGGTTCTCATGGTTTTAAACATTAGTGTTGCATAACCACAATAAAATTTTCAAGACCATGATTCAATGTTCAATCCCGCAATTGCCAGCCTCCTTTTATACTTGTTAATGTCTGTTTTGATGAAAAAGCCTTAATGTAGATACTTTATTATGTAGATCTTATAAAATTAATGGTCAAATCAACAACCTGAATAATGCTACAATACCTCACCTTGGTATCAACAAAAAGGATCAGAGGAATGCCTAAAAATCATACTAATTTGGTGAACAATTAAATGGTTAGAGAACAATCTTCATCTTTGTTGTATAGTGTCAATTATAATGGGATAATGACCAAATTATGACCTTGGGGCTGTTTGGCAATCCCACAAGATGTAGTGGGTTTCTGCACACCTACTGGATTTTGCCAAACGGACCCTAGGATTGCTCTCTCAGCCAAACGTGCCAAGAAACAAAGCCTAGTCCATGACAACGCCACTATTTCCCAAGTTTATATTTTAAGTTCTTTACTATTTCTCTTTCTCTTGGTAATTGGCAAGATAAGCTTAGCCGGGGAAATTATGCTCTTGTTAAAGAAATTCCTCTGATCCCTTCCTCACCTGGCTGAAGATGGATTTGGAAACTGCCGGCTGGCCTCTATGTTGAAATCTTTCTTGTAAAAATTGTTTTGTTGTTGTTTTTCCATTGCTGCTTTGCCAGTGAATAGAGAGTTGCTAGCTGATACTTGTTATAGTCAATGTAGTGGAAAGATTGAAATATTTCAACATGTTTTTTATAGGGTTTCCTCTCACCCTGATTGCATTTGGACGGAATTAGGGAGCGTTATCTCTGGTAGCATGATCTGAAATGGCTAGGATCATATTCTGATGCTTTGCTGTCAGGCTATAGTTTTGATATATTTGTTTAATCATGAGAAAGAAACTTGAATAGTATACTTTTGCCAATCTCGAGTGGCTGACTAATATTTGTTTAGCAATCTAAAGATAAGATGGAAGTTTGATTGGTTTAAACTAATATAATTTAATACTATAAATTTATATTATTATAATATAATATAATATTATTATAATTTTATTGTTATATTATTATAATATTAATAATTATGATATAATATTATAATATCATTATAATTTAATTATAATATATTATAGTGGAAGTCTTAAATTAAAAAACTCATTTTATTTTGTTTCTGAGCTCAAGAATATTTTTGCAAAAAAAAAAAAAAAAAATTAGCCAACTTCTAGGTTCATGAGAAAATGGCTTTTTCATGTCCCATAGTTTCATGGTAACCATTTTATATATGGATGTAGGAAATAATTTTTTTATAAAAAAATATGTTTTCTATTAAGCATGTTGAAAGATTCAACTAAAGTATTAAATTATTTTCTAACTGATAATATCTGAGATGAGATGGTGACAAGAATTCCTTCTCATCCTTTGTGGCCAACAGTTAATCTAAGCATGCCTTTCAGCATGTAATGGCTTAAATTTTAAATTTAAATTTCACATTCCAGCAGCATTACTTTTGCGCTGAGATTTCTCTCTATTTTTTTAAATAGAGAAATAAATAAATAATAAAATAAATAATGGAAAAAGTAACAACTTTTATCACGCATACGGGGACATCCAAAAATGCTGCCAAGGGGCGGTTATTTTAAACCATGCGAGATAACTCCGGAGTTGCGGTGTTTCGGGCTGGAAATGAGTAAGCTCCGATCCGGTCCAGCCTGGTCTGTTTAATCTCTCCAATGGGTGACCGGGTGTGTAATGTGAAAACGGGCACGACTTTTCTTGACCCGATCCGTTTTCCTTCCCGAACCCGTCTGCAGATGGGAAAGGGCGAGTTAACAACCAGCCTTTATCAAAGTTCCCAAATTTCCATTGGTGTCAAGAAGTGAGACCGACCATCGGGCGTAGGAGCGACATCCATCCACGAGCGCTAGAGGAAAAAGGCCTCCACGAATCCAATCCAATCCAATGGTATCGTCGAATGATTTCTCCTCGAATTCAATGGTTATTTCTCTTTGTTTCCCTTCGCCTTCGGATCGATCTTCTTGGCTTCGTTCTTTCCGTTTAAACCTCGCTTTTTCCTCATGTTTCGATCCCGTTTGTGTGTTTTTTTTTTATCCTTTTTAGTCGGATTTAGGTAGTGGGAATTAGACTGATCTTCGTATTTAAAATATTAGCTGCTCGCTCAAGGTTTAAATTCTTCGATTAGGGTTTGCCTTAGCTTGAATAGAAATTTGGATTTATTGAGAAGGTTTCGATTTTTCAATAAGTACTTTTTCCCTTTCCACCTATTAACTATGGTCTCCAAGTTTTCGTGATCTGGTTAATGTGCCGATTAATAGGTTTTCCTTATCATTTAAAATAAATTTTGGGGATAAGTTTTTTTTGTTGAGGATTTTTTTTTTTTTTTTTGCTTGATAAATTTTCTTGATAAGTTGTGCTGATTAATGTGCTCATTGGGTGGTGGGGTTTCATACCTGCCGAATCAAGTTGATTATACTTCGTATTTATGAGTGCAATTCTTTTTAATTTGCTGCAATTCATGCAATTCGCATGGGTATTTGTAAGAAATCTTTATAATAAAATACGGTGAAACAAAAGAAACAATAATAAACTATAGAATCAAAGAATGAAAGTTCACATCATCTAGAATTTAGATGATTAAGAGAAAATAGATGCTTCCTATCTGTCAAATATTGCAAGAAAGCCTCATAAAGCAAATGGCTTTGGATTGGAAACATATAATTCTATGTCTATGCACAACAAACACAAGTTTTGATGTTTGTGTTGCCTGCATACGTGAGCTATGCTTCATGACAGAAAATCCAAGTGATAATATACATATCTCGTTTTAATGCTTTATCAGTAACAACAATTGAAGAAACATGGGTTAAGCGATCCTGATTCTTGCTTGATTCTTATTTAAATTCACCATGTTATACCTTTCCAAGGTTGGCTAAGTAAGATCTCTTAATATTGGTTGGACATTGTCCTGCAAGGTGGATGGTCTTTTTGATCATTGGATTTCATGGAGTTATCTCAATGAAGAATCTCGAGCAGTGATTGCATTTTATTTTTTGCAATTTGGTGATGCTTATGGTGAAAATAGAACTTTCACACTTCTCAAGGAGAGATATACCAGCACATGTGGAAGACCTTATGACATGTCTGCTTTGCAAATGGCTTGTGGTGGTTTGTGATTTCTATGGTCTTGCACATTAATGCGTTCCCCGTCAGCTACCATAAGTAGCTGTTCCCCAACAGCCGGTGGGGGCTAACCACTGTACTAAACAAGGCCTAGGGCCTTATGTGGGTAGAATGAAACTCTAATGCTGTTGATATTATCAATCTCCTATCTGACTCTGTTGTGGTGGCTGTGGCTCCTCTTATTGCATGAAGTGGATCTTTTCTATGAGCTATTTAGACCTTCTTTGTGTTCAAGAACTTCTAGTCATGGTGTGTAGTCTGCAATTTAGTAGTGCATAGACTGCTTTATTTTTGGCATCTATCATGTGACAATGGACAATAGTACATGCATCATAGAATGGTTCAACTTCTTTCTAATTAATGTGTCATTTACTGAACTTTGTGTAATCATTGTTGAACATCCTTTGTGAAGCATAAATGGTGAATTTATCATGGTAGCACCCAAATACAATTCAATGGATTATTTCAACCATGCTAAAAGTCTATTGCAGTATCCATTTAGTATTTGAGTGCCAGTATAGAATGGGGCATGAATAATGATCTATATTGGGTTATTTATCAAAAACCAATCAACAATTTCCTATTCATTGATTCATGCCAATTAAAATATCTTTTTGGAAAAGAATTTTTGTTGTCAAATATTATTGTTTTGACATATCCTCTGAGAAGTGCTTCAGTAATTTTGACATTTTTAACAATTAGATCTTTAGCACATTCAGTGCACATGAGAGGGAGCTTATCTATTAAACAGGTAGTTGAAGCATTTGTAGTTTGCCCCCTTGTATTAGTTCTCTTTCTGTCTTTGTACCATGATGGCAGGACTTCTGAAGACTGCTGTTATCTTCTTTCCTCATATCTTTCTTTGTAATCATGTAGGATTTCATTTGACTAGTACAACTGAACCCAAGTAGTGCATCTAAAAGTCATTTGGGAGAGTTTGCATTATGTAATAACATGTTATTTCCAATATTACCTGAAAACATCAGTTCTCAAGCTTCTTGGGCATAATGCAACATTGCAAGACACTAATCAGCGCCCCAAGAAATGGAGTGCCCTATTTGCAATAGCCATAAGTGTCACAACTTGACACAATTTTTTTAGAAATATTCCAATAAAAGACATCTTAAAGCAAGTTATCGTACTATAGCTTTTAACTATTTAGATGCTAAATAGTATTAGCTTGATATGCTGGACATTCCTTTTGAAGTGTCATATATTTTGCCTTTCCTTTTTTTTAATGTGATATGGTTCTAAATGCATATTTATTGATAAGAAGCACCATCGACTAATTAACTTAATCTCATATTTGACATCTTTAGATATTTGATGATGTAATTTTTAAATATTCATACCATATGGAGGTTGGGTTCTTTTTAGAGTTTGAAGTGTCACGCACTTTGGAACATTGAGAAACTTGGCCCCCATGTCAACTTCTAGGTAACACTTATGTGTAGGTAGACAGCTGATGAACAATATTTAACTTGTATAATGCTTGTTAAGTTTTGTTAACCTTGTCTTATTTACATAATTGTAAATTTTTGGTTCTTGGCCATGTAGGCAAGTGTTCAGCCTAGGTTAGGGTCTAGAAGAGAAAAGCCTAGAGGACGTGTTCATGGTTTGAGTCAACAAAAGAGGCAAGAGATAAAAGATGCATTTGAACTCTTTGATACTGATGGTTCTGGTATGGAGTTTGCCTAAATTATTATAAATTTGTTTTTTCTTCTTATTTCTTTCATCAGCTCTAATATAACCTTCTAATCTATTTTTATAGGGACCATCGATGCCAAGGAGCTGAATGTTGCCATGAGGTAATAATTTTTTGTTCTTTTCATGCCCCATTCTTTTGAACTAATTTGCATGCTATCTCAATGTAGAGGGTTATGCACTCATATAGTATTTTATTTGCAGGGCCTTGGGTTTTGAAGTGACAGAAGAGGTGAAATTTCTTCTCTTTTTTTCCCTATTTCAAGTCATTGAATCTCTTTTCCTTTTTCTTTAAGTTATAAATTCAGAGTTGTTTTAAAAAGTTATATGTGGGCATACAGATAACTTTCTTTAGTTTGCATTCATCTGTCCATTTATATATCAACTCACTTGGAGAATCTCTGTCGAATACAAAGGTAAGTTATAAACCGTATGCTAATACATGCGAATTCAGGGCATGTGGAAAAAAGTATTTGCAGGCCAAGACCGTATATATTCATAGCAAACGGCATGAGATGCACCAATTTTGTTAGGAAACATATAAAGGATGTAAGAATCAGGGAAGAGGAAGCAGTTGTCTAGATTTGCTTAAATTCTGTTACTTGTTTGTTTATTCTTTGATTAGTCTCCATTGTACATCTTGCACAGGGATTGGCCTTCTGTAAACCTGTCTTCCATTTTCAAATGGATGTGTGTAGTGGGAAAGAAAATCTTTCCCATAAATCATTTGATTATGCTCTTTGGATCACCTCCAGTGATAAGTGGCTTCGTAGTTCTTTGCTAGCAAGCAGAGATGACCCTAGCCCGCACTTCATGCAGCATTATTAAATTTGAGATATAGCCACCTTGTCTTGAAACCCTTGGGAAATCAACTAATTTGCGTCATGCATGGTTCACAATATCTAAGTAGAAGCCCATGGAATACATTCTATGATCTACCTTCTCCTAAATCTAGGTTATGTCTTCCCAACTGATGAACCCTGAGTATTCATGTTCGATGCATAATAAATACAAGAAATTATGTAACTCCTTCATGAACTTAGGTTTGCATTCGATGGGGAAAGGCAATGATGCCTAGCCTCCAATACATCAAAACAACATATATAAAAAAATTAAAACAGTAGAAGAGCAAAAGCTATCATGTTGATGTGGAATAGAGCCAGGTCCAAAGGACCTACCAACCATGCATATGCATTGCACAAAATTAGCAAGTGCAAATGACGTGTCAACAACGAACATTTTATTACAAAAAATAATGATCATCATAATGGCGCTATCGCTAGTATTTCATAAGATGATCATACAAACCATAACTAAAGTTTCTGTTAATAAGAAATAATACTACCAGCATATAAGCTTCCTACAATATTTACAATATTAATGACATCTAGATCTTGAGAATGATAACCAGAAAGGGTTCCTAGAATCCTTTGGACATTCAATAAGGGACTAAGGATTTTGATGTATGATACCTTCTTACAAACAAGTATCCTGTCAAGATTTATTGCTTCTTTGGTAAATGGAATATGGTTATGCACTGCTTTATCTTGACGTATGTTGTGTGTTTTCGATATTTTACTGCTATGCCCTTTTGTACATTGTACATTATTAATCTGCAGTGCATAGCTGAGGCTATTTGTGAGAGGATGTGGACTGCAATCTTCTTAAGATTATTATGATGAGTTGCCATATTGAAGCCACCAATGAGTTGGTAAGCAACATTGGAATAATAGATGTAATTAGAACCTTGTGGATTGCTACATGTTACAAACTCTATAATATCTAGGCAAGGTTCGTCTTACCGTATTGGCTTTCTGTTTCAATCGGCCAGAGGTACGGTTTGATACTAGTACACGCTGTATCGAAAGGAAACGAGCAGCCGAAGGACTAGAGGAGCGGCGGGAGGACCAGATAAGTAATCGGAAGAGTAGCGACCGAAAGAACTGAAAAAAAAAAAAAGAATGAGAAAGGGTAAGCGAGATCGTGGAGGGGGGAGAGAGGTTGGTGCATGCCTGCTTATCGATTGTCATCATTGATCGACACAAAAATCCTAACTTTGGAAGCCTCAAAAGAGCAAAGCAGTTGGAAGAAAATAAAGAGAAAGAGGGACGAAATGCGGAACCGGGAAGGGAGGAGAGGGAGAAAGGGCAGTGCGTAGTTTGCTTGCCGGTTGTTATCTTTGATCAACACCAGAAAATGAAGCCAAATGTCGTCCTTGATCGACACAAGAAAATGAGGCAATCGGAATGATGAAACCCTAGCCATAGGAGAAAGCAGGTGAAAGGAAGCATTAGGGTTTTTTCCTTATACGTATTAGTCCGAAAAGGGCAAACAATCAGACGGCATTTTTAATAGCGAATCATTTTTTAATCAGGTTGAATTCGAACTCGATAACGTAACCTGATAGCGGACCTAATAAAGCATGCCGATTTAAATAGAACCATCCCGGATTTCGGTTGGTATGGTTCGGTTCACCTTGAACCTGTTGGTTCGGGTTGGTTCAGAATTCCTTGTATCCAAGAAGATTAATAAGTAACACCAAACTATATGTCTAATCTTCTACCAATTGCAACTTGATAAATGATTTTGTTATGGCCAGTTTCTCATTTACCTATATTAGTTAAAGTGAAAAAAAAAGGTCAAGGGCCTGTTTAGTTGTGGAAAACAATTTTGCATTTTCTATCTCTAGTTTTTATTTCTATTTTCATTTTTTCTTCTCCATAGAAAATTTGAAAAACTTGTTCATTTATTGAAAATGAGAAATCATTTTTAATTAAAAAAAGATGAGTCATGAAGGATGGTTGGTGGTGGAGGTATGATGATGGGTGGTGGTGGTGATAGGTGGTGTGGGTATGGTGGCGATGGTGATGAATGGTGGAAGTATGGTAGCAGTAGCGGTGGCGGTGGAGGGTGATGGGTGTGGTGGAGGTATGATGATGGTAGTAGTGGTGGAGGGAGTAGTTGAGGTATAGCGGCGATGGTGGCAGACGTGGTGGTGGTGATGGTTATGGGTGGTGGAGGTATTGTGGTGGAGGGGGAGGCATGGTGGTGGTGGTGGTGGGTAATAGAGGTATAATGGTGAAAGGTGGTGGGTGGTGAAAGGTGGTTGATGGTGGTGGTGAGTGGTGAAAGGTGGTGGGTGGTGGTGGGGTAGTGGAAATATGGTGGTAAAAAACATTGAGAAAATCTTACTTTATTTTGAAAGAAAAATAATGAAAAGCAATCCAAAGATATTTTTCAGGTTTACTGTGTACTTGAAAAATTGGAAAATATAGTTTTTCAGTTTTCTATTTGAAAAAAATATTAGATTTGAATACAAAATCCTATTTTCTATTCTTTGAGGAAAAATTTTCTAGAAAACACATCTAGTTTTTATAAGTGGGTACCAAATGTTTTCTTGTTAGATAGGATACTGGATATAATTTAATTTTGGCTTCTAGTTCCAATAGATCATGGTGCTCAGTGCATCTAGATTATAAATGTACTAATTGCTTATAGATTCTTTGCTGGGCTTTATAGTCTTCAAAGGCTTTGCTTTATTAAGTTTCAAGATTCCTAGATGATTACTCATCCTTGCCAGAAGAGGAAAATTAACTGAAATTATGTTAAATGATCTGAAGTCATGCCAAATGCTACTTTATATTTAGTTGAAGGGGTTCGCTACATAAATTTTTCTGATATTTTATTGGTATTAATGCATAAGAAGTCATGCCAGATGCTACTTTTATTAAGGGGCAAAAGACACTCTTCATTTTCTTGCACAGTTTTGTATCACCCAAATTACCCAGCTTCATGATTCTTCTTAGGATACAGAAATATATGATACTTCAAGTTAACATGTGAAAAGTATCTTTAATGGTTAAACTTGGTTATGCTGCAACTGCTTCAAAAATTTTAGATGATATTAAACCATTTTTGTCAACTATTGCTGTCCCTATATAAACTCCTGGTCTTAACAGCCAGAACTTTTACTCACCCTAGATTCAGGTGTGGTTTGATCATATCAGCAGGACATAGAAAATGAGAACCATCAATTCTGCAAGAATTTCTTCTGGCTAGATGTGTCGTTTTTTGTTTCTTTCGGCACCTGAACTTTAATTTTGTTTTGAATTATGGAAATCTGACTTGAAGCTGAGACACAAAACACATGTTATTGCAGCAAGTTAACCAGATGATTGCTGAGGTAGACAAAGATGGCAGTGGTGCAATTGATTTTGATGAATTCGTTTACATGATGACAGCTAAGATTGGAGAAAGGAATTTCATGGACGAATTAACGAAAGCTTTTCGCATTATTGACCAAGATAACAATGTAAAATTTGTAACCATCTTTCTTCTCTCTCTCTCTCTCTCTCTCTCTCTCTTTTGGGTATATGCATGCATGCATAGATGCATGTATATATGACTTTTGTATACTGTCATGACTCTTTTGGGGTGTATACCAGGGAAAGATATCTGATGTTGATATCCAGCGTGCTGCTAAAGATTTGGGGGAAAACTTTACTCTTGAAGAGATCAGAGAGATGATAAGGGAAGCAGACCGTGATGGTCAGAACTTTCTCCGTTTGAATCTTTCAGTGGAACTCTTGAATATTCTCTAGGCGCTGATAACATGCTTTCATACATCATCTTTTTAAATCTTGCCAAACGTACTTAATTAGATTGAATAATTTCTCTCTTATGCAGGCAACCAAATGTATTGGCATAAAATATTTTCCTGGAACTTTTAGATGGTATAGCCAAGATATAGTGTCAGAAAATTGTAGAAATGCTGGTGATACTTGCAACACTTTTTTAGGCATAAGTAGAAGAATCTCTCCTCTCTCAACTAATTAGGAATCAGCAGCTCACCTTTTTTTTCATTATGGCTTCGATAGAGTTTCACCAAGATGGAATTCCAATTATAGCAGGAGAAAAATTCTTTCTAGTTGTAGTTTCTATAGCTTTCTGTGTATAATTAGAAGGAACTGCAATAGTAGTTGGGAACATTACACCAGTTGACTTAGAATAGGAATCTTCATAATTCTTATACAGCATCTACATAGACTCCTGATAGAAAGAACGTGGCTCAAGCAAACTGGAGAAAATCAAAACTCTTATGTTATCAAAGAGGAAGGGAAAAATATTGGAAATGATTTAGCTTTTTGCAAAACAGGCATGATGCCTCAATTGTGTTCCACTTTGTGTTGCAGACTATACAAGTAGCTTATTTATATAAATCATAATATCATCAAATTCACATTTATTTCTATCTTTAAAACCATCATGCAGATGCTGGAAACTGGTTTTGCCTTAGGATGAGTAATGGCACAGAATTTGAAGCTGTGTTTTAACTTGTCTTTTTTTTGGACTTAATGAAATCATTCACTAACAGTAATTAAATATAAATGTTAAATTATTATGTTCTAAGATGTTTACTAATTAAGCAAGAAGATGAACTAAGTAACACAATTTTTAGTTTTTGAAATAGAAAAAGGACAAGTAAGTCTATTTGCATAAGGTGATGTATCAGCACATGTGACACAACATAAAAATTCATCATGTCACTATTATGCAATTGTTGAATATATCTGGGAACTTCCCTGGAGGAAGATAAGGTGCATCAAGTTCAATGCACATCCTTAGTGTCAATGTCATAACATTAGCCGACTTGTCCTAAGTTGCCTTGCATTGCTCCTGCCCAGTTTTTTGAAATCTGTACTGAATCTTGGTTGAGCTAGTGCTTAGGACTTATGCATAATTTTGTCCCAAGCTTGCCAACATGGATATGCAGGAGTATGTATGAATCTATATGTGTCTTATCTTTTTGCTGACATTGAAAGCTGCTTTTCTCTTAGAGATATCCATGGCAGACTGAAGTTATACTTTCTTGACAGGCTTCCTTCTTTTTCTTGTACTTCGGAACATATACCTTCCACCCAAAAAAGCTGTCATTTGATCCCAGACCTACACAACATTTTAATGGAAAATGCAAAGTTCTTATCTCAGACTTTCACTATTCAAGACCTGCCTATGTTACTCTAGAGATGTTAATGAACTTTTCTGAAATAGTCTCCAGCACTTTTGCCCTTCCACAACTGAAGGACAAATAAAGAGAGTTCTGAGAAAAGTAGCCTCATTGAGAGCACCAATGGGTGACTTCTTTATATGTGGCACATTACCTTGCCAACATCTCAAAATTCCCCCCAGTTGACAAAAAAGTATCAGTTCCTAAAGTAAGCTGATGTTAGGGAAGATGAATGGAACCAATCAAGCAATACATAATGTAAATGACAAATATCCTTTTTGTCCATGTTAGCCCCAAGCCCTTAGCATCTTTGTGTTAGAATGGGTTTACCTTGAAGTTCCAAAATTGCCTTGAATATCATCATGCAACAATAGAAGATAAGGAGAATGTGAAAATGAAGTGTAATGCAGGAAGTGCCTAGGTGCCTGGGTGAGATGCATGCGCACACAATGAAACATAAAAAATAAAAAGAAAGAGCATGTGGTTACCATGCCTGAAACCTCATGAATTTTTAATGTTATTAGGATCGCAAGTAATAAGTATTATTTTTTCTTTTCTTTTCTTTTTTTTTTTTGGTAATTGTAGTTCTCCTTCCGTCAAAGCTCGTCCTTCATAGCACAGAGTTGAGGAAAGAGAAATTGGCTTGTGAAACCTCCATCTTATCATTTTTGGGAAGACCACATCTTTTTTCAAATGTATGAGTCCATCATTTCTATATGCTAAAGAACTCCATCTACATATTCACTCCACTCAAAAAGTCTTATTGGGTAATAGAAACATCAGCTATCTTGCTAGTACTTGGAAGCCACCTAGGCTAGAAAATTACTTGACATCAAATCCGTGAATGTAAAATGATGACAAGCATTAAGCCACAGCCCAAATTAAACTTCTTGATACTCTGCATAACAAAATTACTTGACTGAATATATTTCTTTTTTTTTTTTTTTGAAATTAAATTCATGAACATAAAATTAGCACTTACCATGTTAGAATCCTTGAAGGCCTCCATCAATTTCTGTTTTAAACAATTCCAAAGTAAAGGGTACTGTTAATCTTGCTTCTCTAAGTACTTTGTTGTATCTTAATTCATTTACTACCTCTATTGCAACAAAAGGTCTGTCTCCACTTTGCATGTCATTACTGAAACTAGAGAAATCAAAAACATCTAGCGTGTGCCTCATTGTCTTTTTAAAATACAAGATTTTGTAGAACGAGAAACTTAATGTGAATTTTCCATGTGATCCAAATTTAATTTTCTTATAGAGTTTTTAATTGTTAAACTTTTCCTGATTGTCTTGAAAATGGTTTATCCCTCTCCATTTATTGCAAATGTTTAAATTTTGCAGTTTTGTCTCTTCGTAATCTTTTCTTTTCTTTCGGAAGTCATCTTCCATTTTCTTCAGTCTTTAAGTAAATGACTCACTCTGTTGCCTTAATTATCACAATTTACAAATAGTTGCAAGCTCCTTGGAGAAGGTTTCCTTTCTACTGTTATTTTTTGGCATTTCATCTTGTCTGTACCATGATACTGAGTTCAAGTGCTCCAGGCATAAAGTCCATTTCCTGTAAAAAAAACGTAATTACATGTTCCTCTTCATTATTGCTATTTGCTCACACCATCAGACTGTATCTTCCTCTTCTAGTTTGAAGGATTTCCTTACTAACAAGTTTTCTTTTGACTAAATTGTGATATGCTGATTAACCTTTTCATTGGCTGGTGTCCCCAACAAATGCCCCTGCCAAGTAACAAACAGAATTTCAGTCCTATGCAGTTGATTGGATTTTTTAACCACTTATATTATCGGAAGTAATTGGGATATTCATCTCTTATGCAGGTGATGGAGAAGTTGATCTCGATGAGTTTATCAGGATGATGAAAAGGACGGGTTATGGTCATTAAGTATCCAAATTTATCTTGCTGCTAAAGTCTGTGAATTCTTTATGATGCAAGTGACTTAAACAGCCTTAAACTAAGATCATGATGTAGCTTAAATCTACCAATCTGTCAAATGAGATGGTTTTCTGGGTACAACCATATTTGACTCGCCTATATCAGCATTGTGTTGATTCTGTTGTTTTATTCAGTGAGTGTTGCTGTGTTCTAGCGTGTCTAACCTGCGATTTTGTGCTAATTGGTGGTTGTGTACTGTTTAAAAAATGGCTATATTTTGGGTGTCGAATGGATAAATTGCCCACCATGTTGTTCTTACCAATGATTGATTATTCACTGATCAGAGAACCAGCTACATAACTGGTGAGACGCTACGGCTTGAAATGGATTGTCTGCAGAAATTAGCGTTACATGTAGACGGTGGAGAGAATCATCCCATATCGTGGTGGCATCTTAATGGTTTTAAATCTGTGGCATTTTGCAGTGACGTTTTGGAAGTTGTAGCGTAATGGCCTTATTGGTAGTGAGAAGCTGGTATTTTTCTCTAGTTATTGAATGATTAAGATCATGTGAGGCTTCCGTCTTTTACTTTTTTTTTAATAAATTACTGACAACTCAGCATTTTTTACATCCTATGACATGTATTATTAGTTTACTTAAATTATGCTTATTTATCTGTTTTTTAAAAAGCAGAATAAATATGTAAATATGCATTGTTTGATATAAAAATTGCAGTTGCCATAAAAGTAAACCAATAGTGATATATATTTTTTCACTGATGATGGCAGATTAGTTTATATAAAAAAGAAATGATTTACCAGATCTACTGCAAACTTTTTTTTAGAAATGTACTTTTTTGCATTATTGATTAATGGAATTATGACCGTACATCAAATATTGCTCGAGTAAATCACAAGCATCCCTTAAAATAAATGAAAGCAGAGAGTATATGATAAAGAAGATCGTAAAAATACAGGTTCTTATAAAAACATGGCCGCTTCCATAAGAAAATCCAAGACATTGTCAAGCCTACCTCATGAAACCAGTCAGTTGCTGCAAATTCTATAAGCAGAGTCTATAAAATTCTTTCTGATATTCAAATCAAGAAGTAAATAATTCCGAAAAAAGAAACCATAAAATTTTATAACTGACATAACAAACCAAATCCCAGGGTAAATCAGCTTGACAACTCTTCCGTTGGACTGCAGTGATGATACGAAACTATTAATCAAGTGCAGTGATGATACGAAACTATTAATCAAGTGCAATAAACTCACCTTGGGGAGACAGTTCATTAATAACAGATTGTACCTAACTTCCTTTAGTCCCAAGTAACAAACCATGTCAGAGAACATGAACGTTCATAAATTAGCTCACATTGTTATGCATAAAACAAAGGGATTCTATAAGCCATTCCAAGCATGGAAATCCTCCTACCGTTATGTCAAATTATGAACTGAGATGCAACACCCACATCCTAATTTCTTACAAATAAATAAGCATCCTCCTCAGGTATAATAAAAACAGGTTGCACAAAATTGTCTTAACTGATGCAAGGGGATGGGAAAGAAAATTGGAATGAGGACTCCAGGCACCTGTCACCAATATTATAAAATTAAAGTCATGAAACTTCTGACTGGATTACTTACAACTGTCCAAAGCTCCACACCTTTTTTCAACCCGAAAAATGATAGCTATTGTAGAAAGACCAGCCAAACAGCTCTTGTACAACAATATCAAAGCCAGGGTGCAGAGATTGAAAAGCCTAATCTCAACCCACATATTTATGCTTACCTATTAGAGGCAAATAACATGCATAATGACATATTGACACATGCCCCTTCTCACATATCGCTCTGCAGTTCTCAAAACGTTCAGAAAAGGCAAAAAAACTACCACTTATAAGAACATCAGTAAATAAAAGAAGCATCTACCAGAACAGTCAGGTGGATAAAGTTATCTTCCCTGGTTGCTCACAGAAACGTCAGCTAACTTGGAGACAAGCGATCCTGATCAGAAGAAATCACACATCATCTACCCTGGGTTTGCAGGGCCACTTGATGGCTTAGCCACATATATCTGCTTCATCTTGGCAGAGCCAAAATTCTTGTCTGCACCCAAACCCTGGTTTCTTCCCTGGAATCCAGTCCTACGGTGCCACTCACCCCCAGAGCCTATCTTCTGAGAAGCCCCACTTCGCTGATCAGCATATCCAATTTGAGGAAGGTGCTGCTGACCTGATAATGTTGGCTGCTGAGTCTTAGAAGGGCCTGAAGTCCGGCTGCTAGTGTTATTACCAGTTTCCCCAACACCGCTGCTCTCACTGCCACTGCTAACAGTAGTTCTTGCTGAGGTCTTGGTCGCGTTTGACACTTTGCTACTGTTGCCACTTGCAGGGCTGTATGAAGACCTAATGGATTGGACATTGGAAGAACTGGAAACTGGTTGTTCCACCAGACCCAACTCGCATGAGAATTCTGAGTTGGTAGAGCTTTGAACCGGCATGTTTCTACTTCCATCATCCAGCATTGATGAGCGAGTCTCATGGAACTTGTTATTTCCAGTAGATGCCTCCACTAGCAAACTATGGTTATACTGCAAAGGCATCCCGCCCTCTACATGATGCTGCTGTAGGGGCATGGATAGTGGGACAGAGTGGAGTGGTGGAGCAGGTACATGAGACCAGCGAGCTTGCATTGGTATGTCAGCAGATGACTGGAAAGACACCATGTTTAATTCAGAGTCAAATTCACACAACCTAAAAAATAAATAACAGAGAATACACCACACAGACAAAAGAGAAAAAATTAAGGAAAAGAATTAAGACAAATAAATTCATCAGCATTATTAAACTGGCAGTATCCAGATATCTAAAAAAATGGCAGCGTTATGATTTGACTCCTTGACATCACTAGCATATGTAGCATGTTTTCTTCCTTAACCCTGCATTAAAGAATGATATATAATACTTGTGAAAGATGCTCCACATCCCATCTAGACTGTTTTGTGAGTGTGTGCATGTGGTTGGGGGAGCCATAACAGATTAAAAAAGTACATATATGAAACATATACAAGTGTCATTAATCTCTTAACCCTCAATTCAGACCCCTTAACCCACACACCGACACTCATATCACTAGTCCTCATTCCATTCATCTTGAGTTGATTTTATAGTACAGTTTCTTTGGATAAAATTAATGGACGTTCATCTTCTCCATCATTCTAAGCATTTCTCAAATCCCTTCTCAGCACTTGAACCCAAGGCTTCCTCGATCTCTACCTTCTTTCCTCAGACCTAATCGAGATACTAACCCACATCAGTGCATCAATGACAATGATCTCAACACATTCCACCACCGAGCAGTTCTACCTTAAAAAATTTCATGATATGGAACATGTACGCTTCCACCATCTTTCTACAATTCACTTGATAGCAAATACCTAGCCAAAAATGTTTTGCATCCCTTTCAAGTTTGTAATAGCTACAGCTTTGCTTTTTCTTTAGAAAAACATACCTGAAATGGGGTAATGTCAAACATGGTCAAAGGAGAAGCCATCGGCATAATAGGTGATCCTGGACCCAGATGCTGAATAGGAGCAGGCATGCTGTGCGAGTTGCACTGACCAGAAACAACATTTAGATTATTCAGGTTACCCTCAGCATCACCAACTGCGGAAGATGCTGGGTTGTGCTTCCAGTCGGGTTGTTTTCCAGCAGGAATATAAGTAGTACCCATAAAACTTAGGCCTACTTGCCCAAACTGTCCAACCGGAGCAAAATGGTTATACACAACCATATGAGGAGGGCCTTGAACACCAGGTATTCCTCCAGGACTGATGAAAGGACCAGTAAACCCTGCTGGAGGGCCATAAAAGGAATCCACACCAGAAGGGCATTGTGGCCAAGCCCCAATTGGACCAGAACCCAAAGCAGTACTCCTTTGTGATTGTCCCTGGGTGCCACCTGACTCATCATGGGCCCCAAAGGCAAAAATACGTCCCCCTAACATTGGGTTCATCTCAAAGCAAGGGAAATGAGAAGGCGGTGCTCCAGGGAAATGTGAAAGCATTGGCCCAGAACTTTGCGGGCTGGGCAAAGAAGGCCACAGTGAGAGTGACAGAGTATCAACAGAAAGATCTGCTGGCAAAGCAACAGTCAAGGACTCTTCACCAGCTGATTGAACAGTTACTTCTCTACTGGTTGTCACACCTGTTGCAATGTTTAACACTTAATCATTATTGTGCAAGAGTATTGATACTAAAGCATATAATGTACAATTTTGGATTGAGAAGTAAAAAGATTCTTTTATCACCTCCAGTAGCTAACCCAGTAACATCTGCACTACTGAAGCTTTTGGAGTCTGAAGCAGAAGCTGAGCATGCACCTATCTCAGGTCCAATCATCTCATCATTGCTAATAGCAGCTACAGCAACTGCAGAAGCAGCTGCTTCAGCTTCAGCCTCCGGATCTTCTAAATTAGGACAAGGTACATCAGGATGCTTCTCTTCATCAAAGAACATGTTGCAATCATTGTTAGCTGCAGACAAGTTACGATCAATTTTCACATCCAACCTACATGAACCCGGAGGCCCAAAGCCATTAGAGATAGTTCTGCTAACAGGCGGTAGAATGGTTGGTGATGTAACAGCTCCTGAATTCAGTGAAAGTATGCTTTGAAAGTCAAACAGCATGGCCAACAAAATCACATAAAAGTGAAAATTTAAAGCAGAAGATAGTCTACCAAATTGAATTTTCTCCCCTGCAAGGAGGGAGTTAATGGGACTTGGCGATGAACACACTGGTTTTTCTGAAGTCATGACAGATGCTATGGATTTATGGGGCTCTAGAACCATGCTAGATGCGACATGTGAATCTAATTGTGTTGGCTTCATAGCTTCATCTAGTTGAGTCTGGGTTAAGGAAACAACCTGAAAAAAGTTGATACCAATCGATTAAAGATTTGCATGACAACAAAAATCATAAGACATCAAACATCAGCCTAAACCATGTCAAAATTTAATAATGCTAACATCTGAAAGTAAAATCAACTTGAATATGGATAAATGTGAAAATCGGCTAGCCCAAACACCTACCCAGGCATAATTTTGTATTGTTTTGGGACAGATTTTCATGATTGGCACTGTTGAAAATTTTTGTATCTGCTTTGGCATCCCTAAATAAAAGACAGAAAATAAACGCTTTTCTTCTATATGGTCATCTCTTAAAGCTTGTCTCATGACAGACCAATTCCATCCAACCAGATCGTTAGGATAAAGTTTTTAAACAAGCTTCAATTAATAATGGCTAAAGGCAACAAAATGTCAAAAATCTGTGTTATGCATCAGTTAGCAGGATAAACAATACTCTCATTGCAGCCAGCAGACCTGCAATTACTGCTTCTACCCTAGAAAAAATCACTATTAACCAAATGTAGATAGTGAAACTTGAATCAGTTAAATATATGCCATATTCACGTGTGATATTTAACAGCATTTATTTGTGCATATAATCATTAACGCAGACAAATACTAAAAATGGATGACTTGTGGCTTCCCGACAATAGTACTGAGAAATCATTCAAATCATGCAAAAGTGCAGAGACAATGTCCTATTCAAACCTGATGAGATATCTATAGAAGGAACTTCAGCCCATCATGTTTGGGAAAAAAGACTAAACATGCTTCAGGTGAACTCATACAGAATCCATAAAAATTGTGATGCTTGACATGCATATATAGGGTGAGCAACTAAAAAAAGCTTTGATGATGTCCATCATAGGATTGACTCCAACAACTAAAAAAAGCTTTGATGATGGTTTTGGCTAGATGATGTCCATCCTAGGATTGACTCCAGCAGAAGCTTTGTCTTTTTAAGGATCACGCATGGTCTCCTAGTCAACTTTGTATTTGATCTAATTCAATGGGAGATTCTTGCCAAGGTCCACAAAACTGATCCTGAGGATTGTAACAGTACATTACTGATTTGAATGGTACGATTAGTGCAATATGTACACATCCCATACCAAGGCAAGGCACAAATACTATTTCCCACTCTCAGCCAAAGTAGTGCTCAAAACCAAGCAATACAGGTCGATGTTGGGTGGTATAGAATAGTTCCGCTTGGTTTGAATTGATTTGGTTAGTACGGAATTGAACCTTGGTACTATATTGATACCTTACCAATACAATACGACACGGCCGATATAAGTTGGTAGGTGTCGGTATGACAGACCTTTGATTTTGGCTATGAAAAAGCAAATTCAAGGATTGGGACTGATGGATCAATGTAGGGGAAGAACAAGAAAAAGTATAACAAAGTTCCACAAAGCTCCAGCCAAACCATATACTCACCAATAACTACATTAAAAACAATGATAGAAATCAACATAAGAATATAGGCAGAAATAATCTCACCTCAAAGATCTTTCACAAGCAGTATTATTCACATACTTCACAACTATATTATCAAAAGCAATTAAACTATTTAAGTCCAGCAAACTCATTATACATACATCAGCATACACGTGCTTTGGCAAAATTTAGTAGGTCAAAGTTGGTTGATAATATGCCCTCTAAGCTAGATGATTAGTACCTTGATACCCATATGAATTGAAATACCAATGGGAGAGAGATCTCTGTTTCTTTTTTTTCTGAAGAAGCATAATAAGTGAGCCTTGCTTGTCAAATGGATTTGGGGATTTGTGAGAGCCTGTTCTGTGATGAAGGCAATGCAATGAAGGCTCAAAACTCATTCATTAAGGATAGGATATCCAGATGAGAAGCATGAATTGAGGCAATTTTGACTTTGCCCTTGCACAATATTCTAGTTATGCCTTAGTTGAGGACAAAATAGTAATCACCCTAATAAAATACTTACCAACATAATGTTTCAAATAGTAACAAGTGTTGTCATTATCAAACATGGTGAATAAGGCATCATATGCAGCTGCATATGCATATGCAGTTCCATGACCGCACCACATTTCCTCTATGCAGCTTACATATGTGATGGGGCTGCATATGGGCAGGAGATCCATTTAGCATCATGTAGGTACATATGTAGTCGGCTTATTGTTACACAAATCATACATGCAATTTTTTATTATTGTATAGCCACATATATAGCCCCACTCTTTTGCAGGACTATGTGAACTGAACAAGTTAAGGTTGATGGTTGGATCAGATATGGGTTTGACCACATGCATGTATATTAATAATATTAACATGTTAATTAACTATTTGCTATCAGGAATTTGGTACCAAGTAGTAAGCACTAATCATTAAATATTATTGCTATTCGTATTGCTATTATTTATCAAAAAATATTGCTATTAATATAATTATATGCAATATATTTTATTTATTTTTAAATATATGCAAAAGAAGCTTGTCTTACAGGCAGAATTCATTCATCAGAATGTAAATCCACAGCACTCTTTAAACAAGATCATTCATCTCATAACTGCACTCAAAATGTCCTCAGATGTTCTCTACATTTCTTAACTATTTTTGGTATTCTAGTCAATTAGAGAGAGCAATACAACAGAACAGAACACAGATTTGATCATCTGTATTCTCCATCTAAAAGACCGAACAAGAACAAATACCAGTGTTGGTATGGATGTAGCTAAGTGTAAATTTCCACACGGGTGTCACATTCATGTAAAAATATGCACATCACAGAACCACAATGCAAGAGTGGAATACTATCAGACTGAAATAACATCAATACAGACTGGATGAGACATAGGCAAACAATCCGTAACAATGTCTGTGCCCTTAATATATTTACCAAATGTTGTGGGTGATGGGTGAGGGTAATGACATCTCCTATGATTAATATATAAGATCAACTAATTGTACTTTTGCTGGCTGTTTCTCATGCAGCATTGCTAATGCCATATCATGCATCAGATAGGACACCTTGCACACTGATGCAGAATATGAAAGTGTCAAAACCTTCTAAAGTCATGCACATAAATGCTACAAAACAGCTATTAACATTTGAGCATGACGCTGTCATTGAAATATCATGCAACACCAACAAGAGTTATTCCACCTCCAACACTCTAGTTTTGCATCCCGACACCATATCCATATCTTTCAATCCCTCTCAACTCTCCATATCCAAACAAAGCCAGATATCCACCTTAACAGTGATTTAACTTATAATCCAGTTTTGAGACAGGATCAGAAGAATATCTGCTGCCATGAGGTCACATTATCAAACCTAACTATCCATTAAGCAAGAAATGATCTAATCAGAAGCCACATTCCACATCAATCAGAAAACAATTTAGCAAAGCACTCTATCATATAAAGTCCCAAATGTCATTACTACATAACTATTTCCACAAATCCATAACTAAGTGGTAACAATTGGCAGCAGAGTTAAGGGAAACTGATCGAACTGAATATGCCATGAATACGTTACAAACATTTTTTGCTGTAATCTATAACATACAAAATTTATCCTGGATATTTGGATTAGCTTGCATGCCTCTGTTCTTTTTTGATGAGGGGTTGGAAACTCTTAATCACCACTTTTTATAGCCAACCATTCAGATAAAAGTTTTTCCATCAATATTTTTCTTCCAAGTTCCATACAAGTTATACAATATCTTGGCTCCTGTTTTCCAAGTCCTAACCCTTTCAGTACAAGGTCAAACCTGGGGTTTAACTATCAAGAGCAAGTATATTCAGAAACTGTATATAATGACGATAAACTGATAGGAAGCAACTGACACAAATGCAGACATCCTCACGAAAGATTAGACAGTAATTACAACTTGTGCCATCAAATCAAACCAGTAGACAAGAAAATTTAAAATTGTGTTCCTAATGAATGCAACATGATATAACAAATGAAATCACTCAAGCAGGACATAAAAACTTTAGTCACAGGAACAATGTCTACGTCTACCCAGGCACAACTCCAGACACTGTTGGATGGATATACAAGCACTGTTGCTACCACACCTTCTCCGGACATATGCACAAAGATGCTAAGATACTGTTGGATATACAAGCACTGTTGCTACCACACCTACTCCGAAAATATGTACAAAGATGCTAAATAAATGTTTGCAACTGATAGTGCAAATCTAGAGGATTCACTCAAACTAAATATCGATTTTATTTATTTATTTATTTTGGGGGGCGGGGGGGGGGGTGTTGGAGGGGTTAGAATAATTTGACAGAATTAGCAATAATACAGAAAGTTAAAGTCTCAACCCATATATTTGGGTTTGTTCTATGAACCTCTTGGACATTATTCCTATTAATAGTCAATACTATAGACAATTTCCTTCTCACAATCTCCATTCCACTCCTTCCTAATTCCTAAACCTTTAGAAAAAGGACAAGATATTATACTAATTGAGATTCAACTTTTGAGAAATGTGCAGGAAATGCATCTAATGAAGATATGGTGACAAAACCATCACAGACAGTAGGCATGTTCAACAAAGATTCAAGGAATCACTTATATTTCCAACTTTCAGGTCATGAAATCAAAACTAGTTAGAACATGAAATTATTACCGTTAAACATTAATGGTGCAAAATACTTATCATTTTGTTACATGCACAGTTTCTATATTTGCTAATCTACAATTCCAATCAAAGTTCACCATGCCGAGAACTGGTACCATTTTGGTATTGGATCGATACGGTTTGGTACGGGCATACTGTAACACACTGACAAGTCACCCCATACCGAACCAACAACATATCAATTAGATGAACTAGAAGGCCTTAACCCATGAACCGCCCCATACCGAGCCAAACTAGGTGATTCGGCATAGTTCAATGCAGCATAAGGTCAGTATAAGGTTGGTACGAAACAGTCCTAAGCTATATAGGGTGGTACTAGCTCCGTACCATTTCGAATGGTGAATCACATCAGTCCACACTGATATGGACTGGTATGGTTTGGTACGTTCCATACTGGATGGTTCGGTACGGTTCAACATATCTTGGTTCTAACCATCTTTAAAGTTGCAAATAAATCTAATATGCCACACAAGCATATGCAATCAACATCACAGTTAAAGTAAATCTGCTCATGCTAAATATGGTGCGATCATATTTGCAGATGTGTCACTACTAACGACATAGAAATCTTATCCAATAATATACGGGTTCAAATTAAGAAACATCCTACTCCAACTATTCCTATTCAGAGATAACTCAGCAGATGCAGGTTTATCTCCCATTCTTTCCCACAACTTCCATCCAAATCAGTCACCCATATTTTAACTATCAAGATGAGTGTATTAAAGACTATACAGAAATAGAATTTAATGAGGACAAGTAGTGGAAACCAAATGAGATGGGATGGCTAAGTACATCTAAAATTTGAAGGAGCCCAGGTAAGATGCCGCACCCAACTTCAAGAAGATCAATCAGAAAGATGAAATGACAAGGGAAAAGTTGTGTTCAAAGGCCAAGGAGCAATAAAAGATCTAACAAGGGAAGATAAAATAATGAAGTTAAATTTTCGGAAGAAGGATCAAAAACTGTAGGATTTGCACCATTGATGGTAAAAAGATGTCCATAACCCAGTGGGATTGCATGGTCAAGCACAACAAGAACCTCTTGAGTGTTAATATATGATTGGATAAAGCAAGATGTAGAAACATTTAGGTGCAAAAAAAAAGGAGGCAAAGTCTAACAAAAGATGATAGAAGGTGCCTCATACACGGTTTTATGCTTGACAGTGAAAAAAAATGGTGTCTTAAACAAGATTTCAAATAACTAATCTGAAAAGGTAGCAATAACAGAAGTAGCTATATGACTTCATATCCTTAATGGAACAGTAGTAGCAGTGGCAAGTAAGTAAAAACATTAGAAAGATGAAAAACAACTGGAAATTTCAAATAGGCAAGTTAAAAAAAAAATAACAAGCATTCGTTATTTTAAGAAATAGAAGCTCTTGTTATTTTACTGCAATATATATAACAATGATGTGTGGAATAGATATTTCTCTATTTTATTTTTTAAAAAAAAAGAATATCTGACTGAACATGGTCATCAAGAAGAATATGTTTCTGTTTCTGTCCATGAATAGAGCCATTGTTACAAAGCAATATATGTGGCTTTAATTGCAAAATTGAGCTTTTCCTGAGCATGATAGCAACATGCCTACATGTAACTATCATAAGCAGGTTTCAAACAAGACCATATCAAAAATTTACAACATCATGATAGCTTAGAAAACCAAACAGAATTTACCTCAAAATTAACACCATCACATGTCAACAATTTCTCATAAGAAGCAACTGTATTAAGTAGTCATCTACAAAAAAAGCAGCAAATATAGGATGGATATACAAAGAAAGAGAAATGGTAAACACCTACTCACAAAAGCAGAAAACACAAATTTACTTGTAAACCTCACAACGTTACCTGCTGATTTAAATTGGCACTGTCCCAGGAAGCCAGAGGCAATGAAGCTTTGTCTGGAGCTACATTCTTGCTATCAAATAGCAAGCCTGGAACAGGTTTTGCCCCAGCACTAGATATGACAGGGACAGGGACTGTCTGATTGGACCTGTGAAAGACTATGTGAATAAAGGCCTAACATGCATAAGTGAAAGCATATATTATCCAGGTAACAAGGCATACTTCAAATTGTTGGGCCTTTTTTCGGAATCAGTATTCGCTGAAGGAGTGCCAATAGGTGGTAGAGTCTGAGATGTTGTGCTGGCTGTGAATACAAGTGATGGCTCGACACTCGCAAATCTCCTTCCTTCTCTGACAACAGGGTCAGACCTAACACTGTTTGAAGCGTCTCCACCTAAAGAGGTCAATCCTTTATTTGAGCTGGATGCCGCAGCAATACTTTGAGGAAGGGCACGTTGTTTGCGAGACACCTGCTATTAGATCATGCAAAAGATAACAACATGAAGCATAATTTTTAGCAGCAACTGAAGGATAACAGTGAGATGAATTCATGATGTAAGCAAAATTTAGAATTCAATGTTACCTTCTGCACCCTAGGCCTGGACTTGATTTCTTTTTCCCTCTGTTCTCGCCGGTCATTCAACATTTGCCTCTTAGACCTTACCTCAATAAAGTTATCCTCATCGCTAGGAGCTTCAATGCCTGGCTGCTTGAAAACACGGACAACTCCACTCTGCAGAGGAGCATCAACATCATCCTCGGAACTCCCATTCATCTTCAAAGTTCCTTTTTCACGATGAGACTTGTCAGCAGAAGCTATACTCTTCGATGCAGATTCTTTTCCAGTGGCCTTATCTGTCTTGCTCTCAGAACTCACAACTTGTGAACTGGAAGCACCTAAGTTTAAGCTATCTGGTTCCTTTGTCATCCTGCTTGACCTATTGGACATGACGTCTTTCTTACCTGCATTCCTTACAGAAATCCCTGAGGCCCTCCCATTAAGATATAGCCTCTCATCCTGCCTGGCATGGTAAAATGACTCTATGCCTTGTGTTTGCTTCCTCTCAAAATTCTCCTTAACTCTAAACTCGGTTCTCCTGTTGTTCCTCCGGGCCCTCCTCTGAATGCCACCTGAATCAGTGTGTGAAGTTTCTGCACCTGAAAATGATAATTTCGAACCAGCATTCTTCACAGTGTAGGCAAATCTCCTTCCTCTGCCACCTGATACATTTCCCGGAGCCTTTGACACTCCAGAAGATAACCTCAAAGTTTGCAGTTCGGTATTTAGCTGATTTTGAGATTCTCTATCAGCTATCGGTCTATAATTCTTCTTTGAAGCGCCATCTTGATTACTATGGTGGTCAATTAGGGAAGCTGATTCACTTGTAGCTTTCTTACCACCATAGGAAGATCTGTCTGTCTGATTCAGATGTGCTAGAACTCCCTTCTTTGGAGAATCTGACAGAGCATTCTGCTGCTCACAATTTAAAGTTCCTGGAGAAGAATCATGAATCTTTTGTGCAAGACTAGGCTGGTTATCTGCAGCTGGCATTCCATCCCCCAAGTTGCTCTGGGAAGAGTTCTGAGGTGCTTCATTGAGTAGACAGCCTGAAGGATTCTGGTTCAAAGAATACGAAGCTGGAGCAGGAGGCTGAACAAAGGACATAGTCTGAGGACCTAGAGGCAAAACACTTTGAGAAATAGGTGGTGTATACCTCAGCTGGCCAAACTGCAATAGTGGAGACTGTGAAGGGTGCATCGGAGTTAGAGAAGGGCCAACCTGAGTATGTAGATGGATTGGCATCTGAATAGAACCAATTTGAATGGCCGGCAAAGGAGATGGTATCAACGAAGGACCAGAAAATAGACCAAACTGAAGTTTAACAGGTACTTCACCCTGAGTAGCAACAGTAGATGCTGATGCTGAGGGCAAGACCGATGGAACCATGGACGTAGATGGCATCGGCAAGTTTAAAGTAGGTGCCACTGGATTTTGAGCTGGCATTCTGGAGCTACTAGATGCCTCCACACTCTCATGAGGATAACCAGTGGATGCTATTGGATCAAGAACCAAATCTTGCAGTGCCTTCTCAGTTTCATTTATGATTTTTGAAGGGTTGCTTGCAGACCCCTCCAGAAGAGCACTATCTGTTTTTAAACTACCTACACCATTGCTAATCATTTCTTCCATAGAACCCAGGGAATCTACCTGTTCTGTTGCGTTTTCACAGTTCCTAGGAGTAATTTCAAACTCATCATTAGTAGTAATTTTCACTTCAACCCCTTCATTGAAACCTAGAATAACCTGGTCCATCTCCCCATCTTTATTCTGCACATCTGATTGCAAATGTTTAAACTCCTGGCCCAAGTCAGGATTTTCATCATCACCTTCAGGGACTTCAACTATCTCCTGGTAACTATTATCCTCCTCATCATACTCTTCTTCCTCCAGCATTTCTTCATTGTTTTCAATAGCCCATTCATCATCTTCTCCACGAGAGGCCGAACTTGAAGTTGTCATTGTATTAAGATTACCTGTCTCCAATGCTGATGCAATATGCTCATTGTCGGATGACACAGTCCGTTCCCCATCAGCAGAAGGTGGTAGTGCTGGAGAATCTCCGGAAACATCCATTTCATCATGTGAAGGATGCATGGGCGAACCAGGTGGACTTGAAACAGAAAGAGAAGATTGTGAGTCACATCTTGGGCCATTATTCTCCTCATTATGGTCTGAATGGAGAACATTCTCTTCAACTACTACTGTTGTTCCAGGTTCTCTAAGGCTTTCCTGATACACTCTGTCATATCCTGTATGCCTAATTTGTTGCTCATTTCTCCTTCCATGATGGTAGTGTGTTTCACTATCCATAAATGATGACGAGCTAGGGTGTTCTGCAGGAGGTCTATAGGAACTTCTATGCATTGAGGTCATAGATGGAGGTGGCGGCACATGAGGCTGTTTCAAAGAATGACGAAATCTTGTAAAGGAGGACAAACCATCAATCTCAGAGTTCTGGAACACTCGTTCTCCATATGGAGAATGAGGACTTCCATGAGAATTACTAGGTCCCCATCCAACATCACCAAACTTATCATTATCAAGAAAATCAGCATCAACATCTGAGTTTCTATTCAGATGATCACCATCTCTGCTACTGCTCCATCGATGCCCTCTTGCATGGTGGAAATCATCTTGCACCTGTGAATGTTCAGCATTCACTCCTTTAGTAGATGGCCTAACAGATGTTATCCCAACAATACCATGAAGCTCTTTCTTAGGGAAGGCCCTCCTAGAAGCAAACAAATCTCGTCCTGGAGTTCTGTAAATATTTTCTTGATCATGAAAAGAAAGTGATGAGCTGTTCCCGCTACTCCATTTTCCCCTATCAGTAAATGAAGAATTTCTATCCCTCAAAGAGTAAGGCCTCGAACCTGGATCAAAATATCTGTTTATACTTGAGGAATCAGAAGAGACAGAGCTAGTAATGCATTCAACCATTCTCTCACCTTCCTCCCAGTCCCCAGCATCTGCAACCCTTGGAGCATCTCTCTCCTTCACTGTACCAGGCACCCGCTCACCAGCAGCAACAGAGGGAAGTCGATCATCCTTTGCATTAGCTTCAGCCTGCCTTCTTGCAATCCTGGCCTCCAATGCCATGAGCTTCTGTCGTGCAGCCTCTTTCCTTCTTTCCTCCTCCATAAGAATTCTCTGTTTTTCCTCTTCTCTCGCAATCCTTTGCTCCTCTGCTCTTCTCGCAGCCTCCAGCTTCTCTTGCTCTGCCCTCCAAGCAGCCTCCCGTGCCTCTTCTTCAAGCAACCGCCTCCTTTCTTCCTCCTCCCTGGCCAGCCTCTCTCTCTCCTCTTCTTCCTTCCGAGCAAGCTCAAGTGCTTTAGCTTGTTCTTCCATCACACGCTGGCGTTCCTGCTCTTGCATCCTCAGAATCCTCTCCAGCTCTGCTTCAAATGATTCCCTGGCAGGGTCATGGAAATCAGCCTGACTTGGTGCATCTTTCTTCTTCTTAAACACTTTAACATTTACATCTCCGATGCCCCCTGAGAACAGATGCCTGCTGTCAAAACCAGCATCATCAACGTATGGCTTTCCACTGTTCCCAGCCAGCCGTTTCTCTCTGCCAAAATTCAGTATTGGATCATTCAAAGAAAGCCCTTTACTCCCAGAAGAGAATGGGCTCTTAGAAATAAGGGTATTCTGAAATGAATTTCCTCTGTTCCAGTTGCCTGGAAAATCACCCTGCCGGAGGCGAGTATTCTGCTCCGCACCCTTCCCACTGAAAGCTTCTGCTGCACCTCTGCCATTTTGAGCGTTTATTCCTGAGCCCAGATCCTTTCTAGTATACCAAGAATCCTGAGTCCCACCATCTCGAGCACCATCTCTGAAAGGCACTTGGCCATTATTAGTCTCTCTATTCATTTCTCTACTTGCACTGAAAGGCCTCACATCAGCTCTATCTCTATCAACTCCCAATTCTCGGCCACCCAACCTATCTCTCGGCTGCAGTGGCGCCCTCCAAGAGCCAACATTCCGACCTTCTTTATTATAAACCATCATGCTTCCGGGACTGTTCCCTCTGAAAAACTCCCTTGATGAAGCTCCACCAGCTTCATTATCGCGCAGCCCCCTGCCATCATGCAGGTCATGGACGGGTTCAAACCTTGAGTTCCCGCGATCCCGGTCTCTTTCGGGAATACTGAGGCCAGTGTCACGCTCATCGTCAGCCCAATCGGATGTGTGCTGAAGCCGGACAAGCGGGAACACCCCGGGCAGGTACCCATCCTGCTTCCGGGAATGTTCCGAAGTACCGGACGGCCGGCTCGAACCCCCATCACCATCCGACACAGTATTGGTACTGGCACGAGAGGATCTCATCTGGGGGCGCATTTCGAGAGCTACCTGTGATTCGAATCTCTCCGTCCGTCCCTCCGAGTGTTCCTCGCCCATTTGCTTCTGCCTCAGCTTCTGATTCAAGGCCTCCTTCTGTTTCGGAACCGACATGGCAGTGGCGTGCAGAGAAGGGAAGTCCTCGCCTCTCAAGATCACAGCTCTCTCAGAAATACCTTCAACCGGAGAGACCGGTACCGGCTGCTCGATAGTCCGGGCACCGGGAGGCATGTAGGGGCTGCCGGCCCGCTGATCCGGCCGCTGATCCCCAGTCATTACCGATCTCCCAGACTGAGCCTGACCGCCGGCGCCGACTTCGTTGTCTTGGAAAGCCGGCGGGAGGACCGGCTTGCTCCACCCCATCGTGGAAGGGCCCGACCCAGATCTGAGCCCGGAACTCCCATGGCCGGCGGAGGTCCCGGAGGAGGACAGCTCGAAACGCTCGTGCTCCTTCCTCAGGGAGGGAAGGTTCAGGGGGGGCGGAACGGCGAGCCTCGGCGTGGTCTTCTGCCCCGCGGAAGCCGAGCTCCGGGGCCGGGAAAGGACCACCATCCCACCGCCTCCGGAGCGATGGCGGCCATGGCCACCGCCTGAGGAGGAGGAGGAGGGCTGACCGTAGGACTTATTGAGATTGACAGAGACAAATTTGCTCGGTTGGGTCATCGCTGGAGGAGCTTCCGGCCCGCGCCGAGCTCCCAAACCGCATGAAGAAACCCTAACCCCAGGACCGATCGATCGCCGGAGCGCGCTCTCGCGCTAGGTTTAGGGTTTTCAACGGCGCGATCGGGGGAGGAGGGACGTGGCCGTGAGGAAGCGGGGTGAGGTTGAGGCGATTACCTCTCGGCCGGGGAGCGCTTCGCTGTGGCGGTGGGCGGCGGGTGAGCGGGTGCCGCGGATGAGCGGAAAACCGAAAGCTCCAACGCCAGTGAGGGAAGGCTCCTCCGTGTGAGAGAGAGAGAGAGAGAGAGAGAGAGAGAGGAAGGGAGGAGTTGGGAAACGACGCGACGCGATGGTAACGCGAGTCTTGTTTTTACCTTCCCTTTGCTGGGACAAAGCCAACCGGCAACGATGAAATCCCGCATCTAGAGGATTTGATTAGGTCGGAGAAGAGGCAATGGCAACGCTGAATGCTCCATTCACGTGCTCTTTCGCATCGTAATAACTATTTTGAAATTGGATCGATATTAAAATAAATAAATAAATACGAGCTGTACTTATGCTTGTACGAATGGAATAGTTTAAGATTGAGATGACACCGTAACTTGGCATGTACGTATGTGATGGCTCAGGTGACGACATTCATCTCACGGATGCTGTTACTGGTTAAATTTGTTGCATGATCAGGATTGGCAATTACACTGTATGCAAGCAATCACTCGTATTTTGAAAAACTGGCTTGCATTTAAAATTTAAAAATAATGAATAATTAGTATATCTGTTTATCATATAAAATTAATTATAGTAGAGGCTCGGAAAAGATAAAATGGGAACAATAACATTAATAACAATAACCGCTGGCATCAGTGCATCACTGAGAGTTTCCTGTGGGTAGCAACTTGAATTTATTTTTGGCCATGAAGCATTCAAGAGCAGTTTTATGAGTCTTTATTTTTTATTAACTGAGATGGTACTTTACCTGTCAACAAGCCCTTAATAACGATGGGTCTTAGTCTGATTTAGCTAGCTAAACATCCAGTAATGCGGCAACATCGGGGAAAAAAAAAAAATTTATAATAACCAATCGATTCTAACTTAATTAAAGCTCTCTTTATTTGATATAAATTTATTTTAAAAAAAAAATTAGATCATCTGTTCAGAAAATACTTCTTCGGAATATCACCTTCTTTAAGATTAAAAATAATAAGAGCCATCCAATACAAAAATTTAGCTCAAAATATAACTTCTCCAAGCATCTTTTCTTGAGTCTTAAATAACTCATTCAAGAGCCATAGAACCTTTTCTCTATCTATTTTCAATTGATTGGAGCATCGAAGGGTTTCCTTGGAAGAAAACTTTAAAGCCATTAATGCTATGTCTTCTTTTCTAGCATAGGAAGGTGGATATCTAACCGAAAAGATACTTTATTTTACTTGTAAAAATCAATATTGTCCGTTGGCATGTGAAGACTTATTTTAAACATCAACACATTGATGTCATATATGAAAATCAAGTAGAAGCACTCAATCATATCGCCTAAAAAAAGAGATTAAGGAGCAAGCCATGCTCAAACAACATGAGCTATGCTTAGGTCACATGAGAGCAATCGTAGAGTACATTTGAGGTAGAAGGCAGGTCTATTTATGGAGTTCAAAAATTATAGTTGATGAGCTAAAGTAGCCAATTTGTAGAGCTACAATTGATGAACTAAATAAGTTAACCTCAAGAGCTATAACTAATAATTTAAAATTAACTAGCATAAAGAACTATGATTAATAACATAAATCACTCAATCTGAAGAGCAATAATTGATGATCCAAATTAACCGATTTAAAGAGCTACGACTGATGATTTAAAACAATTGACCTAAAGATTCAAGGCTAACCTAACTAAAATTGATCAACTCGAGCTTATTTCAGCATAATTGAATAAACGTTGATTGCATAAGACCAACCTAAGCTCTAATTTTAGCTTGATTGAATAAAAGCTGGTTGCATAAGACCAACCTTAGTTTTAATTTCACCTTGACTGAATATAGGACAGTTATATAAGACCGGCCTAAGTCCTAACAATGTTAAGTTCCGTAAAATAATGGTGATGCCTAACTTGATCACTTGGTTAATAGCTACTAAAAATTTTACTAAAGATAATACGGATCAGCTCTGTGTTCAACTGACATTCCTTGGCTTGATCCCTGAAGGACAAGTTAGTCGAAGGCTTGGAGAGTAACTTAGAAATTAGGTTGGTCAAGAGTAGACTTTAGCCCAACTAAAAGAATACCCCATAAGGCATATATCCTAGGCACCAACCTGAAAGATAAAGTGATTAAATTATCCTCGAAGTTGACCTAGATTAGCAAAAATCCAATTCTTAGAATTGACTTGAAGGACTTAGCAAAATTTTTAAAAAACCTAAGCTTGGAACATCAAAAAATGATCTATTACATTTAACATCTACACTTTATGTGGAAGGCCGACCTCCCTGACATCATATGAAATCCAATGTGAAATAACTCAAATAGATTTGCTCAGCATATGAAAAAGTTGACCTATCAATCTTCAATAGTTGCTCTGAGTTGACTAAGGGTCAGATCGAAGTTGGTATTTCTCAAACACCACCCTAGAGAAAGTCCGACCTAAGGAATTAGTCTTTTCTAAGATTAAGGTCATGGCTGACTATTGTTTAAGAATAATTAAGCTTGGCTACACCCATTTAAGTTAGCTAAACCGACCAACGCTAATATCATTAAGCTCGATTGAAGATGAGCTATATGATAGTTCGATTGAGGATGGCCTACCTGATAGCTCAGCCAAAGATGAGCTACCTAATAACTCAGTTAAAGATGAGTGACTTGATAAATATATCAAAAATGAGCCATTCGATAGCTCGGCTGAAGATGGACTATGTGGCAGCTCAATCGAAGATGAGCTAACAACTAGCTTGATCGAAGATAAGCTACCTAATAGCTTAGTTAAAGATAAGCTACCTGATCGCTTGACCAAAAATTAGCTATATGATAGCTTGGTCATATAAAAATTAAAACTATTTTTATAACATGAGTGCTAACTTAAGTTCAACCCTCAAAAGTAGGGAGCAAATGATGCAGTCTAAGTTGGCTTGCTAATCCAGTGGCGACACACGACAAAGTCGGATACCAATATGAAGAGAGAAAACCCTAATAAAAGGACTTCTCTTCGTAATAGCCAACCGATACTAACTTGATTAGGACTCTTTTTATTTTGCTTAAATCCACTCCAAAAAGGAATTAGCTTATCTATTTGGGGAATACTCTTTCATGAATGCTATTTTCTCCAACATTAGGATTAATAAGAGCCATCTAACACTAGAGTTTAGATCAAAATACAACTCCTCCAAATGTCTATAAAAGCAGCCCTAATCTCTTCAGATAAAATAAATCTTTCTCTTTATTTGAGTCTTGGGTAATTCATTCAAGAGCCCTAGGACCTTCTTCTTAACTACTTTCGGCCGACTTAAACATTAAAGGATTTTTCTTAAGGGAAACTCCCAGGCCCTTAATGCTCTATCTTCTTTTTTGCATAGAAAGGTGGATATCCAACTGAAAAAATATTTTATTGTACATGTGAAGATCAATCTTATCTATTGGAGTGTGAAGACCAATTTTGAACATCAGCAGGCCTCATTGGAAAAGATCATAAAGATTTTATGATAGCTATATTGCAATCTTGTTTATGGATTAGATACAATTAAATGAAAACAATCGCAAACCTTCTCCATTTGGTGTCAAAGGATATTAAACTAGTTGTGGATATTATTCTATTTGGAAAGAAAATTTTTTTAAAAAATTATAGATCTTTTGTTGAGCAAATATGCTCTCTTATGTGTTTGTATACTAGGTCATTATATACTAGATTATTGATATGTGCAGTAATTTATGTTAAATCAATTCAATTCCTAATAATAAAGTTAAGAGAAAGTAAATAAAATATATATCACTTGAAAATATAAAATTAAATAGTTCTCTAATGCTAAATAACAACTCCTTTGTGTTGAAAGTATTAGCCTAAGGGGTTGACATGGTTTGCATTTTTGGCAATTATATCTTGCATCAAACAAACAACTATAATTATATGTTAGCAAAAAAAAGATGTTTTTGGTCATGCTACTTGTAAGTTTTTTTTTTTTGTGACATTCTTTCTAATTGCTTGGGCATTCTTGAACAATATTTTAATAAAAAATAGTTAAATTCCTTTTTTTGTAAATGCTTATATAAACATCATAGATATATTTATGTACATATGCATAAATTAATCTATTTATATATATATAATAGTGTTGATTAAATCTCGAGGCAAATTAGGCTCGAGCTAGGTTAAATACTAATAGACAGGCTCAGTTCTCATACCTCAAGTCAGCCTCACCCAACTATCAAACCTATATTTTTAACCAAGCATAATCTAATCTCAAAGAGTCAATCCTAATTAGAATTTTTTTGGTACATAAGTTTGCAAATTTTCAAATTGAACTGAGTGGGCGTGGTGGGTCATCAGTTCATGATCAACTTCATTATATAAATATATACTCTCCTACTGAGTTAGGCTATTTTCTAATTTTTTCAAGTTCAATTTGAATTTGAACTCAAAGTTATTTTCTTTGGTACTTAAACCTACAACATTTTTGAATTGGATTGAGAGGATTGGGTGTGCTACTTGGCCCGTGATCAAATCTAGTATAAAATGATTATAATATAACTTAAATTTTATTATAGAGGATAACCAAACAAACCTTAAGTGAAGCGTTTGGTATGGAATGATCTGTCCAGAATCACTGGTAATCCATGAGATAGTAATAAAATCATTCCATTTGGTTACATTAGGATGATCATATGTGGTAATAATCCAAGTTCACCCTCACCTCATAGATCACCCCTCAAGAGGGTGATCCTATCCCATCTTCAAGGGTTGTGATCCAAAATCACCCCCTTGCAGTTTTTAGACCAAAATACTCCTTATTTGTAAAAATATATTATAATAGTAATAATTTATATATAACATGATATATAAAATTAATATATTATATTATTATACTACAATATAATATAATGCATTATATTATATTATTATATATTATTATATATAATATATTATATTAAAATATTATAATATGGTATTAATATATTAATATTAAATTATATTAGATTAGTAATCTTTTATTTATAGTATACTATATAAGATACAATATATGATATTATTATTATATTATATTATTAGTTTATATATTATATATATATGATATAATTTAATATATTATATTATATAATATAATATTATATATGTTATAGTAATATAATATAAATATAATATGGGTAACTTTGGTATTTTATAGTTAGTAATCTTGAATTCTTATGGCATACCAAATATAATGATGTTAAACCTGGATCAGTGGTGTGATCCCAAAATGATTACCAAACACATCCTAAGAATTAATCATAATTTTATTGTCACCAAAGAACGTATCGTAAATATAAATGTGTTAAATATAAAGTGTTAAAAATTTTTCAATCCAACAACCAAATATGCTTTTCTTAAGGCCTAGTTTAAGCTATATTTTTCTATTTTGGGTGCTAAAATATTCATTTAGAAGGTGGCTTTAAGTCTATATTTTTATACTTAAATTTTAGCTTTATTACTTTTGAGGGTCATATTTTGACTTAAATTTTTCACTAAAGATTAGAGTTCAATTGGGAATCAAATTGATTAAGTTTTTCTTATGGCTCCGAGGTGGATTTAAGAATTTTATAAAGAATATTTTAGTGGGGAGTGCTTTAGAGATATTTTGTTTGGTCTTGGATTTATACATAGAAAAGTTTTATAATTCTTTGTTCTTGAAAAAAATATTTTATTGATGAGGATTATGAAAACTCTATAGACGAACCATGAAACCTAATCTTTTTCTTGCATTAGAAAGAAAGTGAAATTTGTTGTGCTTGATTTGTCTTTTCAAATCCTTAATACTGAAGTTTGTAATTTAAATGATCGTTGGCAAAATATCTTGTCTGAATTTCAAGACCAGAGCATCTATTTGTAGGGCATGCAATGCAATTTTAAAAAATAAAAAAAAGTTACAATTGTTTGTATGATTCATCATTTGGAATCTCATTTTGGTTCGATCTCAACTTTGTTAAAGAACCATGATGAGAATTCATGCCTAAATTGTGTTGGCGCTTGTCTTGACCACCATGCATCTCTGTTTTGCTTGCTAGCTTTCTTTATGTATACCATGCATGAAAAATCTGACAACAAAAATCGTTCAAAGAATTAAAAAATATTCTAACCGGCAAACTTTGCCCAAAAAAAAAAAAAATGGTGAACTTGTTAGATGGTCTCTTGCCAATTGCTTCAAGAGGACTTTTTTTTAAAAAAAAAAAAAAAAAAAATTCTCTCATCAGAATTCCACTTTTTCGGTTTCTTACGTGTAAAGCTGAACCTGGTTCAAAATGCTGTTCCCTGTTTTGATTCTCCTTTTCCCTTCAAACCAGTACGGTTGGTTGAGCCGGTTCACCACCGGTTCTCCCGGAGCCCGGTCTAAAATAGGGAAAAAAAAGCTGGGGAAATTTCACCGCCGGACGGGGTGGACCATTTCATGGGCTACCGACATCCGCTCGCTGTTCGCACCCGTACGTGAAGCCCTTCCTTTATTATTACACTTCCCATTGCGAGGCCTTTGTTGAAGCACGATGGGCATTTTTCCCGTATTCATCCCATCCGCTACTCTTATACAAATTTCTATACAGATGGTACATCCACCGTGCACTCGTTTTCACGCGCAAAATTTTAACGGCAGATTTTGCTTAAGGCATAAAAGTATTGCGCGGATTAGAGCACAACGGTGAGGTGGCGGCATGTCGTCAACTCACTCGGAGTGGCCTCCGCCACCCCTCACGTTGGCGAACATCTCTTTTATTTTTATTTTTATTTAGGTATAGAGATTCTCACACGATGAAACTTCGAGTAAATACTGAATACGTATTTTTAAAATAACAAAAAAATATGATAATTATTTTATTGTGAAATTATAAAATAAATTCTAATGATGAGAAGACCAGAGAGGTGGGCCATGTGAAGAGAGACCGAGAGACGTGGTTCCGATCCGAGAAGGGGTCCGGTCCTCCGGCACTGACACGTGGCTCCCTCTCGGCCCCAATAAGCCTTTGCAATCCTTCGTTTCCTCGGTGGATAGAGCTTCGCTGCTGGCTTTGCCTCCGAAGGTAGTGCGAGTAAGCCTTTTCTTTACCATTCTTTTTTTTTTTTTTTTTTTTTAATTATTGCTTTCGTTTAATCTGCATGGATTCAGTAAAGAATTATTGTTGACCATTGGGGAATTTGAACTTGAAAGATGAGACCTTTTCTTTCTTTTTTTTTTTTAATTTTTTTCTTTTCCCTTTTTTCTCTTTTGTGTGTGACTTGACAGGTGGTTTGAGTCTAAGATGCTTAGATTAGATGTGAATCTGCGGATTAAAATTTGGGTGGTTTGCTTCGTTATGGAATCTGTGGGTGATAAAATCGAGGTCTTCATTTTTCGAAGGAAATCCGAGTTTGTTGTATCGCTATTTCTTCCTTTTACTTTTCTTGGTTAGAATTTCATAAGTTGTCATGAAGAATTGAGGCAATTTGATTTTGGTATTAGTAGTGTTTTTGTAAAGTGTGATTTCTGATTGGGAGATAAGTGATGAAACGATTCGTCCGTTCCGTGGTTTTCTGCTGCAACCTGAACTTAGTTCAATCCTATATATAATCTTCTTTTGGTGATTTGCTTCCCCATTCTTGAGTCTAATCTTTGTTCCCTTCTAAATGGGCTGTAGATTTGGGTTGGCATCCTCCTCGCTTTAGATGTACAATACTGATTCCAAAGGTACCATTTTTCGTCTTCGACCTTTTTTCCTCTGAATTTTTCTCACTGCAGACTGGCAAGATCAATAGTTGAATTTTCATTCGTAGTAAGCATCTGATGTAACTTGATACCCATCTGAAGTAAGAAGTTAAACATCGCATGTCCATCTTTTTCCTCCTTTGTTAAGTGATCTGCCTTAGTCCAAATGGAGACTGTATACTACTTTTTATTCTTGTACTAGTTAAGCAAGATCCCAAGTCAATATCAAGGGCAAAGTCTGAATGGATATACGGAATAGGACACTTCACAAGCCATAATTCTATGCTAGTCTCTTCTTTTCACTGCAAATTATACAAATGGGCTGCATGAAACCAGACCTGCAAGGAAAGTAAGTGCTAGTGTTGTCAGCACATGTGTTTTTTAAGTTAGTTTTTATGCTTACAAGAAAAAAATGATGAGTTTTTACATGGAGCTCTACAAAGTACTCCATAACAAGCTGTTCTAGGTAGCAGATGTGAACTTAGTTATAATTTTACTCACTCATAGGTTATGAATTTTATCTATATAATGTATTCAAAAATCATGTTGCATTTCAACATTTTTAATGCTCAATTTTGTGTTATTGTAGTACAATGGGTTCATTTGATAAAATACAGTGATTGTGTTAAATATTGCCTGCATGACCTTTGAGTTGATCATGCTCAAGATCTGTGCCTTTTGAAGTCAACCACAGGAATTTGAGAGTTAGCTGATTCTGTGATTTTAGGAGTTGATCTAGGGAGAAATGACAAAGAAAAATGATAAGAGATACATGCACTTCACAGAGTTTTTCTCCAGTCAAATAACTTCTTGGATCCTTTAAACAAGAAATATTAAAACAAGCATTTGGTCAACTTTGTAATGGCTAAGAAGCTAAAGAAATTTAAATGTGTGAACCATTTGCATTGTTAGCTGAGAGCTCCTAAGATTGCTTGGTAGAGATCAAGCTTCCTAAATACTTTGGTTCTAACGGAAATTTAAGTTAGTTTTCTAATATCAAAGTTCTACAAAACTGGTACCGAGACCTATACCGATGCATTACTCTATGGTACAATACAGTATGCATCCCGTACTGAGATAAAATGCTATTTTTTTCACTTTTAACCATTCAATACTAGACGGTTTGGCTCGTCACCGGTGGTTCGGTTTGGTTTAGGTTGGCATGGGTCGATTCGGGCCTTGTATCGATCTGAACAAAACTATCCTGGTTCGCCGTTGGTATGGTTTGGTATGCCCGATTCAGGGCTATTTGACATTCAATGCTCATATCCTTTTGATCGACATAACTAATAATTTAATCTGCATATATTCTGTTCAAAATTCTGATTATGTAGTAGGTTTCAAATACAGATACTCTCTATTAAAGTTTTATGTATTTCTTTTTCTTTAAATTGGTTGGTGGTTTGGAAGATTAGATGTTTAAATAAGGTTATAAGAGATCTTGCATTTTTGTCATTATCATGGAATCAGGGGGCAATCAAGTTGGACTCTTCTTTTCAATGAAAAGTCTATAGAAAGCCTGCTAAAATAATATGTATATGGAGCTCCCAATCATGTTGCATGTCAAAATTTCAGAGATTCGGTTGCATCTGACATTGACAAAATATACCTTATTTATTCTCCTGTCAGCTTTGATTCGTTTATAGTTTAAAATATTGATATATGCATTTGGTTTATTTCTAGTCTTACTTTTGCCTTTTCTTATTCCATCATTTTGGTTCTCTTTGTGCATTGATTTTCACTCTACTTCGTTTCTGTTGCTGCATCAGTTTGTGCTGACTCCAGCTTTTGCTGCATATATTAGAGAATGAAATTGTTAGTTATATCTTAGATCAGGATATTTTGACAAATTGGTTAGCTTTTTTCATAGCTTTCAACCATAATACTTTCAATTATAATCTGCTTCCAAAGTGGATCTATTGGAAATATGGCCAAGGTGACAGTGTCACAGATCAAAAGCAGAAATGTTATGGGAACAAAATATGTGAAAAATAGAAGGCCGCTAGAATGGGAACATGGAAATATTTGATATAAATAGCATTTATAAATTCTCATAACATGCATGCATGTGTGTGTTTATATATGTAGGCTGACAATGGTAAGGTCATCTAGGTTTGAGAACAGATCTGGTCAGGACACATCCAGAAATAAGGTTTTGAAAGGAAGATCTAAACCATAAGACATGAGGCTTGCTGGCCGGTACTTGGGACAACACAATATTCTGCTCAGCTGAAACAAAATCAAGGTCTTAGAAGCCACTTTGGCTGTTCCAACCTGCACTGAATTGTTATTGGTTGATATGGGCTGACACCAACTAGTTCGACTGGTACATAGTGTCAACCATGCACATAATATCCACCAAATGTCAAGTGCTAGTACTGGCCTAATACATGATGCTTGAAACTTTAGTTGAATTTCTTTAAAGCCAAAAATCCTATATCTTCGAGATCCCTTGTCCCCAATTCAGGTCATCCAAAAAATGGGCGGTTCAAATAGCGCTATAGTGCTATATAGCCAGACTATGATGAGGCCAACCAGCTCTGGCCACATATCAAGTCAAATTCGAGGATGGAGGTTCCAAAGTGAAGAATTGATTAGCTGGATGTGATATGTATATAATGCCTATAAATAGAAAATTATTTATGTCAGAGGCCTCTTGCTCAAGATAGTACACACTGCTTTCATTTGATTTATGGGTCTAAGGCAACAAAGATGAAATTTGGTATCTAGATGTTTTGAGTCCTCTAGATCAAAACAAAATAAGGTGGAAAGAGAGGAATTTGAACACTGCCGAATGAGCTAAAAAACCTTGATCTCCCTATACTTGAAATTTGAAAAAAAAAAAGAGACAATATTCTTATAATCTAATCAGGCATTAACATTAATATGTTATCATGTACCATGTGATTGACTTCTTTGGCTGCATTTAATTCTCAACTGAATGACGAATGGTCTTATTCTTTTTCAAGTGCTTGAAAATAAAAGAAGGATCTATAACTCATTTGATATTGTGTAGAAAACCCTTTCTTCCCACCCTGTAGTATGCGAACTCTTTCCTCAATGTTTGTGTGTTTGTGCAAGTTACATACACATATGCATTTAAGTATACACACATATTAGGATGGCTTTAGTTTTACTGGTGCATGACTATTTTGGTAGTGTACTATGTTAAAATGTATAATAGGTCATTCAAGTCAGTGATTCACATAATTCAATGAACTTTATGTACTTTAGGACTAAAGTTTGATGTATTTGTATTGTCCTGATATGATACCAAGATTCATTTTGGTATGAACCAAACCAGTTTGAACCAAGCAGAACTACTTCATATCGATTGGTTTTGAGTGGTATGATGGATGGAAGTGAGAAAACTACTTCATAAGGTACATATTGTATCAATGGGATTGTACTGAATCAATAATATACTAATATGATTTTTAGACCAGTTTTATGGACCTTATTTAGGCCATCATGGACCAAAATTTAGTTGGTTTAGGTGGTTCCTGATTATGGCTGAAACAAGTCTTTTATTCAATTTTTGATACACCATCCATTTTAGTGAACACTTGATAATTGGTTAGGTCTCCTAAACAATTTTGTTCAAGTACTTTGGATACTTAGGATCATCGTGAACAATGCCCAAGTATTTAGATGTCTAATTTAGATTTGTAGATCATGTTTAATGATATGGATTTCTAATTTAGATGTCTTGTTATTGATTTTGCCCTGATAAAATTGAGCCTTCAATCCTCATGGTATGTTTTTGGCTCTACTTTATCTATCCATGTGCATAAACATATAAAGTAAGTATATATAACATACCATTATCATAAACATAACCACTAAGACTTCTCCCAACTGTTAGTGGTTGGCCTTTTGAGTTCTCACTTGCCGGCAATCTTTACCATGGGCTATGTGTGGTGTTATTCAAAGCTTTTTCAAATCCTTTTATCGTAACTTTCATCCATATTTGCTTAGGGCTTTCCAATATCCTTTCACACATTCTAGTATCTCACCTCACCGGAGCAATAGAATTTTCGCTCTACATATTTGTACCACCCCAATCTGTTCTCCGTTGTTTTGTCCTTGATCAATGCAAGTCCTGCATCATATGTACAAATGCATATAAATGCATGCATGCATACAAATATAAAAGGTCTAGACCTGGAGTATAGTTTAAAGTCAATTAAAATTTTCAGATTTTCAAGCAAAAAAAAAAGACTTCAAAATTGGTATTCGACTGTTTTAAGGTTATTTCAGGCATTTCATATGGATATCTTGTGTTTTCTCTCGAAGGTGCTATTTTGCCCTAAGTGTCATCGGTTTGCAAATGGCAATATGGAATGAATACTTTGGTTTTGTCCAATTTTAGCTATTTGGATTTTGGATTGAAGCTGACCAACATACTTTGGTTCACCTCTGACCAAAACATAGATTGTCATGATGGCATGTCAATTTTTTGAGTTAAACAATTGGAATGACTGTTTGAATTTGGTTAGTTTCAGCCAGTTTTCCTTTTGACCAAAGTGGAAGTTTTTGGTTACAGCCCATTAAAACATAACCCAAGCTGAACCTTGCTTGCAAAGGAACCAAAGGTGAAATATAGGATTCAACTGACATACTCTAATAAGGGTTAAGGTTTATACAGCTTTATTTGTAAATTGTTCATATGCTTCTTTTTTAGAAAGTTTAGTTTCCTTTTGGACAATATATCAATAAGATGTTCATTTTCATTTAAATTTTTTCAGCTCTATGTTGTTCAAGAAATTTTACTTGTTTCTATAGATTACAATGTATGAATGCAGGGAGCTTCGTCCATGTTAGCTCTTTCCCACCGCTTGTTTTTATGTCATCTCCCACCCTCTTTTTCTTCTCTGCCTTCCTTTTGTCTTCCTTCAAATTTTATCAAGAAGTCCAGTGTGGTTCGAGCCTCCATGGACCAACCGGCGGATGTTTCACCGGTGATGGGATTCCCGCATCTGCCACCGTTCCATCGGGATTTGATGGTGGATATGCTCTCCATGATCGAGGCCCGGTTGGGCCCCCACCTCCTCCCCTCCGCCGTTCCTTCTGACGTCCTCTCTTTCCAGAGCCAAGATGGAGCCTCGCAGGGTGCCCTTGATATCCGATCCGGTGGTCAGGATTCCTCGGTTTGTTTGCTATTCCTCCCCCTTCTACTACTACTATTTTTATTTTATTTTATTTTATTTTAAGCACATTAACAAAATCTTCTACAAATCCACGACAGCCTCTGATTTGAAATAATATAGGATCCAACGTGCAATTAAAAAATTAATTAACCAAATGCGAAGTTACCATGTGTTGGTGGATGGTATCATAGCTATTCCATTGATCAAAAGTAATTAGTTAATTAGAGACCTCGCAAGGCCCAATTTAACCGAAAAAATTTCTTCAAAAGCGCTACATGCATATTTGACGTTCTTTGATGCAATCCCCAACCTCTAAACGAACAACCCCTCATTGCACCTATTTATTCTCTTGTGCCGGAGATAAACAACGTTTTGGGTGTTGGTGTACTTGTAGAAGCCAATGTTGCTTGAAAAAGTTGCACAGTAATAACTAGGCTCATGAGGAGATAGAAAAAGGAAATTAGCTGCGATAGTTATGAAAATGTATTGATACATTCCTTTGTTGAGGAGCATAGTGTTGCTTATTCGTATTTGGTAAAAAATTGCCCAACAAATGTTGGTAGAGAAAACACGGCCAGGATGAAGCCCATTCTGTTTGCGAAAGAAGGGGGTCCATTGGATTAATTAGGTTGCCATTTTACGAAACGATAATGTGGTTCGAAATGATAAAGAGCTTAAGAACTCCATCCTGTTATTAGATTTGATAATCTTGAAAGCAAGGTCTATAAAATCGGTATCGAAACTCGTACTAGTACATTATTGGTTTTGTATGATGCAGATCCATATGAGAAGGAACGTACCTTGTACCAAGATAGCGTGTTCATTTTTTCTCACTTTAAACTATAATATCACTTAGTATTGGATGATACAAGGTAGTTCAGCTCGATTGGAGCAGTTCAATTCACAACGAATCGGAACTCGGTACCATATCAATGCTTTACTAGTATAATATGGTACAGTCAATATGGATCGGCATAATTGACCTTGCTTGAAAGATATAGCTATTAGAAACTTTCTTATAGCCTTTCGTCTCTCAATGGCTCCACATCTTAGCTTCTCATGCACAATCCTCACCCCCTTGTAACTCATGTATATAATTCCTCTATTTACAATAAAAGTTGGGGGAGGTGTCTTACCTCCTCCATTAACCCTCAAAAAAGAAACACATAGCTATCTATCATATGATAATTTGCACTAAGGTGTAGATAACCGACTCTTGACAATTTTCAACATCAGATATTGATATTTTCAAGCTACATTGTAATATGAAGATGCCTGCATTCTGCAATTTATGAAGAGTTTCAATCCTTTTTTTCTTGAAATTGAGGGTAATCTATGATTCAAATAAAGTTTCTTTCTTAAATACTACTGGAATAAAAAGTCGTATTTCTCTGTAGCCTTCTCAGAAAGCAATAACATAACTTTCAGGCATCAATACTAATATCATTTATAATCTTTTTCCCACTGAAATCCAACATGTATTTCAAGTAAATCATCATAAAAAATGGATAAAGGAGCACTTCTAAATGAAAGGGAACTGTGTTTATATCTGAAGCACAAATTATAAGACAACAGTAGTCTAACTAAATTCACAGTCCCAAGGACAACTCTTTCATGAAGAAATTAACAATGAAATGGTATTGGAAAATTTCTGCTAAAAAAAAAGAAATGGTATGGAAATTTCCAAACCGTGAAATGTAAGTTTGTCAAAGGGCATAATAAAATGAAATTTTCACATATGAAACGAGAAAATAGATGAGTTTCTGTGTTTGTAACATCACACACTAAGTTAAGTTTAAATTTTCTTTTGGTAGGATGGGAACATAACTGTATTTTCATTAGGAATTCTCTAGAAACCACCATATATGCAAGAAATTGGAAAGAAACATTTTTCTTAGCTTGATAACATACAGTCTTCTTGTTCGAGCAATTTATTGTGAACCTAAAGAATGGATTGAGCTAAGACTGGGTGCTTTTTGTACAGGTTGATTTCATATTAGAATCATGGATCCACTGCAAGGTTCCATCTGGTTCTCTCAACATTACTACTCTTTTTGCTTTCCTTAATGCTTCAACGGATGCACCCCACCTTCTTATGGAGTTTATACAAGGCAGTCCAACCTCTCTCATCCTCTTCATAGATTTGATTCCTCGGAAAGATGTTGTCCTCCACCCTGATTATCTTGTTGAGTTCTACCAGAATACCAATTTGGATAAACTGAGACAAGAACTTGAGAATGTGCCACAGGTGCAACCATATCGTTCTTCCTCTCTTTACATACGCAGTGTCCTATCACCAACTGCTGTTGCGGTTCATGTTAATTGTGGAGCAGAGGGAGAGAGTACTATGGAAGAGATTATGCGAGTTCATCTTGACAATGCTGCCAAAGAAATTATTAGAATCTGGCTGGATAAATGTGCAAGAAGTATTAAACAATTGGGAGAAACCGAGAGGACTGATTTACTAAGAAGAGACACTTTGCTCAAGAATAAGACTGTTGAAATTGATCTTGCTGCAAACTTGCCTAGATTGTTTGGCCCTGATGTTGCAACCCGAGTGGTGGAAACAATTCAAAAAGCTTATAGGATATAAGACAGCAGGCAGTGAAAGTAGCTATTATTATGTGGTTCACAAAGACAATTTCTGAAAAAATGCTGAATAGATCGCAATCACAATTATCAGGCACAGCTGCAATATAGCTCATTACAATAAATGTTGTTGGTCTCACAAGGGTGTAATTTTTCCTATTGCATCTTGCACTCATCAACATTTGACCAGACATTTGCCCCCTTCATCCTACCTTGGAAGCCACTGCAGATTGATTCAGAGTAGGCAAATAGAAGTTGCATGCCGAGAATGTATATATGCAATAACTTTATATGTCAGGTTTTGTAGAAATAATATCTCCATTTGTAAGCTGAATCACTGGATCTGTGCTATGACTTGTATTTAGCTTGTTTCTCCCTGTATCTTTACAAGGTGCTTGCTGCCTGGTCACCTCTCTCAGGTCTACGGAGTAAAGAGCAACTATTTTACTTCAGACAGACCATCTGGCCTTCATTTCTGATCCAGATTCTCGGATGAATGTCATCTCTTTTTCTTTTTTCAACAACATTTCAGAAAATTTAATGGTCTGTGGTTATGTGCTTTCAGTTAATGGAATGCAGCAGAATGTGCTCAAATTTTCCTATTAACCAAGAAAATTAACCACCAAAAAAACACACCTGCCTCAGCTTCGAGACAGCAGACAACAGCAATCCGGTCAGACAAATTTTCAGTGAGTTGTGCAACATGTTGAAGGAGATGCAAAATGCACCAGGATGACATGCTATAGGGACCTCAATATTCAATGGTGTTGGGGGATGGGTCTTGTGAAAAATTCTTAGAGCAATTGTTGTTTAGTCCTTTAGTAGATTGAATTTTAATATTTAGCTTCTGTTGACTAATCATATAATAATTAATCTATAATATCATTTTTTTTTTAAATTTTAATCTTTCAGTGGCATAATAATTATGTGCATACTTATATTTTAAGTTCCAGTTTTTATTGACTAGTCACGTAACAATTAATCTATGATACTCTTTTTTTTTTAAATTTTTAATTCTTCTTACTGCATAATAATTGTATGCATACTTATTTTAGTTATGTGCAATCAGAAGTAACATTGCGCAATATGAAAATAATCATATGCAATTAAAAATAATTATGTGCAGCAAAAAAATAACTATGCATATATTTATTGTTCTCATCTTATTGTACATAGTGAGAAGGATCAGAAATTAGAAAAATTTGTATGATGAATCGAATGTTTATGACTGATCAATAGAAGTTAAATGTTAAAGTTCGATTCATTGAAGGGTGCTTTTTTTTTTTTTTTTTTTAAATAATCCAATCATAAGCATGAGATGCCTTTGAAGGCTTCTTCATGGAGGAAGCCCATAGGTACCACAATGATTTGCGCCCAGACCAAAATGAAAAGAGGCCACATTGTGTTCGCCTTGCATGTGGCTTAGATTTTCAGTTGCAACAACTGAAATGTTGATGCTAGCCCTCTAAACATCTCGACAATGCTACCTTACATAAATATGGTCTTGATGGCCATTACCACTGGTTGCTGCTGTATCTTATTTAAAGGGACATCAACAAAATGTTAAAGAAATAGTTTAGCCAAAATAACATTGAATTATAAAGGCTCTCATGGTTTTGAACATTAGTGTTGCATAACCACAATAAAATTTTCAAGACCTTGATTCATTGTTCAATACCACAATTACCAGCCTCCTTTCATGCTTGTTAATGTCTATTACGATAAAAAAAAGTCAATTATTTGCCAACTCTAGCCTTTATGTAGACCTTGTAAAATTAATGGTCATGTCGACAACCTGAATATGCTACAATGCCTCACCCTGGTATCAAGAAAAGGATCAGAGGAATATCTGAAAATCATACTAATTTGGTGAACAATTAAATGGTTAAAGAACAATCTTTTGTATAGTGTCAATGATAATGGGATAATGACTGAATTATGGCCTTGAGCTTGCTTGGAAAAATCCCACCAGATGTGGTGGGATTCTGCACATCCACTGGGATTTTCGCAAGCAGACACTAAAACTGCTGCCAGAAAACTAGGCCTAGTCCATGGCAAAACGTCACTGCTTTTTAACTCATGGCTTCAGCCGCTCTTTCCCATGCTTTAAGTTCTTTATCTATTGGTAATTGGCAAGATAAGGTTAGTTGGGGACCCAATTGCGCATGACGTGCTCTTGTTAAAGAAATTCATTGCAAACTATCTCCTCTGATCTTCTTCCTCACCTCGCTGAAGATGGATTTGGAAACTGCCGGTTGGCCTCTACGTTGAAATCTTTCTTTTAAAAATTGTTTTGTGGTTGCTTTTCCATTGCTGCTTTGCCAGTGAATAGAGAGTTGCTAGCTGATACTTGTTATAGTTAATGTGGTGGAAGGATTGAAATATCTCAGCATATTTTTATAGGGTTACCTCCCACCCTGATTGCACTTTGACAGAATTAGGCAGTATTATTATCTCTGGTAGCATGATCTGAAATGGCTAGGATCATTTTCTGATGCTTTGTGGGTAGGCTATAGTTTTGATACATTTGATTAATCATGGGAAAGAAACTTGGGAAATATATCATTGCAGTAGCTGGCTTATATTTGTTTAGCTGCCAGCTTTTTTTAAAAAGTGGGTAGAGAATGATACCTAAACCCCTAAATATAAGATGCAAGTTTGGTTGGTTCAAACTAATATAATTTAATATTATAAATTTATATAATTATAATATATTATAATATTATCATTATGATATAATAATTATTATATTATAATATTATTATAATTTAATTATAAATTAAAAATTCTATATATTTTATTTCAGAGGAATATATTTTATTTCTATATCAAATTAGAGGAATACATGGAAAGGGGTGTTTGTGGAGTTCAGAAGTGTTAATGGAGATAATTTCTCAAGCAACAAGACTAATTTAAACTTTAATTTCATTATTTACAAGAAAAAGAATAATAAAGCTCAGAATAAAAGAGCTAGCTCTTCGAGTTGATAGAAATTATTAGATGTTGGATGGTAGCAATCTCGATTGAATCCTATCCTCACTTCAATTTAAACAAGATCATTATTATGTGTAAATGCCATAATAGCTTGAATGCGAAAAGGGTTAAATTTAATTTAAAATATTAATTTAACAATAAGGATTTCAACAGTTGAGCTAAGCATCTGGTAAATCAATAATAAAAATATTTACATCAAGCCCATTTAAGACTTTGATATTTTGCTTAAAACATGCTCCTAAATAATATAAAAAATGACCAATGTGGCTAATATTTAAAGTAAAATCTCATAAAAGCTATGACAATAACTAAATTTGAAAATAAGATATCAAAATTATATTGTAAATTTATAGGTTCATACAATCTTAAGCTACTAATTACTCTCCATTGATAAATGGCTTTGTAACGAGTATCAGCTTGATGGCATCTAAATAAATGATCTACGTCAGATTAACAATAACGATGATGATGATGATGAGCATTAATATTACTTTTTTATCATCAGACTATTAAACCCCAGTACTTTACAATCTTGATCATTAAAGTTGTTTTGCATAATAAACAAATTAAGGAGATGCCAGCTAGTCCACGGATGAAATCTTTCAGTGATTTGTACCATAAACTTAGGATCAAATCTCGTCTTTATAAAATTAAAATTGTGTAGTTTGAGTTAACATTATTGAAAAGGAAAATTTGTTGTTGTGCTGGCTCGATGAATGAAGAAAATAGAAGAAAAGATCCTGGCCAAGCCAGACCCAATGCCGATGCGCTTGGGATCTAGGATTTGGTCACGCAGCCAGGTCATTCGCTCGATGCCTATTAGCTCTCAGAGCCCGTAGCCCTTCGGTGCCAAGATATAATCCCTTCTCCTTCCAGAGCCTGCCACTTCTCGTTGTGCAAGGCCGGGGAGCGAAGGCATGAGGGGAACGGCGATCGACCTCCCGGAAGTGCTCCCCTCTCCATCTCCTCCCTCTTCGTCCATCCATTTCAGGTCCCCTCTCCATCTCCTCCCTCTTCTTCCATCCATTTCAGGTCTTTCTCTGTCTTTGTTTGACCGATTCTATGTATAAAATTAACAGCCCTGGGCGCCATTACTACGTCGCTGTCGATCGACTCCAGTTCAAAATGGTAACCATCTCCAAGTTCTTGTTCGTGGTTATGATGCCGATCTTTTTGAGTGAAAAAGGGTGAATTTTGATTGTAGGAGACACTAGTGGATCTGCTGGGGGTGGCGGGACGGCGCCCGTCGCTGCCGATGGTGATATGCTGCAGCTCGCGGGACGAGCTGGATGCCGTCTGCTCCTCGGTCTCCAACCTTTCCTTCATCTCGCTTTTCTCCCTGGTGGGTAGCCTTGACCACTCTGATTATGTAATTATTTTTAAGGATAAAGTGAGATCGGGGGCGATGGGTTGAAGAGATGCTTGATAACTCTTTGTATGGGAGCGACTCTGGGTGGTTTTGATTCGTTCACTTACTAGCCTTTTTCCAAAGTTAGCTTCTTTCATGTCCTCCACTCTTAGGAGAATGAAAGCGTCACACTATTCGACCTAATAATAGGAGTCTTTTTATCCTTGGGATTAATATCATTGTTATTGTTGTTATTTCTGGTAAGAATGACAATCATGGTACTTATGAACGGTAACTGCAGAAATAAGTAGATTTGGATTGTAAAAACTATACCATGGGAAGGCTGTTAAATAATTTTGTAATTGACCGAGAGTATAAAGTTTTGTGAGCTCCTTCTGAGAGAAAGAGTCAGCATTTAGGACTCTGGTGGATATATGAAGCCAAGATGGCAAAACAATGTAGTAGTGCTGCTCAGTTTGAAGCTTATCATGACTTGTACGATTTGTTGGGCAGTTGGGCACGGTATGTATGATCTAACTTGTATGCATGTTGTTTTTGGGACACAAGTAGATTAAAATGATTTAGAGTGGATACCATCACATTTGCATAACGTTTTTGGAACACATATAGTTTAAAGTGATTGAAAGTGGATATGACCACTAATATCAGTCATTGAACGAGAACATTATGGGAATAATAAATGTGAAAAAAACCATGGCATGGGTAGAGTTATTTTTGGACACTTTTGTTCAAATTAGCTGGATTGGTGAGCTTTGTAAAAGATGCAAAATAGTAAAGCACTAGGACCTGATGAACACTGATGGCTGTTCTTTATTTGTTCTGTGACTGAAATTCCAAACTTTATTCTTACTATGCTTGTCATGAAAGCTAAGAACAAAGGTCCAGTTTTTTGTTTTGTGGTGCTCCAAGTTTAATGACATGTTGATCCTGTCTGAGGATGAAAAGAATAAGCTTTTCAACCAATGGATGGCTGGACTTTATCAGGCTAATTGCAACTTGACTAGCTTAGAAATTGGTGGTTAGGTTGCTTGAACATTGATTGCAGAAAACAGCTTGCACTATATTCGTCAACATCATATATACCTTATTTTTGAACTTCATAGAAGGAGCTGATAGAAAACATCAGTCTCATTATTTGACTTGTGTTCATAGAATGATGTTCGTTGGGAACTTGGCTACTGATTTAGAACATGCAGATGTTTGTTACTAAAATTATCCTATCACTCCATGGTAATATGATTCAGTTTTTCCCCACTCAATTCCTTCATGCATATCGAAAAGGCATGTAGAATTAACTTGTGCAAACATGCTACATATTTGTCACTGGGAAGGGAAGTGTGGGCTGATAGATGCTCCCCCCTCCTCCCCTCCAAAAAAAAAAAATTGTGCATTCATGTGTTGAATGCTTTATGCAATCAAGAACTTGGGAACCACTGAAACTAGGGCAGTGGAATCATTAGGTTAGTTAATCATGGAATCAAGTGGCCAGTCAAGCTAATCTCATTTTTTGGAGTTGCTTAACTTGAAAGGAAGAATCTTGGCTTGTTGATATGTTGATGAGGACAACAGAATGTTGATACAACAATAACAAAGCCTTAATCACAAACTAGTTGGATCGGTTACATGAATTCTTTTTCTCCATTCAATTATATTCTGAGTCTTTTTTTTTTTTTTAAATGCAAAAATTCTAAGAACAGAGCTGAATGACTATATGAATCATTACTTTCAATTTTTGCATCTTACAAAAAATATACCTCAGAACATAGCTGAATAGAGAAAAATGATTCATATAGCCGACCCCAACTAGTTTTGGATTAAGGCTTTCTTGTTGGTGTATCAGCATTCTATTATCTTCATCAGCATATCAACTGGTCAAGATTCTTCCTTTCAAGTTAAGCAACTCCAAAACATGAGATTAGCTTGACTGGATCACTTGATTCCATGAGATTAGCTTGACTGAATATAAAGAGTATTTTCTTTTTGTTTTTCATGCCACCTAAGTAGGCAGTCAAAGAAAAAACTGGAAGGTTCACTTTATTGTAAATTACAAAAATTCTTTTTTGTGGTTTTCCAAAAGACTTGTTGAGAATAGTGTTACATGATTGACCTTCAGACTTCCCAAAAGATTCATATTTTTAAATGTTAATTATTATGGAGGAACACAAAGTTCAAAAAGACTATAAACCACCTTATAGTTGAATAGGGAAGTGAGAAGCCAAAATATGTGCAACTGTGGAAGGAATCATATGAGACCATTTGTTGGACCAGGAAGGTTGGGCATATGGAGTTAGGTAATTGTTGATTTGTACCTGCATTATCTCGAACACATTAACTTTGTGATTTATCCTTGTGTTCTATGCTATCCTGAATTTGCAGCATATTTTACAAGCATGCAATTCTCCTATCTCTTTCTTGCATCCATATTCTGCTAATTTGTCATCCTAAAATAGTTGAAGAGCTCTTACAGTTGACTGAATATAAGGACCAAAAATAGTTTAAGTAGATGGGGTAAGGCTTCTAGGTTGAAACTAGTGTTTCACTTTGTTCTTTGTAGGAAACAGATGGGTACTAAGGGTGAGATTTCTGTCCTTGCTAACATAGTGTAGTTTTACTCAGCGTCATGGATTGCCTGCTAATGCAGTATAGTTTAGAGTCTATCATGGACTCAAATACTGGCTAGTAGTGGTTCATGCCTGCAGGTCTGATGGTTCCCAGTGAACGTGTACCTGGAAGGTACGGTACCAGACCATACCAGTTGAATCAGCCTCTGACCAGCCTGTGAATTTTTATTTGGAGAATGGCCTGCATAAACCCATACTGGCAGAACCAGCCTGTAAACCAATGTATGGGCTGGTGTAGACTGATACAGATGAGTACAAACTAGTTTCAACTAATCAGGGCTGCTAAAGTGCTTTTAAACTCATTTGAGGGAACCACTTGCGATTCCAAGCGGTATGTGCTTTTATTATCATTGTTTGTCGTTATGTACAACCAACAACCAAATAAGAAGAAAAGGATAGAAAAGAATTGCAGGACACTAAGAACAATTAGAAGAAAGAAAGTTCATTTAGAAAATGTATGTGCATCTTCTAGAATCTAGAATGATTCTACAAACATAACAGTAATAAAGTCATGATTTTGCGACTTAATGATGTTAGATTTGCTAGGTTCTGGTTATGGTAAAAGACACCTAGTATAAAGTTATCTATTTTTCAGAAATTCTTTTCTTAACTTTTCTGAATTTCTTTCTAATAGTTCTTATTCTTGCCCTTGAGTATATGTATCTTTTAGTTGCCAATATGCTCAGAACCTGTGTGTGGCATGCCGATCAATAAATTGGTCACTACCATCACCACTGTGCTGGCTATGGCTGTAGGTTAACTGAATAGTGGCATTTAGACCATCAGCCTGCATTAACCGCTCAATCAATTAATTTCAGGTCAGCAAGCATTGCTGCCATGCTTTTTACATGAAACCCTATGAATTTGAAGGGTCTCCCATATTCAGTTCACTAGCATGACACTTTTCGCTGCATAGGAAGGGTAGCATTTAACTTAAGACTCCAATTAACTATCGACTTCTCTAGGCTTGAGCTTTAGCAAGGAGATAACATTGTTAAACTGCATTTCTTGGTTCGTGGACATTGAAGTGTGTCATCTTTTCTTTTCACCGAATATTAAGCAACCATAGGATTTCTATAAGTGACCAATATAAGCCATGTAGTCGTTATAATGCCTGAGACTGTAGAATATGGTGGTGCCATTTTTGGATTTGTATCAAGCTGTCCCTTTACTCAGTGACTATTCTCTTGTATGAATCTCTCTTCCTATGATAGTATCATGTGCATCTATTTTTTATGTTTTGGTCAATTAATCTTCAAATCATTATCTAGAGGCTATTGAAAACTTAGATTCAGTTCCTTGTTACAATCTAGAACCATAACCATGAAACCTTATCTCAGCTATTTAGTGTTGGCTTTATGTTCCTTCTTCCAAGACTACCCTTTAAACTGGGAGGTGGAAACTACTTGTTTTTATATTCTATCCTATCAAAGTCAAATTCTGGCATATGGGCTTCTATTAAATAATACTGTTTTTCTGCTATAATTTTGTTACTGATAACCTAATACTTCAGCTCGGAGCTGGAATTCTGCAATTGAACTACCTTTATTCATCATGTTTTATATACACATCTGATTTCACCTAAAATTATCCTATTTTACTGACTTGCTCTTTCCTACCATGTTTAAGTACTCTTTTAGTACACAGTTTACAATCATCTGTTTTTGTGCAGTACAGTGACCTGTCTGAATCTGAACGTGCACTGGTACTAGAAAAGTTCCGTTTGTCAACTGCAGAATGGAGTCGAAGCAATAATGCTCAACCTAGGGATGACCTTGAATGTGGAAATGTAGCTCACAAGTCATGCATGATAGTTGTAACAGATGCCTGCCTGCCACTTGTTGCTTCAGGAGAGGCACCTCTTTTAGCTCATATTTTAATAAATTACGAGCTGCCAACAAAGAAGGTGCACCCATGCACTTGATAACTCAAATATTCTGTTTTTTCCTCTCACTCTGATCTAATTATAGTTTGAAATTTCTCATGGTTCAACGTTGAATCAAATTGCAATTGATTTAGATTATTCTAATGCAACAATGGACACACACACACATGTAGACTTGACTATATTCAAATGTGGCCAAGTTCAGGATCTGTTCACCTCTCCCATCCTTGGATTCATATAGTTTACGAATCTCAAAGATGAAAAAAGTGAAAAAGATAGGGTGGCTTCGGGATTTGTGTGGATCCAAGGATGGAGAAGGTGAACGGATTCTGAACCTGGCTACATTTGAATGTAGCCAAGTCTACCTATATACATACATACATACATATATACATATATATGCAAAATATAATTTTGTTTTGGATTTTATCTTCAATTACTTTGATTAATTATTATATGTAATTTTGTGACTATGCAGCAACTCTAAGTAGGGGTTACCATAAAAAGAATAGTTTAGTAGTAAGATGAAGGGAAGAATAGGTTACAATACTGAATATATTTGAAGATTGCTGAGAAATCTTCGAGAAATATGGTTTAAATAAGGTTGGTTGAAACTAAGGTCAGGCATGATCTTACAGTTTTAGTTCGGATGAGGTCTATCATGTACTTAACCGACTTGAACTGGCCAGTTCGGTGAACTGAACTGAGTTGGCTGGGAATTGGGATGGTTCGCCTATTTAGAACAATTCATATTATTGGGTTCGCTATTGGGATTTCAAGTTCAACCCGATTAAAAAATAATTTGCTATTAAAATTCACCCGACTCTTTGATTCGTTCGACGTTTTCCTATGAAACCCTAATCCTTCGCCATCGTCCTCGCCATCGCCCTTGCTGTCCCCCATTGGAGGTGCATCTCTTCCTACTCTCCCTTTCCTTTCTTTTCTTCTTCTTCCAGCGTCAAAGCTCTTTTTTTCTTCTATCTCTTCTTTTTTTTTCTTCTTTTTTTCTAATGGTGGTGGCCCTCTCTCTCTCTCTCTCTCTCTCCCTCTCTCTCTCTTCTCTCCAACAGCGACGACCCTCTCTCTGTCTGTTATCTTTTTCAGGCGATGATGGAGATGGTGGTACCATCTTCTGGCTTCAAAGGTATGCTCTCCTCTCGCTCTTTTTTTCCCCAACAGCGACGACTCTGTCTCTCCCCCCCCACCCCTTCTTTCTTTCTATGTTCATTTACCATGGTTTGGTACGGTATGATTCGGTACCGTACCAGTTGGTACGGCTAGGCAGATCGTGGACCTTGGACGAGGCACTATTTGATTAATTCAATTTGGTAGTATAAAATATTGTCTAGTCACTATAGATGATTTAAATAGAGACATTATCTACTTTTATGAACTTGTACATATTCAAATATTGTTTCCTTTTTCATCGCTCATCTCCTAGAAAGGATCAACAGTTTATAAGACTTGAAGCTCATAAATGTAGTTTTGCTTGTTTAGAAAATTGTGAATATTATCCACTAGGATTTACACATTTGCTATCTTGTCCTTTATTGTATGCTATAGGAATTGTATGTGCTTATGTGGAATGTATGTAATGTATGCACATGTATAAGGTCTACATATGGTAGGTGGACCTCTTGTGAGATGGCATGCTTATCTAGGCGTTTATCTTGAATCTTATATATTAGCTTTTGTGCTAGGGAAAATAACATTTACTTTGATGTTGCTCTTCAAAATTTTATGATATTAGATCCTAGACTGCTGGTACCATTGTTTCAAAATTTTTTTAGAATTTGACATTATGGTTTCAATTGATTAAAAAAAAAAACTTTCATATTATGGTAATCCTAAATGGGTGCGGGAAAGTCTCTAATTATCTAAAGCTAAACCAAACCTTGGACTAGGTGTGATATTTATGTTTAATACTTAAGAAAATTAAAATGTCTCTAAAATGCCCCTTAAGTGCCATTTGCAGAGAATCTCAAGATCATATTTGAAGATCTTGAGAATCAAGGTGAATGTTGTGTCAAAAAACTAGATCTAGGAATAACACAGCAAATCGATGATTGAAAGAGATGCAATGATTTAGGTGGTTTGGCCTAGGTCATCCACTGGTGGGGATGATTAGAGAAAGTTACATTGATGGTGGAAGAATGCAAAAATGAGATGGTTAGAATTCCTTAGTCTTGCCACCTCTCAAAAGATCAAATATAGATCTACCGAAAAAGCATAAAGAAATAATCCTCCAAAAGAAAGGACACCACCAAAATTCAGGTTAAAGGTTTCACCCTTGAACCCTGAGATGGGCTTGGACCTTCCACCCATGATGATAATTTGGGTGTAGCATGTTAAGCCCATGTAACCTTGAAAACATCATCTAGGGACTCTTATTAGAAGTGCCAAGGGCTTATTTGGGTTAATCTGCAGGATTTGGTGGGATGACTGGAAAAAAAAAGGTGGTTTGGGGGGGGGGGGGGGGTGTGTGGAGGGGCGAGAGAGAGAGAGAGAGAGAGAGAGAGAGAGAGAGGTGCAGGGCCCACTCATCATATGATTAAGAAGAAGACCTCTCTCTCTCTCTCTCTGGCCCATCCTGCTGGATCCTGTGAGATTAACTCAAACAGCCCTAAATAGGAGATAAAAACTAGGGAAACTTGTTTTCCCTCTGATTCTGTGAGCATGCCTTCATGTATGTTGATGACATGTTACTTGGACTCTGCTGATGAAACAAATGTATGTTCAACAGAGAGCTATTAGTGCTTTGGGGTCATATCTGCTGCATGGAACTACATGTGGTCTTTGGGGTTGTACTCTTAACATGTCTCTTCAAACTTTTGAACCTAGATATGGACCCAAGTTACTTGATAAATAAGAGTAATAAGTGAAGATAAGCTCTACATGATGTCTGAGCACTTCTTCAGCTTTTCAGGTTCAAATAATGTTAGGGTGGTAATTGTGGTTGTCATGCATAAACACAAATTTCTTTCTTTTTCTAATTTGCACTCATCTTTCTCGTAAAGCAAGAGGCTGCTCCTCCTTTTATGGTGTAATGGCCATATCATATAGCATACTCACAACTTTATGTTTTCAAATGAAAATAATGAAGGCATTGATGTTTCACAACATGATTTCTAGCTGTTGCTATATTTCTTAATCTTCAAATTTGAAAATAAGGTTCTCTATAAGCAATTTAGAGATAATTATCCCTTCCTTCCCCATCAACTTTGATGTTTTAGAACTTACCTATATCATTTAAATGTATATGACACTAATGACATGATGGGCTTCTCTTTACCAGCATATGTTATCTCCATCAAAAGTTGGATTCTTAATTTCTTTTTTTTTTTTTTGGTGAGACCACTATCTGCACAATGATTGCACCTTCTTGGGAGAAGAGGATGTAGTATGTTCAACCTTATTGCAAAAAACTTAGGTTGTGTATTAGTCCTCTTTTGGATGCTATGAACTTCATAACTTTTGGACTTGTTTGTGGTATATAAATAACATGCCATCATCTCAGCGTTGCTAGAAACCTTTAAACTTGCCTCATGCCTGTTGGAAACATCTTTGAACTACTACATCTGTTTAACTTTTCATGTCAAAGTTTCCCATGATACTCATTGCTTGGTCCATTTCTTGGCGAGGTTGGTGGGGTTCGTTAAAAAGAGATTTAGCTTGATCTAGAACTAGAGACAAAATTTTATGTTTTGATTTTGAAAATGCAATTTGTTAGATATCATGAAAATTGTCCTGTCAATATTTTCTTAACGGTTATCACTGAGTGTAGTCGTGGTGAGGCTATAGGTTCAAGCAGGATAGTCAGAAGTTTTGAGATGCACCTGTCCTCAATTATAATTTCATTGTGGTTACATAATTTCCTGACATAATCTCACCAAGTAAAAGGGACTTTCTATTGATGTTATAATTTGCTTTCAGGAAACATATTTGAGGCGCATGTCAACTTGTTTAGCAGCAGGTTCTTTTCTCCCATCCACTTTTAGATATTCTCCCCAGGTTCATAGTGATGATTATATGATGATGTCCTGCAGATGGAATTGTGATCAACATGGTTGTCGGAGGTGAAGTGGTGACCCTTAAAGGACTTGAGGAGAGCAGTGGTCTTCTTATTGCAGAGATGCCCATAAATGTGAGTTTAACGCTATATTTGCAGTATTGATAATCTGTGGAGTTGACTGACATGCAGTGGATCATGATGCAGATCTCTGAACTCTTATGAAGATATCATTGTCCTTTTCATCTGAGGAAGGATTTGTTGGTCAAATTTACAAGAACTGGCGAGCTGGGCTGCAGCATACAGGCCCCACCAGTTTAAGCATATTCAGACGATGATAGTTTGGATCATTATGACTGATATTGCTGTCACACTCATGGGAAGATATTTTTCAATGTGAATTTGACTGTACTTCTACTGGATGGAGAAAAAAAAGTGGTTTCTCCTAGATACCCTGGCCGATAATAGTTTTGCTTGCTTAAATGATTTTTTAATAATGATTTAAGGTGAGAATAAATTTTCACCTGAATTATCGTTTATTTTACAAGAATGATAATGGTGTTCTCCTCGTGTCATTCCAAATTCAGTAATATTATGCTTCCCATGGGAGCAAAATATTGATATTCTTGAAAATCTTTTACCAGAAGCCTGCGTTGCTAAATTTTACGTTTATCCAGATTCATGCTTCATTTTCTGCTGCCTTAGCTAATATTCCCTATGAAATCTATGTATGCCTGGAGAATCGTGGCCTAAAGTTTATAGTTCCAAATGTCCTATTGCTTTTGAAGGGTTCCTGCTGCCTTTTCTGGTGCAGAGGGACCCTTAACTTGCATCCAAAATAATTTTTTAAGCTTTATATGTGTTTCATATCCTACAAGACGTTAGAGGAAAATCTGTTCCCTATGGCAAGTGATTGAATGTGCCCTATGGTAAATGTGTCTCCATTAAACGTGTCTCTCAGTGGAATGGCTACTTCCTCACCACCATTTGCAATCCTGGGATCATACTGTGGTGGAAGGCTATTGGGAGGTCCCAATAAAGATGACTTGTGCAAAATTGTTGTTCATGGTCTTGCTGCTTATTAGAAATCAGTTCTGGATTGGATGTACTGGAAGGTTTGGGGTTTGCAACTCCATGCAATCATTGGGCTGTTCTTAAATTATCTGTGAGTGTTTTATGATTCTGGGTAAGTGGTGGGATCTTTTGTTATTAAATAATCTTCAGTTTGTCATGAAGAGTTGATTAATTGGATGATAAGCTGTTATGGATTTAGGACCCGTAACAATTGTTGTTTAATCTGAGTGGAATTTTGGAAAGCAATATGGTAAGTTTACTACGATGTTGATGCAACAGCTTAATGGATATGCTAGTCATTTTGTTTTCTTAAATTCTTATCTTTGTTGTTCTTGTCGTTTTTATTTATTTTACACCAATGGGCTCACGGGGTAGAAGCCCCTACAGCCTTCTCTTCCCAGTTCCTTGCATGGTGTTATGCTATCCTCACCTTCTCTTTCTCGTTTCCTAATCTCTTGCCCCTTCTGCACGCTTTGAAAAGCCTTCCGTTCAAACCTGACTTTAATTCGTTTCCTTGTCTCTTGTCTCATCTGTACGCCCTGAAAGCCTTCTACTCAAATCGGGCAGCAGTCTGGCTCCAGATTTCTTATTACCATTTCATACCTGATGGGAACGGCATGTCATCCTTCACATACCTGACTGTCGTTGACTACACTCAAAACCAGCAACGATGAACAAGCCCTAGCCTAATCCTCTTCATGATGACATTTAGACTTAACACAATTCATCTCAATGGCTAGTTCAATTATTTACTTAATCATAAACTTAGAATTGATCAAATGCCAATGGACCACACCTATTAGCAACTAGGCATTGACCAATATTTGTCTCCTCTTTACCATAGAGTATTAATCAATGCATAACACCATTGGTAACTGGGTGTTGACTAATATATATTCCTAATGGCTATCGAGTATTAACCAATGTATAACTTCTCTTGACTAACTAGATATCAACCAATATATAACTCCTATTAACCATCGGATATTGACCAATGTTTATCTCTCATTCGTAATTAGGTATTAACCAACACATATCCTCCATCAATAACTAGATATTAATTAATGTATATTACTAGCATGTAAGAAAATCGATTAAACTGCAGAACTGATCCGAACTATGATTTTGGTTTAGTTTAATTTTTTTTTGGTTTAAACTTCTGAAAAACTAATATAAACCAAAACAAATCATATGTGTGTATGTGTATATATGTGTGTATATATTATATGGGTTTTTATTTATACTACAATTAAAATTAAGGTGCTATAGATATATATGAATAGAGCTATGTGAAAGCTGTATTTTTTTTTCTATTATGAATAGCCAGGCTGCCATTTGATAATATAAAGTTTACAATAAAAACCAATCTCATGGTTATCTAAACAAGGAACAAATAAACCAATAAACCAAAAGAAAACCAAATCAAAATTTTTGGTTCAGTTTGGTTCAATAGAACAGACAATTTAGTTTTGATTTTAGTTTTAAGAAATTGATTCAAATCGGTTTCCTTCCAAATATATCTTTAAACTAATTCGACTTGATCTATGTAAACTCCTAATATATATATCTGATTGGTAACTGACAAAGCCAGGTTATAATTTTAAATATCAAAATATACCATATCTATTCATAATTCATATATATTAAATTATAAACAGATAAGCATGGTCAATAATAAACAACTAAACTAACATATAAATTTATAATTCTACTTTCCTTTTAAAATAAAAGCACGAATTCATAAAACCCATATATTTCTTATTATTAATTATTAATTCTTTTGGTATTAAATGTATAAAAAATAGTATATAAAAAAATTTAGGAAAGATGAATCTTTACTTTACATGACTATTAGATAAATCTAACTAACCCTTAAAGTAATTCTATTATATGTTTAAATATTATTTAAATATGAAATTGTGTATGGAAATGTGATGCTAGTAAATTTAGGTGTTGGAAATTCAAAGAATCTACCATACTGGAGGAGCTATTGTACTTATTTCGAAAAAAGTGCAATGACCGTTAGTAAATACTTATCAAAATTAAACAAGGCATAAGGAACTCCAGGAGTCTATTGTATTTTTTTCCCGTATAGGTGAGGTTAAATTTAAATTTTTCTTCCAAAATGGACTAAATTTTAAAAAGAAAATGTGGATCAATTTTTATTTTTATTGACATCTTTATTATTATGCCATGTATAGAGTTGATTTAAATGTTAGTTAAGTCATTGAAGTTTTGATTATAGGCCTTTTATTATGCTTTTAAGTGTTAGTTAAATACAAAATTAAATTGAAACATTAGGAACTTGAGAAGTCTATGGTATTTTCTTAAAGATAGAATTATTTTAATAATAAAAATTAAAAATACACATATAAGGATTTTTTTATTTTAAATTTAATAAAAATAAATAAATAAATTCTAACCAGTTCAGTGCAAAGTTTGTGCACCCTAATAGTTATAATTTTTTTTTCCTCTTATGACACATATATAAAAATATATTATCAAAAAAATAACCAATCATATTCATATCCCATACATTGCATGGGCATATACCTAATTATAATAAATTTGATAGATCGTGACATCTAATGAAGCACATAACATAACAAAAAAAATTTAACAAGGTAGATGTAAAGGTTGCTCAAATATTTTCGTAGTAACAACTAAAGGATGTTTGGTATGGGATGATTCATTTAGAATCATTGGTAATCTGAGTGAAGATAATGGAATCATTACGTTTACTTGCACCTTGATGATCCTACGTTATGGTGAATCCAAAGCATCCTCACTTCTAAAATGACCGCTAAACCTAGTGATCCCATGCTAATCTTTAAGGCTAGATATCTAAAATTACCTTTAGATGGTGATCTTGACTTAACATTTGAGGATCAAAATACCCTTTAACCATATAAAAAAATGCTTGATATTATTTATATATATATAATATAATTTAATATTATCATATTATTATATTATTATAATATAAATATTAAAATTATATTATAATTTAATTTATGTATTATAATAATAAATAATAAATTGTTATGATAGTTGCAAAACATATCAGCCATAGTTTTGGTATTACATGGCCAGTGATCTTAAAATATTATCATGATATATTAAATTGCTTAATTATGAATATTTAGTGATTTTTAATCACTATAATATAACATGATAATTTTATTTTGCACCCACTCGGTACAGGCTTACGGCCGGAACTATGTAGATGGGCATGAAAACTAAATGACCATGGTGACTCTCCCCTTGGAAAACATTAATAGAATGCCCTTGCATTATGCATGTAATTAAATTTTGTATCTGTTTGACAGTTATAAAAAGTTTAAACAAGAATTATGAGATTAAGTTTGTTTATTTCTGGGGAGAAGATCGAGTGCACATAGTCATATCGCATTCCATCAAACCATGCGTTCTATTGTCTTCCCATCTCCGTTTGCTTCATAGTGGAAATCTTTGTTTATGTGGAAGAAATCATTGGCTGTCAACTGATTACAAGGATGAAGAAAACTATAGGAATGGATGATGATGACAAGAGATAATAGAAGAGAAAGAACTATTATCTTGTACTGAGATGTAGACATTTCTTTTTATTGGCGAGTATCAAGCATACGTTTATAGAACCTTTGTACATTTTGATGCTAACATTACGGACACGGATATTTGCAACTAGAAATATGAAATTCTATGCATTTTTTTTTTTTTCGAAGGAAAATGGGGGGCCAACCGTTTTTGCAATCTGAGTGAAGCTCAAGTGCAATAATATGTTAGGATGTATTAACATGGTTCTATTGATCCTTTTTACTGTTAACAAAATCATAAGCTATGAAAACATTAATCCTTAATGTGTTATATTGAAGCTGTCTGAACTAACCCTTTTTTTTTTTTTTGTGTCCTTTTTTGATATGTGGTTTTCTTGGTTGAATGTGTAAATTTAAACTTTTGCTCCACCCAATAGTTAAAAAGTTGAACTTCATAAAATTAAAATAACACTAAGCAAGGTTACTTAATTGATGAGTGATGACTCCATTATTAGGGAACAAAACAGTATCCTACGCGACAGGAGTACCCTTTTTTTTTTTTTTTTTTTTTGGCCAAAAAGGTCCTAATAAGTTTGTTATGTATATATGAGCAGAGATAACATTTTGAAAATATTTTAACAATGATGATGATACTATATCTCTATTTGATTTCCCTGAGCCTTAACTAGAGTTGATCAAATACAGAGCTGCATCATACTTGGATTAGGCTACACATTAATAGCTAGGTCCAATCTAACCTAACCATTGACTTTATATTTTTTATTGGAATTGGCCTAATCTCAAAAGAGCCATTCTCAAGCCTACCCACCATGCCTAAATTTCCTTCTCTCTCTTATGTAGAATCTAATTAAGATCTTTTAATATTTAAGCTTGTAAAATTTTGAGCTAGTTTAGGTACCTAGCTCATATTCATCTTTATATATAAATATATATTCTTTGGTTGAGCTATATTGTTTTTTAATTTTTTCAAGCCCAATCTAATTTTTAGTTTCAGCTTATTTTCTTTACTCAAGCCTGTCCCATGGATTTATTTTTCATGTCCAAACTCATAAAATTTCATACTAGATTGTGCAAGCCTATGACTTGTGATCAATTCTAGCTCTAATATGTATAACATTGTCCATCATTGCCATTTTATATGGAGCTCTTTATTCATCATGTGGATATTAATATTTATGTATTTAGATATTATTAAAATCTCTTACATACTGTATATATCTAAAATTAAAGATGTAGCTTATGCATCACTCTTTATCCTTCGTATAAATGCCACTTTTAATATGGTCGGCCGTCATTAAAAATCATTGCTTTACATATGATATAAATTTAGCTATTGAAACTACTTATTTATTATAATTTATTACATTACTATAACATTTGTTTAAAATTTATTGTTCTTATTTATTTATTTTTCCGGATTGGAATATAATGATGCCATACTGTTTCCCAGCAAAGGGCAGAAGGTATCAAATCCCAAATCACAAAGACTAAGTACAAAGGAAGCAAACCTCCAATGGATTGGAAGCTGTACCGACTGCTGCCATACTGTTTCCCAGCAAAGGGCAGAAGGTATCAAATCCCAAATCACAAAGACTAAGTACAAAGGAAGCAAACCTCCAATGGATTGGAAGCTGTACCGACTGCTGCCATACTGTTTCCCAGCAAAGGGCAGAAGGTATCAAATCCCAAATCACAAAGACTAAGTACAAAGGAAGCAAACCTCCAATGGATTGGAAGCTGTACCGACTGCAACAGGAAGGGAATGAAACAAGCCTCGTTTGCTTCGAGTACCTCACCTTTGTCTAGCTGACTCAAAGGTGAAAACCTGCAGCGAAAACAAATGTCACGTAGACCAGGCTTGGTGGCTAGCCGGCATACACCGCTACGAGACCAAGCCTTATGGTTGACATGCAAACAACTACATAAGGTAAGAAGGAAGAGATGATAAGCATCGTAAGGCTTAGGCCCTAAGGCTTGGCCCCTCGCCCTACACGGTGGCCACTCCAGAGGATGGGCTTGGGAAGGGACATGATGAAGGCTAGCGCGTCGAAAGCTCTGGTCATCAGGATCAACCTCGCCTTGCTTGCCTTCTTCCTCGTGGGATACGTTGCTCTCCTCTTCCAATCATCTATTCTCCGCGATGAGAACGCCGCGTCTATCCTCCGATGCTCCTTCTGCGATCGCCACACGAAGAAGGCAAGTGAGAACTGGTCCCAAAGTTTTTTTCACTTTCCAGAAGCTAATAGGGCTATTGCACGTATTAAAGTGAAACAATCCTTTAGAATAAGAGACCTTTTATAATCTAAAGTTCATTACAAAGTTCGATACATCAACATGAAATCTTTAAAAAGGACTGCTGTTAACAATTTTTCTGGCCAATCTGCTGCCTGATTTCCTTGATATCAGCATTCCTAATATGATCATTTCATCAGTCATTTAACTGAATGAAATGAATTGATGGGCAACGGCCATCGTTTTGGTTGATTAAAAAAATTTTGAAAAATCTGAAACTCCGTCGTTTATTTCATTAGTCATTTAACTGAATGAAATGAACTGATGGGCAACGGCCATCGTTTTGATTGATTAAAAAAATTTTGAAAAATCTGAAACTCCGTGGTTTATTTGTTTTGCTTGATGGAGTCTCCACAAAGTAAACAATGTAGAGATCGGTCCAGCGATGAATGGATTTCAATGAAAAGATAGCTACTAACAAGAACTCGAATTTCAAATTTGCAGGTGCAAAAGGAAATCAGTGAGAAGAGAGCCGGAGAGAAGGGAGCAGTGGAGAATGCTCCGAATTTCCTCCAAGGATTGCATGGCAACATGACCATTGGTCTGGTGAACATGGAGGATGATAAAGCGATCGATTGGGGTGCCTCGGTGCGAACCGTAAAGGTTTATTTCGATCAGGTATTCGAACAGTTAAAAAGGAAGGATTTGTTGATGGCTATAATTTCAACTAGAATTTTTTTTTAAAAAAAAAATGAAAAAAGTGAAACATTCGAATTCTTATTTTCATTTTGAAATCATATTTATCTATCCAACAATACGTTATCCACTCACAACTAATCACATCTGATTTTAAACTCAACAAACTATCAAACTTATTAATAAAATACTTATCATATAATAACGATAACAATAAGTAATTAAATTTTAACACTTATTCCCGAAGTGGATCGATGAAGAGGAGACTGAGGTGCAAAAATGTCCCGAGACTCCGATGCCAGGCTTTTCGATATACGGAGAGATGGACGTGGTGGTGGCCAAGTTGCCATGCCGACGACCGGCGGAAGGCGGGGCCAGGATGTGTTTAGGCTACAAATCCACTTGGTCGTCGCCAACTTGGCGGTGAGGAGGGGGAAGAGGGAGGAGGGACGGGAGAGGGACGGTGAAGGTGGCGCTCCTCAGTGCGTGCCGGCCGATGATGGAGGTATTCCGGTGCGACGATTTGGTGCGGAGGGAGGGAGAGTGGTGGATGTATGAAGCTCGGGCAGGGAGATTGGAGGAGAAGGTAGCGATGCCGGTTGGCTCTTGCAAGCTGGCCTTGTTGCCATTGTGGGGAGAAGGTAACCTCTCTTTTTTTTTCTCTACTTGCCTTTAGTTTTGGATCCCTCTATTGTTTGTAGCTGGACGATTGATTTAGAGAAGCGTATACGGCGTTTGTAGGGATCTACCTGTCCATTTGTCAAACAAAGAGGGAATGTATATAATTAAACAACTATTTGCTAATTGGTAAACTTGAGGCACGTGAAGGTCAACACAAAGCAGGCGTCTCCTTTTCTACGAAGTTGTTGAGTGTTCGAATCCATCAAATTGTGGAAGAAAGAGTGTAAGAGGCAAGGAAAAACTTTTGCGTGTACCATACAAAAGCTACTTTTTATGTATAAAATATTAGCGCTTGGTACGAGGTCACTCACATAAAGCACAAGTTTTTGGGTGACTAATAAATTATATAAAATATCAATATTTAGGGAAAGGTCATGTGACAAGAGAGAAAGAATATGCGTATAAAGAGAGATAGGTTTGATTATATTTAAATATAGGTAAGTTTGGATTTAATCGTCTTCTCCATCTTGAATCTATACGGTTCATGAATTTTAAAAATGAAAAAAGTAAAAAAGATAGCGTAGCTCGAGAATTCAGATGATCGAATCTTAAAGTTGACTACATTTCAATGTAACCAAATATATATATTTATATAAAAGTATTCGGATCCTAAAAGATATTTACTGAGCCAGGCTCGCATCAACTATATTTTAATTGAGTTCAAGCCTGGCTTGGCTTGACTTGACCCTGCCTTTGGATGCCTTTTTACCTCAAGCCAAGTTTGGCTTGACCTTACCTATGCCTTTGGACGCCTTTTTATCTCAAGCCGGGCTTAGCCTGACCTAACCCCAGGCCTTAGAATGCTTTTTTTACCTCAAGTTTGGTTTGACTTGACTTGACCCTATATCATAGAGTGTTGTGCATATTTAGATACTACCATGCCTTTTATTTTAATTATAAGTAATTATGATATATTTAGAAAATAAAGAAAGATTTATTAGGTTTTTTATATGTATGGACTATAAATGAGACATAGCTATCCGATGAAACATGTGACGGTCATCCAAATATGCATAAACACTTTGTGGTATAAAGTTTGAAAAAAAAAAAAAAAAAAACCATTTAGATTTAGGTAGTCAACCTTCATGCATTGGCTTTGGGAAATGAATGGTGGCTAAATACGAAATGAAACAAAAATGATAATGAAAGATGGGTGCATTCGCCATTCGGTATATGGTGTTTGTCACTCTATAATTCTGGGCGCATTGGGGGAAACTGTGCTCTTATCAGGGTCCTAAACCAGCATAGCCTTCCATATAGTACCCACAAGGCAGCACCATTGCACTCTATCCACGAAAGGACTCTCCGTTGAGGGCATCTTTGGGTCCAAATATCATATTTCTTTTCAGAATCTAGAGTTTCTAGAAATTCAGTAATGGAAGCCGTATTAGTAAATATAGATGCTTTTCCTCTAAACGTAGTAACATTGTCTAATGGCTCAGATGTGGACTTCTTTATACTGTGTCAACAACATCAGCAAAAATTTAATCTTAAATTAGTTGAATTGGCTATGTAGACTCCTTTATTATTACCCAAAAATATAAGGCGCATTTCGAAAAGAATGGAGAAAAGTGATCGAGCATCAGGTATGTATATATATATATATGATGATTTTTACAATAATTCTCAATTTGAAGATTCTATAAGATAAAGTTTAGAAATAAGGATATAAGCAAATTTATTGATAAAGTTAAATCTATTGCAAAATTCGTGCAGGAACCAAGAAGAAGCGCGACGTGGAGAAGTTTGCTGTTTCCGTGAACCCCCACCGGCGGGAGGCCTATGCGACGGTCCTTCATTCCTCGGACAAGTACGTCTGCGGCGCGATCGCCCTCGCCCAGAGCATTCGTAAGACCGGATCCACCCGCGACCTCGTCCTTCTCCACGACAACTCCATCCCCCAGGCGAAGCTCCAGGCGCTCGCCGTCGCCGGCTGGACCCTCCAGGAGATCGAGCGCATCCGCAACCCCCGCGCCGAGAAGGATTCCTACAACGAGTACAACTACAGCAAGCTCCGGCTTTGGCAGCTCACCGACTACCACAAGGTCGTCTTCGTCGACTCCGACATCCTCGTCCTCCGCAACCTCGACATCCTCTTCCACTTCCCGCAGATGTCCGCCGCTGGCAACAGTAGAGTCATCTTCAATTCCGGCGTCATGGTCATCGAGCCGTCCGAATGCGTGTTCGAAACCCTAATGGCATGCCGGAACGACGTCGTCTCGTACAACGGCGGCGACCAGGTGTTCCTCAACGAGATGTTCGTCTGGTGGCACCGCCTGCCGAAGAGGGTGAACTTCTTAAAAACCAAGCTGAAGGCCATCATGGAGAAACACCTCATCATGGCTGAGCCACCGAAGCTGTACTCGATACATTATCTTGGGTTGAAGCCATGGATGTGTTATCGAGACTACGACTGTAATTGGAACGTCGAGTTGCAGCGAGGGTTCGTGAGCGACGAGGCTCACAGGCGGTGGCGGAGGCTTTGTGATGAGATGGATGAGAGGCTGCGGGCATTCTGCGACCTCTCGCCGCAAAGGAAGATTGACCTGGAACGGGAGAGGGTGAATGCGGCGGCGAGGGGGTTCCCGGACGGCCATTGGAAGCTCAACATCTCGGACTGGCGGCGGAATGTGAAGGAGAGAGCCTCTCTTTCTAACGTGATCACTTGAGAGTTTCTTTTGTTTGATTTCCGACTGTAACCAGGGGAATGGTTCCCGAACTTTATTAAGAATAATATTTATAAGAATAAATGTGTTTATAAGGAAGTGGATAAAAGATTTCAAGAGTCTCGCGGGCTTGATTAACTATCTCCTCCTATGAACATTCCCAAGATTCAAAGAAATATAAGATTTTATAAGCAATAGCTTGAATGAAAGAAGCCTTAGAATAGAAGATTCTTAGATTTCTATCTCTCCAAATATGTCACCAAAAGGAAAGAATAAGCTAATCCCAAGCTAATTACCAAGTCAAGGGTGTGAATCTCTTTCTCCAAGAGGACCACACATGGTGAAGATAATGAGGTAAAGAAGGGATATAGACTTGGTCCAATAAAGGGGATCAAAGACTCTGAGTCAAAGGATAGAAAAGTAAAATGTGAGAAATAGTCTCTTGACATAGCTCAACATATCGGGTAGTCTGCACCAATCGATCATCTTTTTTTGGCAAGCCTTTTCGAAGCCGATCATGGAGAGCTAGCTAAGCAAATATTTTATCTTTTCTAGAACCGCTATTTTTCAAATAACTTTATAGTAAGGCTATGGCACACAGCTCTGAATATCTCCAAACCGGAAGGCCTTCTTCCTCTATAGATTTTAAGGCATTCAGAATTTCTTTAAGGTTTGAGCACCAGGATTGCTAGGATCTCGATGAAGGTTTAAATAGCTTAATATCCTATTTCTGACACCTTCAACTCCAAAAGGTAGACACTTGAGCTTTAGCTTTGATACAAGCTTCAAATAGGTCTGGAAATAGGGAACAAAGAGGGTTATCCCCTATTCAAAGGTTATTCCAAAATCTAATAGAAGAACTATCTCCCAACCTAAAGAAAATGTAATTCTAGAAGTCACTTAGGTCCTACATGATTCCTTTCCAAACTAGGGAGAAAGATGTAGAGGCTTTCCTTAGTTTAATTCTAGATTTTTCCTGGAATAGTAAGTGTTGACCCCGCATTGATTTTGATGATTACAAAATAATTAAGTAGGTTACTGATAATTTTGGTGTAGATAAATGTGACTTGCAGGTATACAAGAGTCACTAAGAGTATCTAAACTGATTCCAAGATTTAAAATGAGTATATGGTTCAAGAGAGAGAGTCCCAAGATCTGAGAAGGATGATTCAAGGTCAAATTAAGTGAATCTCAGATGTTTGGCAATGTTTTCAAATGAAGAAAGTCCAAGTTGTGAAAGCTATGATACTTATTTTCTTTGATTCAATGAGTTTTCTAATCCGTGGAATGATTTTGCAAGTTTTGAAGACTTTAGTCAACTCTCACGACAACTACTAAAACTTGGAACGGAAGAATGAAGCCATTAGCCAACCCACATGCAAGCTAACAAGTCAAATCTATGGCACAAGTGACTAAACAGTGGATTAAACCATGTTAGTCGGCTCTAGAGCCGACTACTGTGGTTATACAGAGAAAATCCACATATTAGTCGGCTCTAGAGCTGACTACTGTGGCATCCACAGACAGTTTGATTGTGTTAGTCGGCTCTAGAGCCGACTAACCTTGCCTGGGATGGAAAAAATCTCAGGTTAGTCGGCTCTAGAGCCGACTAACGCCCTGAAAATTTCTGCAACGGCTAGTTCTGACATTCCAACGTTCGAAAACGGCCACTCCAACGGTCTAATCCCTCAACCGACTATAAATACAAGTTAATGGGATGGATTAGCAAGAGTTTAAGTGGATTTTTGAAGGGTTACAAGTGAGAAAAAGAGAGATTTATCAAGTCAAATCCAAAGAAATTTCAGCTTGCTCCAGTTTTCAAAAATTACTGTTGCTGAAGTTCAAAAATCCTTTGAAGCCTATTCAAAGCTCCCACCAACTACTCCAGAAGCTTCATCAAGTCCTTTTAACTCAAGCATTCAAAGAAGTGAAGCTCATTCAAGGGAGAAAAGCTTCAAATCTGTAAAGTACTTTGTATTGTCTTTATTTGCTCATTAAGGAGCTATACTTACTGAACTTATTTCACCTTATAAAATGTTGAGTTTTAACTTGGTTGAAACTTGTGTAGGGTGTGATAAACCCTTAATTGGTGGTTGTAAAGGCTTCCTTGTGTCTGAAAATAAGAAGCTAGCTGAGTAAGCTAGGTTGTAATCGTTGGAGAACGATTAGTAAAGAAAATTTCCAAGGAGTTCTTGAGGAGTAGATGTAGGTACAAGGGTTAGCACCGAACCATTATAAATCCTTATGTTTGTGTGTGCCTTCCACTGTTATCACTGTTTGTGTTAAGTTTGATACTTCACTCTCACACACTCTTATAGCTTTGCAAATATTGCACATATTAGTTAAAATTTTAAAAAGAACACAATTCACCCCCCTCTTGGGTTGTTTAGCTAGGCAACAAGTGGTATCAGAGTATGTGCTCTTACTTGTATTTGTCTTAACCGACAAAGAGTCTAAGATCTATGGCAGTCCAAATGAGTTCCTTGTTGACTGAAAGACAGTCCACAAACAGACCATCTTTATTTAATGGCACAAATTACACATATTGAAAGGCTAGGATGAAAATTTTTATTCAAACACTTGATTATGATCTATGGAGTATCATTATCAATGGCCCTCACACACCCATTCTTAGAACAAATGGTCTTGAAATACCCAAATCAGAAGCGGATTGGAATGAGCATGATAAGAAAATGGCTCAGCTGAATGCCAAAGCCATGAATGTTTTTATTATTCACTTGATGCAAATGAGTTCAACAGAATTTTCACTTGCATTTCTGTCAAAGAAATTTGGGATAGACTTGAGGTCACCCATGAAGGCACTAATCAAGTGAAAGAATCTAAAATCAATATGCTTGTACATAGATATGAACTGTTTAAAATGGAACCAAATGAATCCACTGCTGATATGTTTACTAGATTTACTGATATTGTGAATGACCTTAAAAGCTTAGGAAAGTCTTATACTAACAGTGATCTAGTGAGAAAAATTTTGAGATATTTGCCTAGGTCATGGGAAGCTAAGATGACTGCAATTCAAGAGGCAAAAGACCTCAACATCCTTCCTCTTAAAGAGCTCATGGAATCACTGATGACTCATGAAATCCAAGTCAAACAACATCTAGATGAGGAGTCCAAAAAGAGGAGAACCATGGCCTTAAAGTGCTCAGATCAAAAGGATGAATGTGATGAATCTTCAGAAGAGAGTGAAGGGGATGATGAGCTTGCTCTCATCACAAGAAAATTTAGAAAATTCATGAGGAAAAAGAAATAAGGAGTAAAGAGAAAACCACCGCTGAAAGAAGACTTCAGCAAAGAGAAGGATAAGGAGTAGCCTCTCACATGCTATGAGTTCAAGAAGCCTGGATACCTCAAGGCTGACTGCCCACTATTAAAGAAAGGTCCCAAAAAGGCTAAGAAGAAAGTCTTGATGGCAACTTGGAGTGACAGTGATGAAACAAGTTTAGATGATGAGAAACAAGAAACAGCAAACTTGTGTCTCATAGCTTGTGAAGAAGAGATAATCTCTAACTCTCAAACTGAATTTACATTTGATGAATTACAAGATACATTCTATAATTTACTTGCTGAATTCAAAAAGTTGGGCAGCAAAAACAAAGATTTAAAAAATCAAGTCCAAAAGTTGCTTTTTGAAAAAGAGAATCTCTCAAATGAAAATTCTGTTTTAACCAAGGAAAATATAAATTTGAAAAATGAAGTTAATAAACTGAAACCCATTGTAAACAAGTTTACATTAAGCTTCACAAAATTACAAATGATTCTTGATAATCAAAGAGCTATTTTTAATAAAGCCGGATTAGGTTATAATCCTTTGAAAAAGCAAAAGTTTTTGAAAAATATTTTTGTTCCCCTAAACAACTTTCAAAAAATTACTTGTTTCAAATGTAAAAAACCAGGACATAAAGCCTATGCATGTAACTCTCACATTAACAAGAATATTAAGAAGATTTGGGCTCATAAAGGAACCATTCATGCTAACCCCAAAGGATCCAAGAAAACATGGGTTCCTAAAAACATAACTTGATATTGTGGCTGCAGGTCTATCTTATAACCCGAAATGCAAAAAGAAGATGGTACTTGAATAAAGAGTGCTCAAGACACATGACGGATGATGAATCTCAATTCATCACCTTAGAAGCTAAGAATGGAGGAGTGGTTACTTTTGGAGACAATGCTAAAGAAAGGATCATTGGCATTGGTAAAATTAGTATCACTTCCCATACCTTTATAGATAATGTTCTTCTTGTTGATGGATTAAAGCATAATTTGTTAAGCATTAGTCAATTATGTGATAAAGGTTTTAAAGTCATTTTTGAATTATCTGTTTGCATGGTTACAAATCCTGCTGATGATAGCATAAAATTTATTGGTTATAGGCATGAAAATGTTTATATTGTAGATCTAAATGAGCTTAATGAACAAGATATTGAATGTCTAGTTGCCATGAATTCTAAATTTAATGAATCTAGCTGGTTATGGCACCGTAGACTTGTTCATGTTAGCATGGATTTGCTTTTCAAATTGATCAAAAGAGATTTAGTAAATGGTTTAACAAAATTAAGTTTTGAAAAGGACAAAATTTGTGATGCATGCTAGTTCGAAAAATAAACTAGTTTTATTCAAATCCAAAAATGTGGTTTCAACTTCTAGGCCCTTGGAACTTTTACACATGTATTTATTTGGACCAACTAGAACCACAAGTCTAGGTGGTAAACGTTATGGTTTTGTAATCATTGATAATTTCTCCCATTTTACTTGGATTTTATTTTTAGCAAGCAAGGATGAAGCTTTTTCTGCATTTTTATAATTTTTCAGAAAAACAACAAATGAAAAAGGTCTTCAAGTTTCATCTATTCGTAGTGATCATGGAAAAGAGTTTGAAAATCAATATTTTGAAAGTTTTTGCAATGAAAAAGGAATTAGCTATAATTTTTCTATACCTAGAATCCTTCAAGAAAATGGTGTTGTTGAAAGGAAAAATAGAACCCTTGAAGAAATAGCCCGAACTATGCTATGTGAAAGCAATCTCTCAAAATACTTTTGAGCTGAAGCAATCAATACAATATGTTTTGTTTTGAATCGAGCTCTAATAAGACCTATTTTAAAAAAGACCCCCTATGAACTTTGGAAAGGTAGAAAACCAAACATAGGATATTTTAATGTTTTTGGGTGTAAATGTTTTATTCTAGAAAATGGTAAATCAAATCTTGATAAATTTGATGCAAAATCTAATGAAGAAATTTTTCTTGGATATTCTACCAATAGTAGAGCTTATAGAGTATTTAATAAGAAAACCTTAGTGGTAGAAGAATCTATTCATGTAGTATTTGATGAAACTAATGAACTTCCATCAAGAAAGAAGGATGTAGTTGATGATGCAAGTTTACTTAAAGAAGGAGTGCACAACATCACACTAAAGGAAAAAGAAGGCTCAAATGAACAACTTAATTAAGAAGACAGCATTGAATCGCTTCAACAAACTGAATCTCAAGGTACACAAGATTTAGAAAAAGAATAAAGGTATGTCCACAATCACCCCAAAGAACTTATTATTGGTGGTCCATCTTAAGGGGTAAGAACTAGGTCTTCATATAGAGATGCATGCAATCATTTAGCTTTTGTTTCACAAATTAAACCAAAATGTTTTGATGAAGCTAAAGATGATCCTAATTGGATAAATGCAAGGCATGAAGAATTAAATCAGTTTGAAAAAAATAAAGTATGGACCCTAGTTGATAGACCAATAGATTATCTCATAATTGACACTAAATGGGTTTTCAGAAATAAATTGGATGAGCAGAGAAACATAATTAGAAATAAAGCAAGATTGGTAGCTAAAGGTTATAATCAGGAAGAAGGCATTGATTTTGATGAAACCTTTGCTTCAGTTGCAAGATTAGAAGCTATTAGATTATTACTTGCTTTTGCATGTTTCATGAATTTCAGATTATTTCAAATGGATGTTAACAGTGCTTTCTTAAATAGATATATTGCTGAAGAAGTCTATGTAGAACAGCCACCCGATTTTGAAAATCATGAACATTCAAACCATGTGTTTAAATTGAACAAAGCTTTGTATTGTTTGAAACAAGCACCCTAGGCATGGTATGATAGATTGAGCAAATTCTTGATAAGTAACAATTTTATTAGAGAAAATGTGGATACTATATTATTTATAAAAAGAGAAAATGATGATATGCTTATTGTGCAAATTTATGTGGACGATATCATTTTTGATGCTACTAATAAAATCTTGTGCCAAGACTTTGCTAAGCTTATGCAGGGAGAGTTCGAGATGAGCATGATGGGTGAATTCAACTATTTTTTCGAACTTCAAATAAAGCAAAATGTAGATGGAATCTTCATTAGTCAAAGCAAATATACAAGAAAAATTCTGAAGAAATTTGGCATAGAGAATTCCAAATGTGCCGGTACCCCTACGAGCTCATCTTGCAAACTTGATATGAATGATAATAGTAAAACAGTAGATTTAAAGCTTTATAAAGGCATGATAGGATCTTTCTTATATTTAACTGCTAGTAGGCCTGATATTTTGTTTAGTGTATGCATGTGTGCTAGATTTCAAGCTAATCCTAAAGAAACACACTTAAATGCTGTAAAAAGAATCTTAAGATATTTAAATGGTACTAAAAATCTTGGTCTTTGGTATGCTAAGCAATCCACTATTGATTTGATTGGTTATTCAAACTCTGATTTTGCTGGTTGTAAAATTGACAGAAAATCAACTAGTGGAACTTGTCAATTTCTAGGAGTTAACTTAATTTCATGTTTAGTAAGAAACAAACTTCAGTTGCTTTGTCTACAGCTGAGACTGAATACATAGCTGCTGAAAGTTGTGCTCAAATCTTGTGGATTAAGCAACAACTATAAGATTATGGCATTAAACTTAAAGACATTCCCATAAAATGTGATAATACTAGTGCCATTAATTTGACTAAAAATCTAATTCAGCACTTTAGGACCAAGCACATTGAAATTAGACATCATTTCATTAGAGATTATATTCAAAATAGAGATATAATTCTTGAATTTGTTAGTACTGATAAGCAATTAGCTGATATTTTCACAAAACCCCTTGATGAAAATAAATTTTATGAAATTAGAAGAAAACTTGGCATGTTTGACCCCTTGTCAGAATGAGTCAGCTACATAGATTGATTTTTTAAATTTTTTCTGGACATGCTTTTAATAATTAAAAATTATGACAATTAGCCCAACTGACCCCTCTTCAAGATCCCATAACATGCGTAGCTTGTAAAAATCATTTTGTGTGAAAATTCTTAAACTTTCTGGGGCCCAAGCGTGCTCCCCATGTTAGTCGACTGGGGAGTCGACTAACATGGAGTTAGTCGGCATGGGAGCCGATTAACTCCAAGGAGCGCTCGGTCTATAAGAGAGACCGAATGCCCCTTGGTCTTCCACTCTCCCATCTCTCCTCCAAACTTTCAAATCTCTTCCCCAAAGCCTAGAACCCTCTAAATCCCTCCCTCCACCCTCTCTAGATCCCCCCCTTTCTCCAGATCTAGTGCCCTACCTCCATGGCTCCACGGATGAAGGTTCCCTGTGTGCGGCAAGGTGAAGCCCCGGAAAGCTTCCGCGAGAGAGGCACACAAGCCCCTGCCGTGCCTTCTCCCTCGAGATTCTTTGGCATCCAATCCTTGTCTACAAGAGCCATATCCAATGGAAGGATCGTGGACTTCAGTTTCCTTGCACGAAAAAGGTTCACCATTGGGTGGATGCTTCAACAAAGGGGATGGAGCTATATGTGCAAGACAGAGGTTGCCATCTATCCAAATTTGGTAAGAGAGTTCTACCAAACTTCTCAGTTAATTATACCTCTGCCTTATCTATAGTGAGAGGGGTAAGCATTGAGCTTGACCGTGCCACCATTGGTAACATTCTGAGAGTCCCTGTTGGTGGGGTTTGTGAGGATTCTCCTGAGTACAGAGCCCATAGGATTGAGACAATCCTTGGTATTGAGGATGGAGAGGGAGTAGATGAAGGGGGGAATGACCTCCAAAGCATGCATATTTTAAAATTTTGGCAACAATTACCACAGCGGAAGCTTAAAGATTAAATGTTAATCTATCCAACATGCATCAAGATCATATCTTTGCCTTTTATTATAGGATCATTTGATCTAAATTATGCATGTAAATAAAATCATCAAGATCATATCTTGATCTTCAAGATAAGAAGTCATACCGCTCGTCTTGAATCCTGCCTTAAGATATAGGGATCATATCACTTACCTTAAGAACAATTGGTTAATTTATTGTACTCTGCAGCCGTTCAACATCCGGCCTCTAGGATCGTCCATGTGAAGTCCCCGAATGATTGGATTCCCGGGAGTGCTAGCTCGCGGAAAAACAACTTTGCTGATCTTAAATCCTCCCACTTGAATCTTCCTCCAAAATCCACCAAGCCTTTTCTTACACTAGAATCACACCAGAATTTTCTATTCTAACTCTTAGAATTGTAACACTTGGTTCTAACTTTTAGAACCAAAAATTCTCCCTCCTTTTTGATTAATTATTTCTGGTGAAGAATATCCTCTATTTATAGGCAAAATTCAACATTTAGCCTATTGAATTCTAACACTTAGAATTCTGACGTTTGATAGAAACCAAAAAGGCACATTAATTCACACACTTGTCAACGCATGGAGAGTTGTATGGATTAAATTCTAATACTTAGAATTTCAACATTTAGTGGAAACAAAAAAGGCATATTAATTCACACACTTGTCAATGCATGGAGAGTTGTGTGGATTAAATTTTAACACTTAGAATTTCAACATTTGGTGAAAACCAAAAAGGCATATTAATTCACACACTTATCAATGCATGGAGAGTTGTATGGATTAAATTATAACACTTAGAATTTCAACATTTGATGAAAACCAAAAAGGCATATTAATTCATTTGGAGAAAACTAAAAGTTATACATTAAATTCTGCATAAGAATTTAATTTCTCATGAAATGAGATTTTAGTTATCTTATCATGTGAAATCCTCATGCAAGCAAACCTTTTTCACATGGGGTTTGGGTTTAGGTTTTGGTTTAAGCTGATTTGAATTTATTGGATTAAACCCATATAGATCATGGTTCTAGCCCAAATCAATTTTGGCTAGTCCTGAATCTATTTAAATTCAAAATCAAGTCTAATTTCAAATCAATATTTGAAATTGATTAGTCCTTCTAATAAACTTAAACCTAATTGAATCTTATTCACTTGTACTTAACCCAATTGAGATAATTCAATCAATCAAATTGATTTATTAAATCAGATACGATTCTCAATTGTTGATCAGCAAATTGATCATCATGGAAAACTTCAATGCGTGTGACTCTCTAGGTTCGAACTTAAGCCGGTAGCATAAGAACAATTTCCTATACTAATCGATGTGCCCATCTAGCAATGAAACCCGACGTCCGGATAGGCTGAAGAGTTGTCGAGCAAACTCCAAGAACCCCTAAGAAATGGTTACCGTATAATTCATCCTTTTGACCACAAATGCTAAGGATGGCTTAAGAGTCTGTCAATTCTAAACAGCAAATCCATAAAGTGATTTTAACTTTAGTGATCATGTGACCTTCACACGAAATGCCTTGGCCAAGGTCTTGCTAAGTTGAAACACAAGCATTTCTCCTTTTAACAGGATAGGTTAAATTTCATCTTGATCCACAACTGACTATCATAAGTGCTTGACTGCACTCAGTAACCTTCCGTAGCTGGATTAAAAATCCAGATGGTCCGGCACCTAAGTACAGCGAGTTGCTTGCAAGTTACCGGTTGTGATTTTTAGGTCTTAAGGATACTTATACCCATATCTTCTTGAATCAACTCTTGACAGTAGAGTGTCCAGAAATGAGTCACGTTCGGTGAAATGTACTCCTACACTTTCATTCGTATGTTATACCAGTGTCTCTACACGCCTTTGGTTAAAAGGACAACCAACAAATATGATATACAATGACCTATAATTGATAGTACTATGGCCCTATCATAGTATATCATTTGGTCGCGAATATTTTTAAGGACCTTCAAAGATAAATCCTCCTTTATCGTAAAAAATCCCAAGGGCTTCATTACCATAAGGAGTTTTAAGAAGGTATTCTTGTAATGAATAAATTGCCAAATAACTTTTATTAATATATAAATTTATATGCAATTTACATCAGCACAATCATCAAATGATTGGCTTTAGAATACAATTCCCAATAGTAGACCGCTTGGAGGCCAACTCCCTAAATGTGGAAATGAGACTTCTCCATCATATAATCTCCAGAATTTTCAGCTCTTCCTCGGACGAGGAATCACCTCCCAAGTTGTAGTGAGCACAAGATTCTGATGCTTAAGAGGGCGCCTTCACCGAGAAGGATCTGACCCTCATGTACCATATAGTCAGTGACATTCCATATTATTTTTTAGAGTTGATGTTGACTGTATGGAGGGAAACAGTCAACAGAGCTAGATCTGCTCTTCCCTATGGTATGCTTCTCACCCACTTCTTTAAGCATTTTGGAGTAAGATTGAAGGGTGAAGAATCCATCAAGCTGCACCATTCGAACTTCTACAATGACCACTCTCTACGTCGAATGGGATTTGTAAAAGTTAATGGGAGATGGACCAGAGGAAGAGGCAGAGATGCAGAGGCTGATGAGCCAGCTGAGGCTGAGGGTCCATCTTCATCTTCACATGAGGAGGCTGGACCTAGCACTAGGCAGCAGCCTGAGGAGCCCACTGTACCACAGAGGACATCCATTGAGCTTAGTCAGGATCAGCTGCAGTTTATTGTCAGAGAGGTGACATCTGCACTCTTCAGTAGGAGTTTAGGGGATAGTGGCTCGTCTACAAGTAATTTTACTATGGTACCCCACATTTCCACTGTAAACAAGACCATGTCCCAGATGATGATGAGGTTAGATAGGCTGGAGCACTCTATAAATGTTATGAATGGAAGGCTGCTGATGCAAGAGATGAGAGATCACAGATCTAGATCCAGCCATGACTCTGAGGAGTTAGTCCGAGTAGCTGAAGAAGTGAGGCAGCTAGGAGCTCAGATTGTGACCTTTGGTGGAAGATCTGAGAGACTGGAGATGTCTATTGGTCTTCTTTACCACTTGGTCTCCACTATCAGTGATCAGCTTACTCTAGTTGCATTTCAGCCACCTTCCTATCCTTCTCAGCTGCCCCCATAGCCTGGTTTCACTTCTGCTCACCCTCGCTCCAAGCCACCTCATGCATCCTATCGTCCTTCTCGACAAGAGTGTGGCTCTGGATCTTCTGCTCAGTCCTCTGTTGTATCCTCTGATGAGGAGTAGCTTAGGTTATTTTATTATGTTTAACATGTATTAGGAACTCTATGTATTAAAATGTGTGTATTAGAACTTGTTATTTATAATGCTTGTATTAGAATGTTATGTATGAAATTCTATGTATGAGATTTTCTACTTAATGAAATGTTTCCTTCTATAAAAGTCTGTGTATTAAATTTTCTTCTTATGAAATGTTTCATATCTTCTACTTTAATTTGTCATGAAAATTCCTCAAATTGAACTATCAAGGATGAGATGTATGAAATTAAGTGCTTGACCTTTCACTTCCTTGTTGATTGATGACAAAAAGAGAGAGAATGGACCTAAGAAAATATCAAATAGGATAAGCATACATTTAAAAAGAAGAAGGATCTTCCTTGTCATGTTTCAGCAAATTTTTTAATAATTTCTCATTATGGTTCAGCAAGTTTCAAAAATCTTTCATCATGTTTCAGTAAGTTTGTGAAGTTTTCAAAAATTTTTCATCACGTTTCAGCAAGCTTTCAAGAAGCTTCAATATGTTTCAATAAGTTTCAAAAGTTTCAAAAAGAAACAATGTGAGCATATGTTTAGGGGGAGAAGAATGCAATCACATAAAACTGTTTAGCAAAATTTAACCTCTTAAAAAGAAGATGGCCTTTTTGAAATTTTTTAACAAAAAGGGGGAGATAAAACTTGTTGGTTTCATCCTACTTTCATTTAAAACAATTGAGCTTCTTTTAAAAACTTTTCTTGAGAATTTTTGGCATCAAAAACCAAAGTTTCGGCACACTATGCAGATTTTTGGCACGCTTTTGGCACATACTTGTCTAACTGCCGAAACTCTAAATTTTTAGAATCAAAATTGCAATTTCAGCATAAAGACAAAGTTTATTAACATAAATCTTCATCCCCAGCACATAACTCTTGCATTTAGCACTGAATTTAATCATTTTGGCATAAAATTCAATTTTTTCATGAAAAATTCAGATTTTTGCTGAAAATTCAGCTTTTTGGGTTAAAATTCATTATAAATCCAAATCTGATTTCTCTGAATTCAAAACATGAAAAATGAATGTCATTATTTTTGAAATACTCGGATGAAAATTTTTAACTTTTGACTCATATTCTCACTTTTGACACTCTTTTTGAGATTTTTGGCACAAATCCTGCATATGAAACTGACTTAGAAATTTCTCCTGACATGAGCCAAATAATCTTAACCTTGTGCTAAGTTCAATGCTGCATTGCCTTAAATTATTATTTTAATTTTATACTTAATGGTTTTGTCATCATCAAAAAGGGGGAGATTGTTGACCCCGCATTGAATTTGATGATTACAAAACAATTAAGTAGGTTACTGATAATTTTGGTATAGATAAATATGACTTGCAGGTATACAAGAGTCACCAAGAGTATCTAAACTGATTCCAAGATTTAAAATGAGTATATGGTTCAAGAGAGAGTCCCAAGATCTGAGAAGGATGATTCAAGGTCAAATTAAGTGAATCTCAGATGTTAGGCAATGTTCTCAAATGAAGAAAGTCTAAGTTGTGAAAGCTATGGTGCTTATTTTCTTTGATTCAATGAGTTTCCTAATCCATGGAATGATTTTGTAAGTTTTGGAGACTTTAGTCAACTCTCACGGCAACTACTGAACAGTGGATTAAACCATGTTAGTCAGCTCTAGACTCGACTACTGTGGTCATACAGAGAAAATCCACATGTTAGTCGGCTCTAGAGCCGACTACTATGGCATCCACAGACAGTTTGATTGTGTTAGTCGGTTGTAGAGCCGACTAACCTTGCCTGGGATGGAAAAAATCTCAGGTTAGTCGGCTCTAGAGCCGACTAACGCCCTGAAAATTTCTGCAATGGCTAGTTCTGACATTCCAACATTCGAAAACGGCCACTTCAATGGTCCAATCCCTCAACCAACTATAAATATAAGTTAATGGGATGGATTAGCAAGAGTTTAAGTAGATTTTTGAAGGATTACAAATGAGAAAAAGAGAGATTTACCAAATCAAATCCAAAGAAATTTCAGCCTGCTCCAGTTTTCAAAAATTACTGTTGCTGAAGTTCAAAAATCCTTTGAAGCCCATTCAAAGCTCCCACCAACCACTCCAAAAGCTTCATCAAGTGCTCTTAACTCAAGCATTCAAAGAAGTGAAGCTCATTCAAGGGAGAAAAGCTTCAAATCTGTAAAGTACTCTATATTGTCTTTATTTGCTCATTAAGGAGCTATACTTGCTGAACTTATTTTACTTTGTAAACTGTTGAGTTTTAACTTGGTTGAAACTTATGTAGGGTGTGCCAAATCCTTAATTGGTGGTTGTAAAAGCTCTCTTGTGCTTGAAAATAAGAAGCTAGCTGAGTAAGTTAGGTTGTAATCGTTGAAGAACGTTTAGTGGAGGAAATTTCCAAGGGGTTCTTGAGGAGTAGATGTAGGTGAAAGGGTTAGAACCGAACCACTATAAATCCTTGTGTTTGTGTGTGCCTTTCACTGTTATCACTGTTTATGTTAAGTTTAACACTTCACTCTCACACACTCTTATAGCTTTGCAAATATTGCACATATTAGTTAAAATTTTAAAAAGAATCCAATTCACCCCCCCCTCTTGGGTTGCTTAGCTGGGCAACAATAAGCTTGATTCATGAGTTTCTTCCAAGGCCCAGAGGAGGTGAGAAAAACCACTTTCCAAACCTACTTTGCTAACAAAGCTCTATTAAGAATATCAAAATTTTTAATTCCTAGTCCTCATTTTTTAGATTTGCATATCGTCTCCCAATTGATCAGTGGAAAACTTAAACAATATCTTTTCCTTTCTAAAGAAAAGCTCTTCTAGACTAATCAATTCTTGCATGGAATTATTTTGAAATCTTAAAAATAAATATATAGTAAGAAGGGAGAGCTGAGATTATTGCATTGATAAGGGTTAATCTTCCTTTAAATGAGAAGCACTTTTCTTTCTACAAAGCCAATCTAAATTGAATTCTCTCTAGTAAGGGGATCTAAGACATCAGTCTTGGATAAAGATCTTCGAGAAGACATCAGTCACTAGAATAAATAGAGAAGGTGAGAGTGGGTCCCCTTGCCAAAATCCCTTTTTGCACCTAATCTAATGATCTAGGCATCTATTGATGAGTGGAGCAATCGATGAGGTTGAGATGAGAGAGGGAATCCAACCAATGAAGATGGCTAGGAATCTTCTAGAAAGAAGATCAAATAGGAAGTCTCGACTAGCATTATCAAAAACTTTCTTAAAGTTAATTTTACAAACCTGACCCTCTACTTTAAACTTTTTGCAATAAACAATAATTTCATTGGCAGTTGGAAAAGTTTCGATAATGGATCTACCTTTATGAAGTTTGATTGGGACTTAAGAATCAAGTTTGGAAGGAGAGGTGCTAGTTTGGAGAATTTTATAGAGACTATTCAATAGGCTAATAGGTCTGAGTCTCTGATAGAAAGCATGCCATCTTTTTTAGGTATAAGAGCAATGAAAGCATAGTTGAGCCTGTGAAGATCAAGTGTTCTCGCATGAAAGCTGTCAAAGATCAAGGCTAGGTCATTCTTAAGAAAATCTCAATACCTTTGGAGCCACCTAAAGCAAAGGCTACATCTTTAATTTCTTCAATTAAGAAAGGAAGGCATAGGGGAGAGAAGTTTAGTGACGAGTCAAAAAAGTTAGTCCAATTAAGTTTGATGGAGGGCTTGAGAGAGGATTTGAACATAATATTGAAGAAATCATCAAAAGAAAAGGCAATATCTAACCGACTAGAGATTTCGGATCTATTGTGGTTTAAAGAGAATATCACATTCCACCTTTTCTTGGCTGAGGCCACTTTATGAAAAAAAAAGAAGAAAATTTTGTCACCTTTCTTGAGCCATTAGGTATGGAATCTTTGTTTCTAATAAGTTTCTTTCTTAGTATAAATATGTTGAAACGACTATTTATGAATTTATGAGTCAAAATCTCCACATTAGATAGAGGGAAAGATTATTCTTTGCTGTTAATGATGTCAATGTCTCACAGAATCTTGGCCTTCAAAGATATGCTTGATGCATTCCTGTTAGAGGACCATTGTCTTAATGTCGACATTAAATTCCTTAGGTTGCTTGGACATTAACCCATTAGATTGGAGCTAGGGACAAATTTCTTTCAATTAGAGAAGATATCATCTATATTTTCCTTGAGGAACCATTGTTTCTCAAACTTAAAAAGTCTACAAATAGGGAATTGGACACCTGCTTCCAAAATGATGGAAGTATGGTTGGAGATAAAACAATGCAAAGCATATAGGAGTCTTGTGAGAGATGGGGAATCCTGACCATTGCTCCAAGTAAAATCTCTACCCTTCAGATCAAGGTCCACCAATTGCAAGCTTAAAATAAAATCCCCAAAGGTCTGATAGTTTGAGGTAGTTTGTGGGCTGCGTTTACTATCAAAGGATGGTTTAGTAACATTAAAGTCACCCCCTATTACCCATGGCCCTAGTAAGTCCAATCGGACCTCTAAGATTTCTTGAAAAAAAGAGTGCAAAGGCTTCTATCATTAGGACCATGCATAGAGGTGAATGCAAGGTTTCATGGAGATAGAGAATGAGCCCATATATTTCCTCAAGAGATTAAAGTTTTTAGAGATCCAACCAATTAGAATAACCCGGATCAAACCATTCACACCAAGAGCAACCCATTCATCAATCCCATCGCCATCAGTATACTTAAGAATCCTTTTGAAAAAAGCTACTAACTTAGATTCTTGAGGAACACAATGTTACATTTTAAGGATGCGACAATAGCTTTCAATTTCTTTCTTTTAGTGGTTAAGTTGGCCCCTCTGACATTGTAGGTTAAGATCCTTATAACAAGTTGAGTCTCACCACTTGGGACAAAAGGAGATGTATAACAAGACAGCAAGATCTATCATTAATCCACAAGAATCTAAGCACAATTGTTAGGTAGCATGATACAGAGATATATATGTGAATATACAAGGAGCATTTAAAAGGTCACCGGCATGTCTTTAATAGAGACCTAGACAAAAAACACTCTTGACCCAACTAGTAGGAGTTAGCCATCAAACAAAAATAACAGGGTAGACAGATAGAAGGGGAGCTAAACATCCAAAATAGAAAGATTTAAACTTCATTAAATGATTATCACACTGCTGAACACCAATGAAGCAAGATAGGTGCTAGCAATGGATCATTAGGCATTAGCTACTACTGCTAGAGCCTTAAATTTCTTCAAGTTCAAGAGAGAGATGATGACATCTTTGGCTGCCTTATATGGAATGTTAAAGCCACAAGAATGGCCCCATTCAATCAGAGACTATCTATTCAGCAACTGAAGAGGGATAGCAGGAGAATCAATGACCGGACCAGGTTGATAACTCTTAGATTTTTTTGCAACAAATTTCTTGGTTTTCTTGGTAGGGAGAAGTTTGGTCGTTACTGTCTTAACTGTAACCGATGCTCTGGGACAAGAAGTTTTCCACAAGGTCATCGATAATTGGGGGTCACCCCTAGCATAGGATGGAAGCAATTCTTGGGGAAAGCAATGCCTGCTTTGGGATAACAATCTTTTTAGAATTGAACTACAAATCAAGCGAGGAAAAAGAGACCTACAGCTTCAGCATTGGTGCTCCTGAAGGGATATGGGAGGGGACAGGGCCAAAGGCATACCATGCTAAAAGAGAATCTTGGCCAGCTCCTTGATGAGGGAGGAAAAGCTAGCCATGGACCTGATTGAAAAGTCCTGAGCCACATGATAAACTAGCATCGAGTCAATAGGGGACTCAAAGTTGGTTACACTCAAATGACTAGGTAAATTGGGGCATAGAGCCAACTCGATCTTACGGGTAGGATTGAAAAGTTTGATAGAGGATGATGAAAACAGGTTGGGCTTAAGGCACACATGAGAGCCAAGTGTCTAGGTGGGGTCCAAAGCAGGAAGTGTCGAAGAGGGTTTGACCAAATTGAGAGAAAAGGAGGAGATTGAGTTCGAGACTAGGCTACTAACTTGGTTAATTGGGCAAATTAGGTCTTCAAGCAAACTTTTAGATAGGTCCACCATTGGGTAAATTACGATAGGAGGAGAGAGCCTTTTCACTTGGGTCTCTTTGATGGCTCTGTCGGAAAGGGACTTCTCCAAATATGATATCTTTATCTATTGTATATTCTTGGATGATATTCCTTTGTCTATTAATGTCACTCTTTGGGATGTTTTGTATGTTGTTAAGGTTGAGATTACTGAGGCTGATGTTATTGCCCCTCCACCTTTCAATTTGATTGAATGGGACCAATTCATTATTGGCCCTTACAACTTGGGACCTCTGCTTGAACCCATCCAAATTGATGACTCTAACTTTGAGTTGAAATCCCAAGTTATTGGCCTTCTTAGAAAAGGCTAGCTCTAAGAGAGGTGCGTTTCCCTTGATAACCCAAACGACTCTCCTCAAGACTCCTCCCTTCCCTTTACTTGGGGTAAAGGTCTCCTCCTCTCCTGAATGCATTAGAGCAGCCTCAATTCCCCAACCCACCTTGCCCATACCTTGCCTCCCCTGGACGACCTCCCCCCTTTTGGCACTTTTTCTGAAAGTTTAAAACCTAATTCTTTTGTTTGATTTTATCAGTACATGCAATACTTAGTGTTCTTCGCAAGATTTGTTTATTTTAAAGGGTTAGGACTTTGGGTGGGTTCCCATTTTGTGTTCGGCTGCATGTAAAGCGCTAAAGTAATTATTTGGCATGGACCTATCTATCCAAGTCCACCAATGATTTGCATGAAAGTGATGAGATCACCATAATTGTTAGCACCTTAGTGATTTTACATGGTGGTGATCATAGATCACCCCTATCTCAAATGTCACCAACCCTTCCAATGATCGCAATCCCATCTCTGAGGATGGGTATCTAAGATCATTATAAGGTGGTGATCCTATAATAAATATTTGGGATAAAATCACCCTCATAAGGCATTCTCACTCCCACAACAACTTCCCTATAAATGCCCAGCTAGCTCACCCAATCTTCTCACATGCTTGAGTGAGTTCGTCAAGGCCTAAGAGCTCTGATGTTGTAGCCTCAAATAAACACCCATGGACGTAGTTCCTAGCATAGGCCTCATCAAGGGGTAGGTCAAGGCATGCATGGCAGTCCATGACTAGGCTGAGGGTGGTGACCTTATCACTTGAGAGGGCTTTGGCATGGGTGATGCAAAGCCTAGCATGGGTGACTCAAGCCTCCCGATATTGTAGAGAGGCACCAAGGATGAATGCAGTGACCAGTGGGACTATGGTGGTAAAGATGCTGCAAGTGAGATGTGACACAAGGGCTTTCAGAACTAGACAGTCAGGGGTGGGAATAGGTGTTGGAGGCTTTTGACACAAGTCTAAGCAACTCAAGACTCACCAACAAAGAACACTAGTGATGGGAGCCACGGGCAAGAGGTCTGGTCTAGTGGATGTCATAGGTAGTAGAGATTTTAAGCGAGGATGGTACAATAGATGCTCGGGCTTCATTGGAAAGAAGAAGATGAGCCATTAATGTGCGCACTCTCTTAGTTGGCTCATTTGTTCTAAGTTAGTATCAAAGCCTATTCTAAGAGGTAATTTTAGTATTTGACAGTCTGTGATCCAAGATTATTATAATATATTAAATACGATGATCTTAGATCATCAGGATCTTTAACTACTGACATATATTGTATTAAATATGATAATCTTAATCATTGAGAATCAAATCACCTCGGTATAGAATTGCTAGTGATCTAAAATCATCATGATGATTTTATTTAGGTGACCAAATGCGCCTAAATTGGTAGAAGAAATGACAAGAGAAAGATCAAAACATATTGTTCCTTAAATTCTAATAATTTTTTAAAGATGAGAATGAGTTTTTTAGATGCAAGGATGTAAACATATTAACCCTTTCTCGTTGTACCCTTGGTTTAGAATTTAGTTATTTTACTTGATTTCACTATGAGGCTGTTAGCGAGTTAGCTCATATTTGATTTTAAGTTCAGCTTCAATTTCAATAATTTGACCAACAAATGAACTGACATATAGTTAGCCCCCATTTGATAGAGCTTTTGAATGACTCAAAAGCGCTTTTAAAGGGGTAAAAGCGTACTTTGATATTTTAAGATATTTGGTAAAAATTCTAAAAGTACTTTTAGGATAACACAAAAGTTGTTAAATGCTTTAATTGAGAAAGCTCAAATTTAGAGTTTTTTTTCTAGAGAAGCTCTACTTGAAAAAGTATTTTCATTAGACTTTAAGATCATAAATTTGAACCAAAAAAATAACCATATTTATATTATAATATAATAACAATATAATATGGCTATAATAATATAATATAAAAAATGTAATTATTAAAATGGTATGAAAAGATTATTATGATTATAATATATTATATAGTATAAAATAAGATAATATAATAAGAGGTAGACTTAGCTACATTCGAATGTAGCCAAGCCTAAATCCAATCACCTCCCTACTTTTAAATTTACACAGTTTATGAATCCCAAAGATGAAAAAAGTAAAAAAGATGGGGTGGCTCTGACATTTGTGTGGATCCAAGAATGAGGAAGTTGACTGAATCCTAAATTTGCTTACATTCGAATGTAGCCAAGTCTACCTCATATCATAAATTATAATATTATGAAATACTATATTATTATATTATACAATGCTATATTTTTGTAATATTATTATAATCTATATCATAATATTGTGATATTATATTGTTAGATAATAAATATCATAATCATAATAATATGTTACAATATAATTATTAAATAATATTAAAATAATATATTATAATAATTTTACATTATAATCATTATTGTATTAGAATATTATAATATGATAGTATTATATTATCATATTATTATAATAATTTATAAGTTAAGAATAATTTATAATAATAGTTTTTAATAATATAAATGATTAGACAATTGAAAGTGTTTTGCACTTTTATCTTTTTTTTCTAAAAGCAACTTTTTTTAGTTTCATTACCAAATAGATGTTAAAATCTCACAGTTCTTTAAAAATGTATTTACCAAATTACAAATACTTTTTTCTAATAAATTTATTGCTAATAGCTCCATCAAATGAGATCCTAAACTTGGTTTGTTTGACTTCAACATCATCAAATTTTAAATATAAAAATATAAATATTATATGTATTATATACTATTATTATTATTTTCTATATAAAAACTACTTTTATAATATTGAAGATAAATAAATATAATTTATATAGAATAAAACATATTTATACTATAAAATTAAGATATGATCAAGATGATTAATTTAAATTATATAATCAGAAGTATTCAAGACTTTATGCGGTGATGTACTTACCACACATGTTAAACAAGTTGTTTGTTAATAACTCAAGTTTAACTTGAATTTAAATGTATTAGTTGTTGAACCTTAGAATTCAGTAATACATATTTTGATGCTAATAAGACATTGATTAAAGGATTAGTAGTGTGCTTGAGTCAATTATGATAGATAGATAAGTCTAAAAATGAGAAACATCTCATTCGACACATATTTGATGCGGAAAGAACTCAAGTCATATGAGAATTGAAAGCCAAAGAATAACATCACTAAATTCAACTATTAACTAACACATTGAAGCTTGAAGGCAAAGGTTCTACTTATATATATATATTTTTTTAAGAACCTATTGTAGAACTTGGTAAGTAAGTGCATAAGACTCAAATAATTATTATAATAAATTAGACTAGGTTTTAAATTATAATTAATAAAAAATAATCATAAAAATTCAAAATAACCATCATCGACTAAAGAAAACCATCCCGAAATAGTCCAGAATCTATGCTCATTGCCTGGCCAACAACTGACAGTACCAAGTTAGGACGGTTGACTAGTATATTACTATCGATTGGCATAAGCCTAATGATTGACCAGTCCTAATCTAGATGATCAGTCGCTAGGGCTTTAATAGTCCTAACAATCATATTTCATATGACCATTAGAGTTACCTTAGAGATCTAATAGGTATTTTTTTTTTCTCCCATATACTAAAGGTTTACGACTTGTTTTTGCATAAAAAATTAGCTTGGAAATCATTAGAAAAACCTTATGAAATAATGTTTTGAGCCTTAAGTGTACGAACTTTTCTTTCTCAAGTATAAAGCTACATTTACAAATCCACATTCTTAAGAGTATTCATTGAAATCTCTTCTTCAACAGAAGTGTCTTTTGTGCTTGGGTTGAAGCTTGTAAGGGTTATTCTTTAGTCGAGGAAAAGAAGTGCTGTAAAGGGTTCAGTCTTTACCCATTAAAGAAGATCAATATAATAAAATTTTCAAGTAAAAATCTTGGAGAATGGATGTAGGTAAGCAATAACAAATCACTATAAAATTTAATGCCTCATTTATTTTATTGCTCTTTATTTTTCTTATTATTGTTTATATTTTTTATTGCATAACTCTTGTTGCATAATTTGTAATTTATCATTCTCATTGCATCATATTAAGTTAGAAGTTAGCTTTAATTTTTTTAAAACCCAATTCATTAATACTTGGGCCTACATTAGCCTAAGCTTGACTGGATGACAAAAACAAGCTGGGTTTGAGCTAAACTTGGCTTATTCATGTTAGGTTGCATTCTTAGAATTTAGCTAATCAAAGAATTGGTCATGGGATTAGATTGCTAGATACTGGCTTATTGTTGAACTTGATTGAGGATTATATAGTAAGATTATATTTAGTTTTTGAATAAATTTAATGAGTATATTTAATAATTTTATTTAAATAGATAGTTATCTCTTATCAATCAACTAAAATTACTCGATCCCTTCTTTCAGGAAGTTTTGACCATAGGTTAAATTTATTGAATGAGTGCAAGTAACTATAGAGATTTTATACAAGAGTAAAAATAAAGTTGTTTGATTAAATAAATTTGAAAGAAGTTGAAAAGTGTATTTTATTTAATTGTATTCATGTTTATTTGGAAACCAAATAGAGCCTATGAGTTGCAAAACTTGATTGAGCTTTTGGATGGATAAATAATTCTACTCCATCAAGTTAACTAAAAATTCAGTTCATGAATATTAATTTTTGCCAATCATTTATTAAGAAATGTTTTTCATGATTTGAGCTAAGTATTTTCACCTTCTTAAAATATTTTTTTTAAAAAGTTCGCGTCTCTGCTTCCGTATATGGTTGGCCAGGTTTACACGTCACGCGTAGACCAGGTCAACGTGTAGGTCAACCCCAAAATCTCCCGTTAGAAACCCACCAGCACCAAAATCCCTCCACATGTCAAAACTACCAACACAACTTAAGAAATCGTCTTCTTTCGGGGTCTTCTCCCACGACCATTCTCACCGTTTGGTCCGCATGACGCTTTGTTGTTATGAACGATGCCCCTCTCCATCCTCCTCCTCCTATGCCTTCTCGCCTCCATCCCTCCCTCTCTCCTTGGTGCCACAGCTCCTCGAGGTAACAAAATAACAACACACTTCTTAGCCATGAGAGATGAAGTACTTTTCTCTCTTCTTGCTTAGTTTCTTTGTGCTTCTTGTCCTTGTAGAAATCTCACCTCGTCGTCTCATGTGCTAACATGGATCATTATTTTATGATAATATTGGGAACCCCGCATTTCATAAGCTCATTGGTCCCTGTTTTTCAATTGGCCTATGCCAGAACTGCTGCCATAAGCCTCAATTGATCACCAAATTAAAACCTAGTGCATTACTTTAACTTTTGAATTGCATTCTGTTAAATATGTGCTTTCATGGCTAACAAAGTCTAGATGGAACAACGCTTGAATATTAATAATGATGAATCTACATTAGTAACATTGAAAAAAAAATTGCCTTGAAAACAAAACCATGCATATTAATTTTTTTCAGAGAAAAAAACATGTGGGAATGTTAGTTTCTGTGTCAGAATGGCCTATAGCTAATTTATAGTTTTATTGGAGGATGAATTCTCTAACCGAGTTTTATTGCAACAAAAGTAATCATATTTTTCCTTTTTCTCTTGGAAAAGAAAAAGAATGCACCGCCCACCTAGCCTTGGTTTCAAGCTTTTACTTCTGCTTTTCGTTTTTATATGTGGTCAAGGATTATCCTAAGAGAACCATCTATGAATCCACCTAATTCAAAGTCCACATTTTCTATTAACAAAAGAAAAGTCTTATACATGCTGCAGGTTCTTTATTCTTGTATTTAACCCATGTTGCGTTGCGCAGGTTACTTCATCAACTGTGGTGCATCCAAGGAGGAGACGATAGGTGGGATCGAATGGACCACAGACAGAGAATTTATAAGTGCCGGGAGTGCGGCCGAAATCAAAGTTTCAGGCGTCGTGCCCATGCTTTCTCAAGTAAGATACTTCCCCGACAAGTCGGCTCGAAAGTATTGTTTCGTGATCCCCATCCACAAACAAGGCAAGTACTTGGTCCGCACGACATACTACTACGGAGGCTTCGATGGTGGCTCGGAGCCCCCAGTGTTCGACCAAATCATTGAAGGTACGAAATGGAGCACTGTCGACACCAGAGCAAACTATGCCAATGGTCTCACCTCCTACTATGAGATCATTGTGGTAGCACATGGGAAGACTTTAAGCGTGTGCTTGGCTAGGAATAACCAGACAGTCTCGAACCCGTTCATCTCCGCTCTTGAGTTGGTGAATTTAGAGGATTCGATGTATAATTCAACCAACTTCTCAAAGTACGCTCTGAGTACATTTGCTCGACACTGCTTTGGCCGGTTGGATCGAATCATGAGGTATGGAGCTCAATCCTACTGATTTAAGGCAGTCGTTGTCCAATTTATCAATTTACAAAGCTCTGATGGATTAACAATGTGGATTTCGTGACTAGCTATCCAGATGATCCGTTCAACCGATACTGGGAGCCTTTCAAGGACGAAAATCCGGTGGTCGAATGCCATTCGAATGTGTCGTCGAAGGACTTTTGGAACCTTCCACCGGCGAAGGCCATGCAGAAAGCTCTGACGACCAGCAGGGGGAAGGAGCTCGTCGTCAAATGGCCGGCGATGGCACTCCCAGGTGCTAGTTACTATGTGGCACTCTACTTCCAGGACAACCGAACCCCGAGCCCATTCAGCTGGAGGACGTTCGATGTGTCGGTGAATGGCAAGGACTTTTACAAAGGTCTCAATGTTTCCACTGCGGGCGTCATGGTCTTCGGGCGTCAATGGCCGCTCTCGGGGCAGACCCAAATCACGCTGACACCTCATGGGAGTTCCCCTGTTGGGCCACTGATCAATGCTGCAGAGATCCTTCAAGTGGTGCCTCTAGGTGGAAGGACTCTCACTAGAGATGGTAATTAATCTCCTCCTATTTGTAATTTTTTTTTTTTTTCTTCTTTTTCTTCTTCTGATCATGATGGTAATACTCGATTTTATTGATCAATATAGCCAGTCCAATATATGGAAGATTATTAAAAAAAAAAAAGAGAGAGAGAAAGTAGAACTAACAAAAATTTCTTTTTTGATTCATCTCTAGAGCTGAATATTTCATTCAACATTTATTTTTTTTATCCAACCCATAGGAATCAATAGAAAAGGCAAATCCCCTATAATATACTAAATCCAGCTCTATTGTTAATAGAGTGAATAGATCTGCCATATCTTGAAGTCCCTTTCCTGAACCAAAGTTGCAGTGTAATATATATCCTCATTTATTCTGGTCATGGAATAAATGAAATAAATAAAAAAATGGTTCTTTTTTCAAGAATGAAATCTCTCTATGCAGTTCATCTTTCAGAATCATATCACATTCTGGGACTGGTGAAATAGGATTAATTGGGACGGTGCTTTATAAATTTGTAATTATTTTGAATATATCAACATTTCTTTATTTTCTGATTACTTGGAAAGAACAAAGAAACGTCTTTTTCCTTTCAAAACTTTCTGCTCTTTAGTTGACCTTTCAATAGAATTCGAACTCAGATGAAGCTCTGACCATCTTTTAGAGTAAAAGAATAAATTGGTCTTGTAGCATTCCCAAGAAATTCCAGGATTTCTTTCCGACCATGAAGTAAACTTGTATTTAGCGGTAGAGATTGATTCAGCTGATGAGCTAATGCAGACCTTTGTCTTCTGCAGTGATTGCAATGGAGGAGCTTGCAAGAAGGTTTAACAACCCGCCGCCAGATTGGAGAGGAGATCCTTGCTTACCATCATCGAATTCATGGACTGGAGTTTATTGCATGGTATCTGATACTGCCCGAGTGGTCAAACTGTGAGTTCAAGACAAATACTGATCAGACTCATCCTGTCATTCAACTCCAGATTTGTTCGAGTTGACTCTAGCTTTCATCACTGTCAACTACTTCAAATCAGTTGGTCTCTCCTTCTCCAGTTTGTACAACTCATTATAACATGACCTTATTGGCTCTGCTGCAGGGACCTAACAGACCATGGCATTTCAGGGACGCTACCTGACATCATAGCCAACTTAACAGCAGTAACACACATGTGAGAAAGCTTCTTTGAATGCCTTCTCACTATTGCTTCTGAATTCCTTTGATGACACAATATGAATTCGTTCTTGTTATAAAATGAATTCTTGATGCTGGGATGAACTGACTGAAAGACTGGTTGGTGCTTGCAGTTGGCTCAGTGGGAACAAACTCTCTGGTTCCATCCCAGACATGACCAATCTAAACAACTTGGTTTCTTTGTAAGCTCAGACAACCTTAATATTACCTGTTTACTCTGATGCTTCACTAATTCAAGGCCTCTCTCTTTGCTCAATTGTGTGCTTGGGTTTTACCAATGGAAGGCGCTTGGCAAAAAATGAGTTCACTGGAGCAATTCCCCCATCACTCGGAAAGCTCGAAAGCCTTAAAGAGTTGTAAGTACATAAAGAATTAAGCTATGAACTTTAATTCCATATGCTCAACAAGATTGCAACCATGCAAGCTCTTGATCGATTGCTTTCTCTTTGTATTTCCATAACCTCAGGCATCTCCAAGGGAACAAGCTTACAGGCATGGCTCCTGAGAGCCTGAGAGGCAAAAGTGGATTAGATCTACAGTAAGCCCAGTCGTCAACTTCTAGCTCTTTGTTTCAGCAATTCTCTTGTTTTCATGACTTGTTAATGGTAAATGCAGGCTTAGTCCAGAAAATCAATTTGACAAGAACTAATCCAAGATGGAGTGCCAAGCTCTTCTTGCTCCTGCAAAGCTCGAGACTTGTTGTTCCTTTAAACACTTCAGGTTGGTCTTGAGGCAGGGCGAAAAAGGAATGAGGGCACTATACTTGAATTTGAAATTATAAAGTGCTTTTTTTGAAACATTTTGCCTTGTTAATTAGTTGAACGCAATCTGAAACGCTGGTGTACTATATAATCTCCCAATACCTGTATGTGTTAATATAAGCAAAGTAATTTTTTGGAGAGTCCCAGTACCTTGTGGCCTTCGCACAGAAAAATTTGTGCATTAAAAATTGTCCTATAAAAGCTCTGGGACCAGATAGTATGATTGCTGTATAAACTGGTGTGGTTTTTTCTACAAGTTGGATAACATGTTTTATCTGCTTACTAGTTTTGTGATTATATGATTTCCCTCCAAATGTGCTTGTGTGGTATGGTATTGTGAAAGGCTGTGAATTATTGCGTTGGAAATATATTATAGTTTTTGGATCTCAAAACAAACTGGTTAAAGTAAAAGTTTCTTTTTTGTGAAAGACATCTAACTTGAAAAAAATTATGCAATGCAACTGAGAATAAAGTCGATGCAAAAGTTGAGTTTTAGTTCCACAGATGTTGTCCTTTTCATATTCATTTCTACTCAAAACTATGTTGGAATGTTCATGACATCTTCTAACTAGAGGAGTCCAGCTCGGATTTTTTAAGGATGAATCTCATTAATATAAATAAAGATATTATAATCAATTTTATTACTTAATTAAGGAAAGAAAAGAGGATCGACAACCTTGCTTTTTTAGTTCTCTTATTTTTTATTGTTCTTTTTGAGAGGTGTGAATGGAGCTAGTTGATCAGGATTTTTTCTTCTCCTTGATTGGATTATTAGTCTCTGAAGTTCATGAAGAGTATCTGGAGTCCAACCAAAATGCTGCAGAGTTAAAACTTGTTTGGATTGAATCTTTTCTAATTTAACATATAGCACCCAATCATTTACCAATCTCCTCCCTAGATTAAAAAAATTAAAAAAGAAAAAAACACCATACCTTAGGCCTTCCTTGACAAAGCATCATTTCGCTGAGAAAGCTTCTTTTCCTTGAACACTAAGTACAACGAGGACAACCAGATTACTAGGAGTTCAGGATGAAGCTCTTCTTCATTTCAAGAACTCAACCACATGTAACAAAGAATTACATTGTAGGTCGATTGATATGTCAATATAAAAAAAAGTGTCATCATAAATCTGCCATGTATTTTAGATAATGGCTGGATGTTGTCATTATTTACCATATATTGAATGAGGGAACCACATAATCAACCTGAAGAAGCAAAAAGTTAAATATTAGAGGCACAATGCTGGAGGAAAGGTGTTCCTTTTCTAGAATTAACCGACAAGGACCACAATAGACCAATATACCATAAATTACTTAGCCTTAGTGACAATGGTGATGACAATGGTGACAATTGATGAGCTCTAACAATTTCTATTGCTTGGTCCACCATAAAATGGTTCAGAGATTTCCAAAACTTCCTTTAGCAATTCACTGAAGGGTGATTATGATGGAGGAATTATCATGCTCGTGTTGTAACGGCCCAAGCCTACCTACAACCCAATTAACTCATTAGCGGAACGAAACCACGTAGCCCAAAAACTCGAGTAAAAGTTAGCTATTTTCAAAATAACATTGTCATGTGATACCCCAAATGATGGGAAAGAAAGTCTCATGTGCTTATAACTCAAGTCCACTTGCTAACCATTAACTTCCACTTGAATTTTTGGGTCATATGGTTTCGGTCCGCTAACGGAGTTAATTGGGCCAGCAGGTGGGCTTGGAGCATTACAAATAGTATCAGAGTCGATCCGAGTGTGTAAAAGTTGGTGTGTATGAGGAAAAGACTACTCATGGGGCAGTGGTAGAGTCTCGTCATGGCGTGGTAGAGTCCCGCCATTGCATGGAGCCACCCTTACAATACCAACGATCCGGCTCAGGGATAGATTTTAGCTAGCTTATGGCGTGCGACGAGGACGTCGCATTATAAGAAGGAGAGATTGTGATACCCCAAATGATGGAAAAGAAAGTGTCATGTGCTTATAACTCAAGTCCACTTGCTAACCATTAACTTCCACTTGAGTTTTTGGACCACATGGTTTCGGTCCGTTAACGGAGTTAATTGGGCAGCAGGTGAGCTTGGAGCATTACAAACTTTTTAAATAATACCTGTATAAATCTATTTAGCATTATTATGATACCTCAAATGATGGGAAAGAAAGTGTTATGTGCTTATAACTCAAATCCACTTGCTAACCATTAACTTCCACTCAAGTTTTTAGGCCACATGATTTCGGCCCGTTAATGGAGTTAATTGGGCCAACAGGTAAGCTTGGAGCGTTACAAATGGTATCAAAGCTGGCTCAAGTGTGTGGAAGTTGGTGTGCTTAAGGAAGGGGCTACCCATGGGGTGGTGGTAGAGTCCTGTCATGGCGTGGTAGAGTCCTGCCATAGCATGGAGCCACCCTTGTAGCACCAACGATCCGGCTTGGGAATAGATTTTGGCTAGTTTATAGCGTGCGACGAGAATGTTGCATTATAAGGAGGAGAGATTGTGATACCCCAATGATGGGAAAGAAAGTGTCATGTGTTTATAACTCAAGTCCACTTGCTAACTATTAACTTTCACTCAAGTTTTTGGGCCATATGGTTTTGGCATGCTAACGGAGTTAATTGGGCCAGTAGGTGGGCTTGAAGCGTTACAGGTCCCCTCAGGCTCAATTTGAGAGTGAAGCTCTAATTTGGGTCAAGTTAGGTTTGATTTGTTAGTAGAGCTCCATTAGGGTCGAGTTAGGCTCATTTACGAGTAGAGCTCCAATTTGGGTCAAGCCAAGCTCGATTTAGGAGCAGGGCTCCAATTGGATCGAGTAAGGCTTGATTTGAGAGCAGGACTTCAATTTGAATCGAATCAGACTTGATTTACAAGGAGATCTTCAATTTAGGTTTAATCAAGCTTGATTTTGGAGCAGAGATCTAATTTGGGTCGAGTTAGGCTCAATTTGGGAGCAAGGCTCCAGTTTTAGTCGAGTTAGGCTCGATTTAGGAGTAGAGCTCCATTAGGGTCGAGTGAGGGAGAGCAAGACTTTAATTGGGTCGAGTGAGGCTTGATTTGGGAGGAGACCTGCAATTGGGGTCAAGTTAGGCACGATTTAGGAGCAGAGCTCCAATTGGATCGAGTTAGGCTTGATTTGGTAGCAAGGTTCCAAGTAGATCGAGTCAGGCTCAATTTGGGAGCAAGGCTCCACTTTGGTCGAGTCAGTCTTGATTCGGGAGTACGATCACAATTTGGGTCGAGTGAGACTCAATTTGGGAGCAGGGCTTCAATTAGGTCCACTCAGGCTCAATTTGGAAGCAAGGCTCAAATTTGGGTCGAGTCAAGCTTGATTTGTTAATAGAGCTCCATTAGGGTCGAGTTAGGCTCGATTTGAAAGAGGTGCTTCAATTTAGGTCGAGTCAGTTCAATTTGAGAGCAAAACTCCAATTTGGGTTGAGTTAGGCTCGATTTGAGAATAGAGCTCTAATTGGGTACAATCAGGCTCGATTTGGGAGTACAGATCCGATTGGGTCAAGTTAGGCTTATTTTTTGAGTAGGGATCCGATTTGGATTGAGTCAGGCTCGTTTTGGGAATAAAGCTCCATTAGGGTCGAGTCATGCTTGATTTGGGAGCAAGGCTCCAATTTGGGTTAAGTGAGGCTCGATTTAGGATTAGAGCTTCAATTTAGGTTGAATTAAGCTTAATTTGGGAGTAAGGCTCCAATTGGGTTGAGTGAGGCTTGATTTGAGAGCAGGACTCTAATTTGAGTCAAGTCAAGCTCGATTTGGGAGTAAATCTTTAATTTGGATCGAAGAAGGCTTGATTTGGAAGCAGGGATCCAATAGGTCGAGTTAGGCTCGATTTGAAAGTAGGGCATCACTTGGGTCAAGTCAGCCTCAATTTAAGAGCCGCACCCCAACTTGGATCGAGTCAAGCTCAATTTGGGAGGAGGGCTCCAATTGGGCTGAGTCAAGCTCGATTGACGAGTAGAGCTCCAACTTAGGTCAAATTAGGCTTGATTTCAGAGCAGGACTTCAATTGGGTTGAGTTGGGCTCGATTTAGGAGAAGATCTTCAATTTGTATCAAGTCAAACTTGATTTAGGAGTAGGGCTCCAAATTGGATTGAGTCAGGCTCAATTTGAGAGTAGAGCTTCAATTGAGTCGGTTAGGCTTAATTTGGTAACCGGGCTCCAATTAGGTTGAGTCAGGCTTGATTTGAAAGGTGGGCTCTAATTGGGTTGAGTTAGACTCAATTTGGGAGGAGTGATCCACTTCGATCGAGTCAGCCTCGATATGGGAGTAGGGCCCAATTTGGGCCAAGTGAGGCTCGATTTGGGAGCAGGGCTTCAATTGGGTCTCCTTAGGCTTAATTTGAAAGCAGGGCTCTAATTTGGATCGAGTCAGGTTTGATTTGTTAGTAGAGCTCTATTAGGGCTGAGTTAGGCTTGATTTGCGAGTAAAGCTCCAATTTGGATCGAGCCAAGCTAGATTTAGGAGCAGGGCTCCAATTGGGTCGAGTAAGGCTTGATTTGGGAGTAGGACTTCAATTTGGATCGAGTCAGACTTGGTTTGCGAGGAAATCTTCAATTTAGGTTTCATCAAGCTTGATTTTGAAGTAGAGATCTAATTTGGGATGAGTTGGGCTCGATTTAAGAGCAAGGCTCCAATTTTAGTCGAGTTAGGCTCGATTTGAGAGCAAGACTTTAATTAGGTCGAGTGAGGCTCGATTTGGGAGGAGATCTACAATTGAGGTCGTGTCAGGCGCGGTTTGGGAGTAGGGCTCCAATTGGATTGAGTTAGACTTGATTTGGTAACAGGACTCCAAGTAGATCGAGTCAGGCTCGATTTGGGAGGAGTGCTCCAATTTGGGTCGAGTCAGATTCAATTTGGGAGCAGGACTCCGATTTGGATTGAGTCAAGCTCAATTTAAGAGTAGAGCTCTAATTTGGGTACAGTTAGGCTCGATTTGGGAGTAGGGATCCGATTGGGTCGAGTTAGGCTCGATTTTGGAGTAGAGCTCTAATTTGTATCGAGTCAGACTCATTTTGGGAATAGAGCTCCATTAGGGTCGAGTTAGGCTTGATTTGGGAGCAAGTCTCTAATATGGATTAAGTTAGGCTCGATTTGGGATTAGAGCTCCAATTTAGGTTGAATTAAGCTTGATTTGGGAGTAGGGCTCCAATTGGGTCAAGTAAGGCTCGATTTGAGAGCAGGACTCTAATTTGGATAGAGTAAGGCTTGATTTGGGAGCAGGGATCCAATTAGGTCGAGTCAGGGAGCAAGGCTCCAATTGGGTCGAGTCGGGCTTGATTTGGAAGTAAACCTCCAATTTGGGTCGAGTTAGGCTCGATTTGGGAGCAGGGCTCCACTTGACATGAGACAGGCTCGATTTTGGAGTAGGGCTCTAATTTGGATCGAGTCAAATTCGATTTGGGAGTAGAGCACCAATTTGGGTCAAGTCAAGATTGATTTGAGAGCATGGCTTTAATTGGATCGAGTTATGCTCGATTTAAGTGCAAGGCTCCACTTATATCGAGTTAGACTTGATTTGGGAGCAGAGATCTAATTTGGATCGAGTTAGGCTCAATTTGAGAGTAGAGCTCCAATTTAGGTCAAGTTAGGCTCGATTTGGAAGCAAGGCTCCAATTGGATCGAGTTAGGCTCGATTTGGGAGTAGGGCTACAGTTGGGTCGAGTCAGGCTCGATTTGGGAGTAGGGCTACAGTTGGGTCGAGTCAGGCTCGATTTGGGAGTAGGGCTACAGTTGGGTCGAGTAAGGCTCAATTTGGAAGTCGACCTCTAATTTGGGTCGAGTTAGGCTTGATTAGCAAGAAGAGCTCCAATTTAGGTCGAGTTAGGCTTGATTTGAAAGCAGGGCATTACTTGGGTCGAGTTAGCCTCGATTTAAGAGCTGTGCCCTAACTTGGATCGAGTCAAGCTTGATTTGGGAGTAGGGCTCCAATTGAGTCTATTTAAGCTTGATTTGGGAGCAGGGCTCCAATTTGGGTCGAGTCAGGCTCGATTTAGGAGTAGGGCTTCAATTTGCATGAGTTAGGCTCAATTTTGGAGTAGAAGTCCAGCTTGGGTCGAGTTAGGCTTGATTTGGGAGTATGGCTCCAATTAGGTTGAGTCAAGCTCGATTTATGAGTAGAGCTCCAATTTGGGTCAAATCATCCTTAATTTGGGAGCAAGACTCCAATTGGGCTGAATGAGGCTCGATTTGGGAGTAGGATTCTAATTTGGGTTGAGTCAGGCTCGATTTAGGAGGAGATCTTCAATTTGTATCAAGTCAAACTCGATTTGGAAGCAGGGCTCCAAATTGGATCGAGTTATGCTCGATTTGAGAGTAGAGCTCCAATTTAGGTCAAGTTGGGCTTAATTTGGTAGCCAGGCTCCAATTAGGTTGAGTCGGGCTTAATTTGGAAGGAGGGCTCTAATTGGGTTTAGTTAGACTCGATTTGTGAGCAGAGATCCACTTTGGTCGACACGGCCTCAATTTGGGATTAGGGCCCCAATTTGGGTTGACTGAGGCTCGATTTGGGAGCAGGGCTCCAATTGGGTTCCCTTAGGCTCAATTTGAGAGCAGGGCTCTAATTTGGGTTGAGTCAAGTTTGATTGGTGAGTAGAGCTCCATTAGGATCAAGTTAAGCTCGATTTGCAAGTAAAGCTCCAATTTAGGTCGAGTCAAGCTTGATTTAAAAGCAGTGCTCCAATTGGGTGGAGTAAGGCTTGATTTGGAAGCAGGACCTCAATTTGGATGGAGTCAAACTTGATTTGAGAGGAGATCTTCAATTTAGGTTTAATCAAGGTCGATTTTGGAGCAAAGATTCAATTTTGGTCGAGTCAGGCTCGATTTGGGAGCAGAGGTCAAGATTTGATTTGAAAGTACAGCTTCAATTTGGATCAAGTTAGGCTCGAATTAGGAGCAAGGCTTCAATTAGATCGAGTTAGGCTTAGTTTGGAAGCAGGGCTCCCCTTAGGTCAAGTCAACCTCAATTCGAGAGTAGGGACCCAATTTGAATCGAGTGAGGCTCGATTTCTGTAGCAGAGCTCCAATTAGGTCCACTCAGTCTCGATTTGGGAGAAGGGCTCCAATTTTGGTCGAGACAGGCTTGATTTGGGAGGAGAGCTCCAGTTTGGATTGAATCAGGCTTGATTTGTGAGTAAAGCTCTAATTTAGGTTGAGTCAGGCTCAAATTGGGAGCAGGGCTCTAATTGCATCGAGTCAAGCTCGATTTCAGAGCAGGACTTCAATTTGGGATGAGTTAGGCTTGATTTGGAAGGAGATTTTCAATTTGGGTTTAGTTAGGCTTGATTTTGGAGCAGGAATCCAATTTGCGTCTAATCAAATTTGATTTAGGAGCAAGGCTCCAATTGGTTTGAGACAGGCTTGATTTTGCAGGAGGGCTCCAGTTTTGGTCGAGTTAGGCTCGATTTGGAAGAAGGGCTCTAATTTGTTTCGAGCGAGGCTCGATTAGGGAGCAGGACTTTAATTTCGATCGAGTGACACTCAATTTTGGAGATCTGCAATTTGTTTCAAGTCAGACCCAGTTTGAAAGTAGGGCTCCAATTGGGTCGAGTTAGGCTTGATTTGGGAACAGGGATCTGATTTGGTCGAGTCAGGCTCATTTGGGAGCAGGACTCCAATTTGGATCAAGTGAGGCTCGATTTGGGAGCAGGGCTTCAATTTGGGTCGAGTGACGCTTGATTTGGGAGGAGAGCTTCAATTTGTATTGAATCAAGCTTGATTTGGGAGCAGAGCTCCAATTGGGTCGAGTCAGGCCCCATTTGGAAGTAGGACTCCACTTGGATCGAGTCAGCCTTGATTCAAAAGTAAGGACCCAATTTGGATTGAGTGAGGCTCGATTTGGTAGCAGGGCTCTAATTGGGTCCCCTCAGGCTCGATTTGGGAATAGGAGCTCCACTTAGACCGAGCCAGGATCGATTTGGGAGCAAGACTCCACTTTATGTCGAGTCGCGCTCGATTTGGGAGCAGGGCTCCAATTTGGATCAAGTCAGGCTTGATTTGGAAGCAGGGTTCCACTTGGATCGAGTCGCGCTTGGTTTGAGAGTAAGGCTCCAAATTGGGTTGAGTCAAGTTTGAATTGGGAGCATAGCTCCAATTGGGTCAAGTTAGGCTCGATATTGGAGCAGGGCTCCACTTAGGTCAAGTCAACCTTAATTCAGGAGTAGGGCCCTAATTTGAGTCGAGTGAGGCTCGATTTGTCAACAAGAGACCACTTGGGTCCACTCAGTCTTGATTTAGGAGTAGAGGTCTAATTTGGATCGAGTTAGGCTCGATTTGGGAGTATAGCTTCAATTTAAGTCAAGTCAAGCTTGATTTGAGAGTGGAGCTCCAATTTCGATCGAGTTAGGCTTCAATTGAGAGTAGGGCTCCAATTGGGTCGAGCCAGGCTTGATTTGGGAGCAGGGATCCACCTAGGTTGAGTCAACCTTGATTCAAGAATAGGGCTTTAATTTAAGTCAAGTGAGGCTCGATTTGGGAGTAGAGCTCCATTTGGGTTGAGTCAGTCTTGATTTTGGAGCACGCCTCCAATTTGGGTCGAGTTAGGCTTGATTTAGAAGCAAAGCTCTACTTGGGTCGAGTCAAGCTCAATTTGGAAGCAGGGCTCCAAATTAGGTCGAGTCAAGCTTGATTTGGGAGTAGAGCTCCACTTGAATCAAATCAGGAATGATTTGGGATCAAGGATCTAATTCGGGTCGAGTTAAGCTCGATTTGGGAGTAGGGTTCTAAATGGGTCGGGTTAGGGTCGATTTTGGAGGACGGCTCCAATTTGGGTTGAGTCAGGCTCAATTTGAGAGCAAGGCTCTAGTAGGGTCGAGTCAGGCTCGATTTGGGAGGAGAGCTCCAATTTGGTTCGAGTCAAGCTTGATTTATGAGTAGGGCTCCAATTTGGGTCGAGTTAGGCTCAAATTGGGATTACAGCTCCAATTTAGGTCAAGTCAAGCTTGAATGGGAAGCAAGGCTTCAATTAAGTCGAGTTAAATTCAATTTGGGAGCAAGGATTCACTAGGATCAAATCAGCCTCGATTCAGGAGCAGGGCCCTAATTTGGATCGAGTGAGGCTCAATTTGGGAGCAGGGCTCCAATTTGGATCGAGTTAGGCTTGATTTGTGAGCAAAGCTGCAATTGGGCCGAGTAAGGCTCGATTTAGGTGTAGGACTCCACTTTGTGTCGAGTCATGCTCGATTTGGGAGCATGCCTCCAACTTGGATCGAGTCGAGCTTGATTTAGGAGCAAGGCTCCACTTGGGTTAAATCAGACTCGATTTGAGAGAAGGGCTCTAAATTGGGTCGAGTCAGACTTGATTTGGGAGTATAGCTCCAATTTGGATCGAGTCAGGCTTGATTTAGAAGGAGAGCTCTAATTGGCTAAGTCAGACTCGATTTGTGTGTAGGGGTCCACTTGGGTCTAGTCAGTCTTGATTTGGAATTAGGGCTTCAATTTGGAGCAAGTGAGGCTCGATTTGGGAGTAGGGCTTCAATTGGGTCCTCTCAAGCTCGATTTGGGAGCAAGGCTTCAATTTGGATTGAGTCAGACTTAATTGGCGAGCAGAGCTCCACTTGGGTCGAGTTAGCCTCAGTTTGTGGGTAGAGCTCCACTTTATGTTGAGTCATACTTGATTTGAGAACATAGGTTGAATTTGGATCAAGTCAAGCTCGATTTTGGAGCAAAGCTCCACTTAGATTGAGTCAGACTCGATTTGGGAGTAAGGCTCCAAATTGGGTTGAGTTGAGCTCGATTTAAGAGTAGAGCTCCAATTTGGATCGAGTAAGGCTTGATTTGGTAGCAGGGCTCCAATTGGGTCAAGTTAGGCTCGATTCAGGAACAGGGCTCCACTTGGGTCAAGTTAGGCTTAATTAGCGAGCAAGGATCCATTTTGGGTCAAGTCAGGCTTAATTTGGGAGCAAAGCTCCGATTTGACTCAAATCAGGCTCGATTTGAGAGCAGAGCTCCAATTAGGTTGAATCAGGCTTGATTTTGGAGCGAGGCTTTAATTTGGGTCGAGTTAGACTCGATTTTGGAGTAGAGTTCTAATTTGGGTTGAATCAGGCTAAATTTGGGAGCAAGGCTCCAATTGGGTTGAGTAAGGCTCGATTTGAGAGTAAGACTTCAATTTGGGTTAAGTTAGGCTTGATTTAAGAGGAGATCTTCAATTTAGGTTCAATTAGGCTCGATTTTGGGGCAGGGATCCAATTTGGGTCAAGTCATGCTTAATTTTGGGGAAAGGCTCCAATTGGGTCGAGAAAGACTCGATTTTGCAGAAGGGCTTCAGTTTTGGTTGTTTTAGGCTCGATTTTGGAGAAGGGCTCCACTAGGTTCAAGTCAAGCTTGATTTGGGAGTAAAGCTCCAATTTAGTTCGAGTAAGGCTCGATTAGGGAGCAGGACTTCAATTTGAATCAAGTGAAGCTTGAATTGGGAGCACGGCTCCCATTGGGTCAAGTCAGGCTCGATTTTGGAGCAAAGCTCCAATTTAGATCAAGTCAGGCTCGATTTAGGAGAAGGGATCTACTTGGATCGAGTTAAGCTCGATTATGGAGTAGGGCCCCAATTTGGCTTGAGTGAGGCTTGATTTGTCAATAGGACTCCAAGGTCAAGTTAAGCTAGATTTGGTAGGAGATCTTCAATTTTGGTTGAGTTATACTCTATTTGGGAGCAGAGATTCAATTTAGGTCGAGTCAAGCTTGATTTTTTAGCAGAGCTCCAATTGGGTCAAGTAAGGCTCGATTTGGGAGCAGTAAGGCTTGATTTGGCAACAGGGCTCCACTTGGATCGAGTCAAGCTTGATTTGAGAGAAGGGATCCCAATTGGATCGACTCACTCTCGATTGAGGAGCACAGCTCGATTAGGGCTGAGTTTAGCTCGAATTGGGAGTAGGACTCAAATTTGCATCAAGTTAGGCTTAATTGATGAGTAGAGCTCCAATTTAGATCAAGTCAGGCTTGAATTGAGAACAAGGCTCCAATCGGATAGAGTTAGGCTCAATTTGGGAGCAAAGCTTCACTCAGGTCGAGTCAACCTTGATTTGAGAACAAGGCCCCTATCTGGGTCGAGTAAGGCTCAATTAAGGAGCAGGGCTCCTATTGGGTCCACTCATGCTCGATTTGAGAGTAGGGCTCTAATTTGGGTTGAGTCAGGCTTGATTTGTGAGCAAGGCTCCACTTGGGTTAAATAAAGCTTGATTTCGGAACAACGCTCCAATTCGGTTGAGTTAGGCCCGATTTTGGAGCAAGGCTCCAATTTGGGTCGAGTCAGGCTCAGTTTGGAAGCAAAGCTCCAATTCGATCAAGATAGGCTTGATTTTGGAACAAGGCTCCACTTGGGTCTAGTCAGGCTCGATTTGAAAGCAAGGCTCTAAATTAGGTCGAGTTAGGCTTGATTTGGGAGTAGGGCTCCAAATTGGGTCGAGTTAGGCTTTATTTGGTAACAAAGCTCCAATTGGATCAAGTCAGGCTCGATTTAAGAGCAGAGTTCCACTTTCGGTCGAGTCACGTTGATTTGGGAGTAGGGCTCCAATTTGGGTCGAGTCAAGCTCGATTTAGGAGTAGGGCTCCAATTTGGATTGAGTCAGGCTCAATTTGAGAGTAAGGCATTAATTTGGGTTGAGTAAGGCCTGATTTGAGAGGAGCGCTTCAATTTGTGTCGAATCAAGCTTGATTTGAGAGTATAAGGCCTAATTTGAGAGGAGAGCTCAATTTGTGTCAAATCAGACTTGATTTGAGAGTAGGGCTCCAATTTGGGTTAAGTTGGGCTCGAATTGGGAGCATAGCTCCAAGTAAATCGAGTCAGGCTTGATTTGAGAGCAGGGCTCCACTTGGGTTGAGTTAGCCTCAATTCGGGAGAAAGGCCCCAATTTGGGTCGAGTGAGGCTCCATTCGAGAGCAGGGCTCCAATTGGGTCCACTCATGCTCGATTTAAGAGCAGGGCTTCAATTTGGATTGAGTTAGGCTTGATTTGTGAGCAGAGTTCCATTATGATCGAGTAAGGCTTGATTTGTATACAGGGCTCTAAATTGGGTCGAATTAGGCTTGATTTGTATACAGGGCTCTAAATTGGGTCGAGTCAAGCTCGATTTGATAGTAGAGCTCAAATTTAGATCAAGTTAGGCTTTAATTAGGAGCAGGGCTCCAATTAAGTCGAGCTAGGCTCGATTTGGGACCAGGGATCCACTTGGGTCGAGTCAACTTCGATTCGAGAGCAGGGCCCTAATTTGGGTTGAGTGAGGCTCGATTTGGGTGTAAGGCTTCACTTAGATTGAGTTAAGCTCGATTTTAGAGCACGGCTCCAATTTAGGTTAAGCTAGGCTTGATTTGGGAGCAGGGTTTCACTTGGGTCAAGTTAAGCTCGATTTGGGAGCAAAAATTCAAATTGGGTTGAGTCAAGCTTGATTTGGGAGTAGAGCCACAATATCACTGATCATCACTAATCTGTAGATGGTTCTGTGCCACAATATCCGAGGACTACTCCAACCTTTGAACTAGGGTTTAAAATTATTCTAAGAAAATTCAATAACTACCAAGCCTGCGTTAGATCTGTTCGAGAGTGTCTTAAGACGGAAGACTACTTCAATCTTTTAATCCAGAGCAGTGATAAGAGCACCACAGCATTCTCACACTACAAAGTTACGGAGCTGATAGGACTTCGACAGCTCCATTCATTGACACACGTCATCAAGCAGAGCAACAGGACCCATCCAACTTAAGCTGTTAACTCATTTTTTGTGAGATTTCTGCATTAAATTCTCTTTTATTATTATAGATTGTTTCCAAAAAAAAAAAAACACACGCACAGCGCCTGCTGCTCTTTGGACGCTAATTTTGAGATTTCTAAGCACGCTTGAAACAGGAAAAGGCAGAAAGAAGAGGAACAGTCTAAATGAAGCTTTAATCATCTCAGTTTATCAAGCTCTGGACCATAGACTTTATTCACAGATTAAAAGAGTTGCTTTGTACAAGATTCTTAGTGAGAAAGAACAACCATTAAGACCAACGCCAAAAAAATTAAAAGATAACATGTATACTATTTTCACTAGTTTTGAAGCACATTAATATTTGATGCAGCAAGAAGTTACACCTCAACGATGGCTAGTAAGAATGGAATTGAAGTTACATATATTTGCATTTTCTGTATTTTTTCATACAATAACCAGTGAATGAAAAGGAATAGCTACATTGCTTGTATGACCTCATGGTACAAGTGTACAAATCCATCAGCGGCGATAGATATGACTCCATAATTCATTAATGTGTGTATGTACATTGTCCAGCCGATAGTCAATCGTGCTCTTTGCTATATCCAACCAGTGATTATCCTGCGAAAGTTAACAACATTTCATGGAATCTTACATAATATATGATACTCAAACAGATAAAGAAACAAGTTTCAAAACTCAAATTACAGTCACACTCTATAAATATGAACATGATTAAACAACTACTACTTAGCTCCATATGAAGCATTATAACAGCACTTGGGTACACTTATAGCGCTCCAGCCAGCAAATTTGCTATTTATTTCTAACACTAAAGATGAGAGTTTCCATCTCATCAATCAAGATAGCACATATTTTAACATACACAGATGCAGATGCATCATGTATCCACACCTCATGATAAACTCATGCATACATCCATAAATACACAGATTGTTGATAAATCACTGCACTGTATGGGCAAGATGCATGCGTACTTCACTTATGATTGCTGAGATAATAAACTATGGTCATTGCATCAGAAATACATAGTAGGCAAAGAAATAACTTCACCTAAAGGTTCTCAAGTGATGCTTGCAAGCATTCTCCAGCTTTGCGCTCCACATGGTTAGTTCAACTCCTCTTGCAAGGATATAGTTAGGTTCAAATATCAACATCAGGAAGAGGCAACTTCCAGAAATTCCAGGAATTGTAGTCCTCCTAAAGCCAAAAGTTCAAATGAAGGTTGACACAAAATCAAGTATACTAAAGTGAAGAAATGAAAAGCCAATCAACCTCCATTAAATGTACAATAGTACATCTAGAAAAAGCATAATCCAGTTCCAAGCAGTAATACGCCCAAGATCAGGCATTTCTTCCTGAATATGATGATTTGAAAAGAGGTTTTACTAAAAATGTGAGAGGTCTAAGAATATTGGATTAACCTGCTCAGCTGAGGACATGGGAGGAAACATTCCATTGACTAATGCATGAAGGGAAGTATATGATTTTGTATCGACTTGACGGTTCACTGTAACTTCGCCCTAGGCATTCAGAAATAGCGAAATTAAAAGAATTTACATCATTGATGACCACTGCAGTTTCTTTAGTATTATTAAAATCTAAATATATTACCTTGGGATTAATTATGAAGATCTTTCCTATTGGAATTCCAACTTTAAGGTAGCTAATCTCATCAGTGTCTCTGTTTCCAAAGCCAGCATAGAATGGGTTGCAATCAGAAGGAAATAATGCCCTGATTTCCTGAAAAGTATCATAGAAGTAAGAACTTGCACAAAATAATTAGAAAAAAAATAATGTCTTTAAAACAAGGTTTTATATACTGCAAGATGGGCCTGCCTCAGTTTTTTTATGGAATGGGGTGCCCCTCATCTGGGACGGTGGACATCCCATCCTGTCTTGGTCCATTTTCCAATGCCCCATCCTGAAACTCAGACAGTGCCCTGTACAGACACTCAAGATGGTGGGATGCCTCTCCATACCACCGGTATTTAAAACCTTTCTTGGAAACTATATCTTTTCTAAAGAAATAAATACCTTCCAAAATACATAGGCAAAATCTTTCTAGCATGACACATCAAAGCAAAAGAAAAGAAGCTGGCATTTATTAAATGTAACCAGGCATATTTAATAAATTGGTACGGTAAAGTGAATACATGCCTGATCTTTAAAATATGCAAATGGAAAATTTGGCTTTTTTTTAAGAGTTACAACCTATTGTACACTATCAACTCCATGGAAAGCTAACATGCTTTATCCACGAACCTTGGCCTTTTTTATTACAGGTACAGCCCAGCATGGTAAAGCAAGCAAAGAAAGAAATTGTCACAAGAAAAAAAATAATTTTGTGAGATCTATTCACCTTCACTATTGCATCATGGTGAGGGGGCAACAAGCTGATTTTTGCATCAAAATATACAAACATTTAGCACAATGTTCGCATGAAAAATTTAATTAGTTTCATTCTCTGACTCACTAATGGATTACATATTAAATAGCCTATCTGTGGTCTGCATGCACCCATAGGTGTGGTGCTTGCTCGTAATATGTTTGGTTCCTTTTGTTGCATATGTTTAGATTGATACCTTATAGGAGTATTGCCTTCACTCCCTTTGCACCACTAATTTCAGAATATAAAAGCCTGTATCACTATTCCAGAAGCTTTGAGGAACATAATTGGCCAAGTAACTTAGTGCCCATCACCACTGTAGGATTGATTCACGCACCAAAACTGGAATAAACCAAAGAGTTATATCTGATTATTAACGGAAGCCAATCCACTACAAAATCATCCTATCACACCTTGAGATCAGGAAAAAAGAGATCACCATGCAGAACTCAGCAATTTTATTATGCAGTAGCCATATTATTTTCCAACCTAGCAACTTACCAGTCTATTGTAGTGATGCCAACCTGTCAATTTTGGATACAATTCAGGATTTTCCTTGGGAGGTATCGGAAAGGAATTGTGATGTAATAATATCGATTCATACAGACGAAAAGGTTCCCTATTGATTCAAATGCTGTAACTATGGGAATGGTTGGTTGCCTCTAAGTGGGTGGCTGGAATTCATTCCATCAAAGTGACTTCAGCTCCCCACCAGCCTAAGTCACTTTGAGCTTTTTTTCAGCTCAGTTCCTCTCATAGTGGGAACTCATGTTGGGCCACATCAGGACAACCAAACGCTTGAAGTGACTTCCTACTTACGTTAAGTGGCATTAAACTCTGAAAATTTTGACAAATCACCCTATTGGTGAGTTCCTAAGCCTCCACCACCAGTCAATCATCTTATATGCCCAAACTCACGTCAATCAGTTCATAAGTAATTTTTTCTATTTCTTCCCCTTGACCTTGGTAATTATGCTTTTGTGAACTAGCTACTTACCTCAAAAGCCTGAGTTGTTAGGTATTGAACCACAATGCATATCAGGCTTAACATGCCCTCCTTGCAGCCTAGACCACAACATGGAGGGCTAAATGAGAGGACATGAAACAATTTACAATGACGACCAAACTAATTAAATAAACAATGGACTTAGAAAGAATTTGAATCCACAATCTCCAGCACTCTTACCTCTAATGCCCTGTTAACTGACCACCTGACTACAATAGCCTAACTTGTTAGGGGGATGGGACAACAATGCACTATCAGGCTTAATAACTTGATATATGATAAACTGGAGAACTAAAATTTTCCTCTTTTTTAGCTTGCTATGGTTTTGATGCTCTGGTTTTTGGCTTTTAAATGCATCTATACTTTCTAGGAGCATTTCTAGTTTTCTCGTCATTTATTATTTAGATCCCTGCTGAAGACTATAAATTAAGCTTCCTACATGAACCATAAGCTTGCTTCTCAAGAATACTTAATTTAACTTCTATATTTGCTGGTAAAAGAAAAGGGGATTTTAGAACAAAGGATTAATTCTCAGCATCCAATCCAATCATATATGTCACTGATCACTCTATCCATTTTTTCCAAGGCTTAGAATTTCTACACATCACTTTACTGGATTCGAAACATAATATATGGGTTCTTCTGTTCCATCATTGGGTTCTATTGATCCCTTGCCTTCTTCAAACTGGAATACTAACTTTATTGCCAGTTCACATGATCACACATAATTGCATTTTGCGTTCCTTGCATATCATGCACAAACTTTTAAAATCCTTGGTTGGCCTCTCAGTTGTCATAGTTTATGACCCCACATCAAAATCCTTGCTTCTCAAGTAGAATCATGCGTTCGCATATGTTTACTCATTATACTTGAATAGAAGTATTGGACTTTAAGAAAACAAATTTTATCTTTGTTGCCTTAAATTAATGCAGTTGCAAAGCCAGTCACTTCCACTTTGTACTCACTTTGTTCCCCAAAGATCATAGCCACATGACGCAAACCCCCTTCCCAGCATCTACTACCTTGATCAATGTCATCCACCACATGCATTGATTGCTTAATTATACCTAGATCACCTTCCTACAGCTTCAATATTTGCTTCATACCTCGCCTACCAGTTAGCTTCATCAACCAATTTTTGCTATAAGTCAAATCCATTAGCTCAACTTATCACTACTAGGGCCTGAAATGGGCCCCAAGCTGGCCCAAGGCCCATAGGGCTAGGCTTGATTAAGGTTGGGCTGTGGGCCAGGCCCAAGGCTGTTTGGATTGGGCTTGGGCCTAAAGATAGGGCTCAAAAAATTTTGAGCTAGTCTTGGATTGATGCTTCGCTAGGCTTGGGATCATCTTGAAGCCCAAGCCTAAAACCATGCCCAAACTTGTGGCCTGAGGTCTGACCTACCCTCTATCCAATCAAATAATAGCTTAACATCTGACTGAGCCCTGAGCCTCTAAAAGTCTGATCTATGCAATTAGAATAGGGTTACTGTCTCACTAACCCAAACCCTTAAACCCTCTATGGCTCAATCCCTAAATCCCTAATCCCTATTCGGCTATGCAACTATTCCCTAATCTCGTCTCTCACCCCTCTTGTCCACTGGTTATCCTCCCAACACCCCTCTCAGCCTCTCATCTCCCTTTCATGTCAAACCTCCGATTGCCTCACCTACTTTTACAAGCCAGGTGAACAAGACACTCCTCTCATCAGTGGTTAGGCATCACCACTCCTCTCATCGGTGGTGCCAATCAAGTAGCCCTAGTTTCTAATCCCTACTCCCCTCTCTCTTTCTCTCCATGATCTCTCTCTTTATCTCCCCCCTCTCGATAGACAAAGTGAGGCTGGGGCTTAGCTCAAAGCCACCAACAAACTTAGGAAGTAGGACTTCTTCATGAAAGTTTAGGATTAGGGATAGCAATTAGGGTTTAGGGTTACGATTTATAGATTAAAATTTAATTTTTGGGAGGAATTAGTGATTGTGAATTTGTGATTAAGTTTCAATGATCTTATTTATTCTAGTACCATGCAAATGTTTCTCTCTTGAAAAAATTTTGCCCGTGTGATCTGAATTTCATTTTTTCATTATTCGTGTTTTAAAATCTAAATCATTCAATGATCTGAATTTGCCCTAAGTTTCTTTCTTCTCTATCTAGTGTCATGAAGGCTATTCTTGTGACCCCAAAGAGTTGGGTTTCAGTCTATTTCAATGAGTCGTTTCCCCCATTGGTATGTATTTGTCAAGTTGTAAAGCATCAGAGGTGCACAATGATACAAGGCCTAGGCATTTTGGGCCAAGTATACAACCTACAAGAGGACACTCATTAATAAGTAAATATAGGAAGAAAAGTGAAGCAGCAGAAGAAAAAAATGAATATATCTCTTGTCCTCGATGACATTGCAAGCTCTAGATACCATATGCAATGATATGAAAATCACTTTTTCAGAAGCTGGCCAATTTTTACTGCCATACAAAATAGATACCAAAACTAACATGTTTTGTATGAAATTTCCACAATAATGGTAAATACAAACAGCAAATTTGTAGATGATGCTTAATAGAGTCATACTTGATGGTTAAGTGCATTTAGAAATCCATGTTTACACCCACAAATAACACAACAGAAGTTTTCAGCACATTTTCAATATCCACGCTTTTACATTATATAATTAAATTAAGATTACAAATAATAAGGTTTACGGAGCAAGCACATCTGTGAAAATCTAATATGCAAGAGCTGAACTCACCTCTAGGCATGAGATCTTGAATTCATGTGGAGCTCTTCTGATAACTACAATTAATAAAGTACAAGAACTCAATTTCATATCATTTAATAAAGGCACACTAGATTTAAAATATTTTCTTCAAAGCAAAGGAATCAAGTTTTGTAGAACATATATGGCCAAAGGATTAAACTAGACAATAGTGTAAACAAAAAAGAAAATGAAACAATTGTCTAGTTCAAAATTTCTCACATGAAACTCAAATAGTTTGGCAAGTCTATAAGGTTACTTCATTTTAATCTGGGTGTCATGGGTTTAAAACATGGAAACAGCCTCTCTGCATATGGGGTAAGGCACTGTACATCTAACTAGAATGCACTTTTTCTAACTTTGCAGTGTCATATACTGAAATAAAACTTCAAACACAATGATTTGAGGTTTCATTCAACTCTCAAACTGATACACAAATGTCCAAGTTTCAAGTAGCATGGTCAAAGAATTTTGGTTAAAACTAGTTTATGGAATCAAAATTCTACAGTCCATAGCTACTCTTGGTTCATATGTTAAATTTCCATCAAACTATAATACTCCAACCAGAATTTTTTAACAATATATTAGAATTATATATATATATATATATTCTAAATATCTCAATGTAAAAGCACTAGGGTGATACATCCAAGGATCCCAACTCCAGAACAGTACGATATATTTTAAATAATGTGTAACTTATTTTCTCGACTTAATTTTTTTTTACAATTTTTTCTAATTTTAATTGCTATATAATTTTCAATCAGGATGTCTAAAATAAGGCCAAAACCACCAAAGCCTCCGCAATAGTCAAAATCCAAATTCATTTGGTCCAGTCAAAACTCAAAACTAAAATCTAAACTGCATTTTTGAACCTTGTCTAGTAGAATATAAAAATCCAAATAAGCAAGGTATCCTTGCACCTGAGAGATTAGGAAAAAACAAAGACTATGCTTTTAGTGCCTAATATACATTGTTGACCCCTTTCTTAATTAGTTAAGCTTTGGGAGTCTACTGCTAAGTTATCATAAGCAACCATCTAAAAGATCAATCAAGACCACCTAAATTTAAATAATTTTCAGTATAATCTGAATTAGCATGTCCCTATATGAGAAAATAAATTATTGGAACATTGAGAATTATTTAACCCACTGATTATCAGAGGCACATAGCCACATAGGTTAATATGCCTTCATGAGATCAAGAAATAAAGAATTAAGTGTTTTTTATATGAGCACATATCCCCTATAGGAAACACATTTTGTTATATTTTGCATCTTTCCTTTGGTCCACATTGCTTTAGTCTTCTGTACCACTTTCCCCTCCTTCCACTCGCTTTGTCCTCTTTGATCCAGGAATTTCGAATTTCCCTAAATTATATAGTCCATTCTTTCTTTCATTGGTGGCTTCATTAAAGTAACCAATAAAATCACATTGTTAGCTTCTATAATGGTACACCTTATGAACCAAGATTGCGGATTTTATTTCTGACACTCATCTGATGGCAGTCATCATGCCACAAACATTCATTTAAGTGTGTGAATTCTCTAAGAAACTCATGATACAATCCTCAAATTACAAACTTTAATCATTAATAATTCTATAAAACTCTGTTTGTGCTTTTAGTTTGGGCTCTCATGAGTTCACTTCATAAATTCTTCTGAGATACACGATCCAGAATGCAGAAATATGTTGAGCTGCATGTGGGCATGCAACTGAAACATCAGGTTTAAAGAATGCATGTGAGTAAAAAAACAAATGCCATCCTATTAGTTACTGGCATAATATGAATAAACCCTAAAAATCCCTAAGAAATAACGTGGATATGCAACAAGAGTCTAATTTAAAATGAGAATTATAATTGTTCCATGCATCAAAAATAAACAAAGTCATAGCACAAGCAAAATTCTGAAGTACATGGGCATATACAGTAGTAAACATTGATGCCTCTAACTCAAGATAAGGGCAATCCCTAGGGATGAAAATAACAAAAAGTTTACACGCAACTCTTCCAATATAAATAGAAAAATAAGAAATTTAAAAGAAAATATCACAATAACCACCTTCTCTGTAAAGTGAAGGAAAGAGTCCATCTGGAGATATAACAACTGGACCATCAGGGAGCAATTTCCCATCCTGGAAATCACAACATATTTGCTTCTCTGAGAAATGAGATTACATATTCATCATTGCTTTCATGATTATATTTAGACATGAAGAGAACATAGGAAGGACAACTTTATAATACCAATAACATAATTGAGAATTGGTTTTCTATATGTGACCTGTCTAAGGTTGAAAAGGAACTGCCTTGTTAGATGCGCCTGTGAAATTGCACGTGCACTGAGAAAGAGCAGCTGATATCCATTCTCCTGTAACAAACTGAAATTTTCTTACAAAGATGACAGGGTGTAATATTCTAGATCTCATTGAGCATCGGCAAGAGAAAAAAGGATGCAATTATAAAGACAATGCACTATGGTACAAGTGATTCCATTTTTAACTGCATATCAAATGGAGACAATATTATCTACTAGCTTTCCTCAAACACCTAGTTCAAAATATACAAGTTCAAGCTCATAGATCAGGTGTCAAAGCAAGCTGGTAATGAAGTCCAAGAGTTGAAGCAACAACAACATACATAACAAGCTAAATTGTTAGCCTGCTGAAAATGTCAGAAAATATTTAACTGTTTCTTAATAATATATTCGTCAAGACTTCAGGGATGTACCTAATTTTTGGCCTCATTCTCTTCAAATTTACGCCATGAAGGTATTCATAACCAATTGCATTGGCCTTGTTGACAAAACATGGTTCAATAATCAATGAGTCAACATGACAAAACATCATTAAAAGCTATTAACATCATATGCTTTACTTCAATTTATTGAATGGTTTCTTTAATTACGACATGATTAACATCATTATGACCATAAACCATCTGTCTTGATCACTTTATGATCGGTTTCTCTGATCTCAGTTTGTCTTTTAATAAGATCTTCAAACAACTAAAGACCCTCTCGTCCAACTGTACTATATCAGTATTCAATTAACCATATGACATGGCTACAGAAAGAAGCATGTTCTAACTTTATTCTTTTTGGCTCTCCATAAAATAGGGCAAAAATATATAGTTTTGTTACATTATGTGATTAATTCATGCCTTTGTGACTTGAGGGCAAAACAGGGATCACATTATTATTTGGTTCAGAAGATTGGCAAATAAGAAGGTCTGAGCATGTAAGATGATCAAGACAAATTAGAACATTAAAATGTATTTGTGGCAACCCTGAGAAGATAAAGTAAGGAGTGAGCACATGATCTGAATTGCAGAACTTTAGAAGTTGAATGCGTACAAGTGTATTCAACAAAGATCTAATGAAGCTCTGTTTAATGAGATATTAGATTTCCTTATAGGGATAGAAAGAGCAGCAAGTGACATAGGATGAAAGAAACAAAAGTGACGTAGTGCAAAAACTTTTTACAATGACTCTCAATAAACTAAGAAACTGAGTCAACAGTAACTATAGGAAATATTGTAGTTCTGGTGTCGCCAGGTTATTTAAAATTGTTTAGAAAAGCAAGGTGATCATAAGTCTGGTCAAGTCAATTTTCATTAAGGAGATCCATGATCTCATTCACTCCATTATTTATAAGTTTCTTATAATATTTAAACATCTATGTGCAGGTTTTGTAAGTCTTGGAGGTCTGTATTGACCAAAGTCACAAAAAACTTATCATGTAAGCTCAATTGGATGAGGGTAGTAGTTCAAGCATGGGTTTCAATTTATATTATTTAAGACACTTAACTGGAATGCAAGGTTTGAACAACGGACCATACTGTGATATGTAGCATCCCATGCTTTGGTACATACTAATCAAGGTTTTAAGTCTTGTGGAACAAAGATATCCTGATTTTTTCATGGAACGAGACATCCTATGTCTCATTCCATCCCAGTCAGGCGTTCTGCTACTTGCTTGAGATGTTTTTTCTTTAAAAAAAACATTTGTAAATCTTTAGTATTTTATTTTATTTTTTAATATATTTAAACCTCAAAAGTTTTATTTTTATGACAAATTAGATTTATTTCAAGTTAACACTATAATGTATTATGGTCGAGATAGGATGAAACAGAACAGACAAAACCAGCCCTAAAATTTCTCTGGGATAAAACGAGATGGCCAAAATGGCCCCTATCCCACCGAGACTTGAATAACTGATACTTATAAATCACATGTTCCATATTGTCCCGTCATGAGTAGATATGGGAGTATACCATGGTATGTGCTATGTTGATACATGACCTATAATACCCATACCATGGTGTTTCACACGGTTTCAAAAATCATCAAAACAAGATGGTGCGACTGGTAGCATATTGTTCCCCCAAGCATCAATGCCAGGATGCTGAAAATCCATACTAGTATGTACTTACCATATCAATCTATACAAGTCTGTACTGGTGCATAACCATTGGTACCGATGGTTCTTCATTTTTTTGAAAGTTATCAATTTCAGTACGTACCATCGGTACCAATAGCATATTGATATCGCACCATTTCAATGGAAAAATGGTAACGGAGTGCTGTACTGATATATAAAACCTTGGTGTTTCAAATGTTATTGGGAAATCAAGTCATTTGTAGAAAGGCAGTAAATATTCATCTGTAGCTATTCAATTCCAAGGATGTCCATCAGGTGTCTCTGTTAACATTACAAGGAGAAAAATTATACAAAATGGTCAAGCCCCTTTAGCCATTTTTAAATATATCATGTTTCTTTATCCATTTGGACAGCTATAGAAAGAATTGAGAAAAGCAAAAATGACAGCAGATGTACCCCTCTATAGGATAATTAGCAAAGAAAAAACATATTACCAAATTCAAATAAATGGGACAAGGCTTGGCTATTAAAATTATGATTATGATCTGTATTTTAGTGCACAAAGTCTTATCCATAAAGCATTGTTGAACTTACCAAGTGCAAATGATAACATTATAATCTCCATTAAACCAAGTCCATATCTTAATACAGATAATAAGTGACTATTCACTAAAGCTTTATTCATAAATGTTTAATTTTAAGTTGCCATTATCTCTACAGTGGAAAACCAGCAAACCTTAATTGCAGAAAATAGATGTGCAACACCAGTCTGGGACCAATCGACACCAACTAGAGGCATGAACTGTCCAAGAACATCAGATCTGTAAAATCAATAAAAGGATGTAGCAAAATCAGAAAAACCAATACCTTCAAAAGACAAACCAATTCCACAATAAGGAACTACCACACAAAAACAGAGCCAAGAAAATTTCCATGCAGAAGTTCTCTACCGCCCTATAGCACAGTAGAGCTCAGATGATCCATTTGCAATCAAACAAAGTCCAAGTATCGGGTTTGTACGTAAAGGCTGATGAAGGGAAAAAAATCTATAGAAGTGGCTACTCAGAAAAAAAATTAATTGATAGACATCTGTCTTGTATTGAAGTTTACAAGAAACCAGATATAACGATGTCAGACAATTTGGAAGTTGCAAAAACATTCAAGCTCCTAACTAGCAAGCTTCTTGGTAAACAACTCCAGAATCACAAGAGTGCACAAGAGATATTTCTAGGAATGATAAGCAGGCTGAAGCAATATAATAAGACACAGGATATGCTGGTCTGTCAGTGCCAGCAGACAGGGACCATTATTTTTTGCGTGCTTTGTTTGCTTATGAAAGGAAATACATCAAGAGCTATAGCAGTATAAGGAAGATAAAATGGCATCCTCAACTCCTCTATCTGTAGAGACATGTCATATCTTATGCTTTTCTGCTTCTATGAATTGCACTTCTCAGGCTTCTCAATTTCCATCTGGATTGGATCCAAATGGACCTTACCAGACTATGTTTAAGCCTATGCCCTTATCAGACTTCCTATGTGATGCAGGAGCATTTTCTGGGTTCATATCCATGCCATAGGACTGTAATTGGACATGATTTTGAGGTCCAAAAGAAGTCCACCATTTTCAGTCCTTTTGGTTTTTAAACAATCCATGATGTTTTATCAAGTGCCTTTTTTATTTACAAAGGGGATTTACTATTCGCCAATGTTCCCACTACAGTGTTGAGAACCTTTCTTTTAGGGGTTTTAGTGGGGCTGATCAAGTGTCCAGTTGGCATATCTTACATAGACATTAGACCTTCATTTTTAGATATTTTACTTGGGGTAATTAAGTGAGAGAAAAAGGGGTGCTTGTTGATTTGTTTAGGAGATTGACTTTCCAATTTTAGTTTTTTTTTTTTTTTTTTGGTTGTCAAACTATATAGAAAACATCCTACAGTCAAGACAGGTGTGACTCCTTTCTTGAGTAACAAGCAAAATTTTCTAGTTATTTTGGCCCATAAATAAGTCCGTGAAAAGATGAATTTTAGAGAATTATTAGAGTAACTTTGATTCAAGAATAAGTTTTTGGCCAGGTCTCTCTCTAGTTCTCTTTTTGTCTCTTTTATGTACTCAATCTGTGATCTCCATTATCTATTTCTCTTATAAAATTTCTATTTTATAATATAAAGCTATTTAGAATTTATTGTGCGCCTATCTTACTTTCAGTTTAATTTGAAAATTGATCTTATTTGATATTTTTTATCACAACAATTAAAACTTTCCTCTCCTTCCCTGATCCTGAAAATTGGACAGCAAGCTAGGTATTTTTTTTTGTAGGACCATCCTCCATGCATATGTAGGACATATGAAAGTGGCCCTACATCAACCTGAGCCTGGAGATCAAATGACTAAAAGCCACCAAAAGTTTGTGAAACTCAATGATGCATAAAACCTGAAACCGAGGTTCTGATCATTGGAAGGCTGACAAACCTGAGAGCAGATGCTACAAGTTTGGATGATTGATTTAAATGGTAAAATCAAAAAAAAAAAAAGAAAAAAAAATTCTGGAATTGAACTAATATAGGAAATTTAATTTGAATTCACCACCATTCATCAGTGGCCACCAAGCCATTAAGGCTCCTTCCATTCTCCCTACTGATTTACTTCTAGCTTGATTTTACATATTATTAGAATCCGATTTGACCCCTTATCAGTTGAGTCAGTTAGAAATCTTATCAAAAAGTTATAGCTTTGACCAGCCTACAACATGTTCAAGTAACCTGAGTTTCAACTACATATTGAGGTGGTTAGATTATTAAAGGGTCAAAACAAAGGTTTGTCATGCCAATCATACCATACCGCACTAGTAAGTTATTGGTATGGTCCCTAGTTTCAATTCAATATGAACTGAACCATTTGAACTGGCCCATACCGCTTGGTATCATCCAGTGCCACCCAGTACCAAGTAGTTAAAATTGAAAAAAATGGCACCATGTCTCGGTATAGGGTATATACCATGCCGTACCACCCCAATAATGTACTAATTTGGGTCTCAGTATCAGTTTTATGAAGTTTGGTCAAAACCACTTTTTTGTTGAGATTTTGAGACCAATCCAATTGGTTAGGGCTTTGAAGTGCTTTGTACTGTAATACAAAATATTAAGGTTTTATGTATTACTACTCTCTATATCAGCCAACTAGAGTATACGCATCATTTCTCATGGTGATGACACTCAGCAAGCATCAGCAAAAAGAGATAAGATAATCTATTGCTGCATCTATGATAACATGCAAAGATGCACTAGGAAAACTCATATCGAGCTAAGATATATTTGACTCTTGGAGACGATTACATTATAAATTTCTTTGGTATACAAGTCATTTTCATTAAACACCACTGTAAATTCACATGCTAATAAATATATATATCAATATTAAATAAAAATCACATCATTCAAATAGAGAAAAAAAAGTGTTACAAGAGTAAATTCAACTAAATGGGCCTAAAAAATGTCAGAAAATGCCTACATTATGTAAATTGAATCAGCACTTCAAAAGAATACAAAGGCATAGGTGACAGAATCTTGGATCAACATAATAAAAAGGGCAGACCAAGCTTACTTTCTTGATCATAAGATTCATAAATCAAAAGGACCAGAAAACTCTAGGAAGAGTATGAAATTTGTAATGTACCTTAAATCATGATTTCAGGACCCAGGGCAAGTCTCGAGGGACATCAAGATAGATTGTCATCCTGAATGTTGGGACAGATCTGTCCCGCCATCATCTCGATGTCCCAATTGACGTGTCTTGGGACACCTATTGTCTCAAGTGTTGCATGGGATGGCGTCCCGTTCCATAAAAAAATCGAGACAGCTCCATCCCATAGGATTTAGAATTTTGGCTCAGCTATTTATTAGAATATCAAGATAATACTACACCTAAAACCTTTGGTAAAAATTATGAACAACAATAGATATGAAAGTCATCCAAATTGTATAATTTATCATAGCTCTCGCTTGCCTGTCTAACCAGACCTTTTGTTTATACTTATTAGGAAATGATTGGTAAAGAAGGCAAACCCTTAAAGTTTTGTCAGTGCACCAGAACACACTAGGAATTGTAGTTATGACTGGATATGAACCTATAGGGTTAGTGCTTCTTCCAATCATTACTTGCCTCATCAGACTATAAGGCTGCCCATTGTCTGAGATGAAACAGCTGCACCTATCGGCCATCCTAGACAAACAAAGTCATCTTAAATGTATGTCTTAAAATAGCAAGTAGAGAACTCACTTGGTAATTGTTCCATCAACATCTGAGATAACTATGCGAGTATTCCACTTCCACAAATATATACTAGCATCCACCTGTTGAATGTAAAAATGCATTAGGCAATAGACATACAACTTAAAATACATCTATAATGGGGTAAAGCTATGAAAATAATAACCTGCTGCTGCCCCAGCATCGCAGTGGAGAAACTAAATGTTATGACATTCCGACCCTCCTTAAGATTCAAGGAAGAAAGCTGTTTGGAAGTTGGAGTAAGTGATCGCACCTTCTTCATACTCATGACTTTTAGCATGTCATTTTCTACAGTCTGGTTTTCAGTCTTCTCAGAAGAAGAATCTCTATCCTTTCCACTAAAACCTTCACAAGCTGAGCGTCCAGTGCTTGTGGTTCTTGATCTTTTAAAATTGAATGGCCAAAGCCAATTAACACCAGATACTACCATGGCTCCTGAATTATCCCGTTTTAGGTTTTTCTCATCTTGATCCACAGGTATCATACCTTGAGTTTTGAATATTTGTTCCTGACCAAAAGAAACCATTCCCAAAATGATTGGTGCAGCTGCTTCCCACGGATAATAATGATCACCAATTTTGACAATTAGCTTATCATTCTTCACAAGTGACGGGCCCAACGCACAAAATTTCTCTAAATTCACCTTTTTGGAATTAAATGCTTTACAAGCTGCATCAGCCCCCATCCCTTCATGTAACAAGTGTTTGCAGAGGGATAACTCTGCATAGAAATATATATAACAAAAAAACCAAATTTAATTCAAACATATGCATGCATCCAGTACTCGAATCATGTATAACCTATATCTGAAAAGGCATGATAATTTGCAAAGCTTTTTCTGATATACAATTCAAGATGCATCTATTCAGCAGAAAATTTTGGTGCAATCATTAAAAATATAATTTATCAAAGAACCAATAGGCAAAGTAATCTATATAGCTTTGCTAGACTGCCCTACATATAGAAGCAGTGGGAAAAAGATTCACTCACCAACAGCAGGGTTGATAGGAGTGTCTCTCTGCTCTCCCTTAGTTTCAATATCAACAAGTGTGGCAACAAGTTCAGGAGTAACTTGACCTTGCTTTCCACTGCTTTGAGAATCTGCCTCCAATTTTGAAGAGCTAGAACATTCCTTCTCTATTACACCCAGCACATCATTTGCAGATTTTAAATTCACAGAGCAACTTAGTGGGCGAAGAGGTTTGGACCCTTCAAGATCATGAATGTCAGATCGGATATTGGGTAAAGATCTAGCTGACAGTTCATTTCCTTCCTCATTTGTCCGGCTTCCAGGAATATTTATTGGACAGGTATGAGGCCTTGTCAGGTCAGAAAAGCCTTCAAAAGGTTGCTCATTTCCTACATCTTTCAGTTCATGCTCCTCCACATCAGCTTCTGCAGTGACCATTTGGTGATCTTCTGTTTCCACTGCTGTGTCATTAAGTGATAACTCAGGGCCAATTTCTTCAGTAGCAAAGCCATCAGTCTCACTGAATGGAAATTGATCATCCTCTGAGCCCTCAGGGGACAGGGCACTGGATTTAGTTTCTTTCACAGATCTAGAAGCAACAACATATTCTTGAGCATTATTATCACCGTTTGAGATACAAGGTTCATTCCCATTGGCTCCCTTCCAATCATTTTCCAACTCTTTTACTGAGTCAGTAGAGACAATTTGCTTGATCCCAATGAGGTCTGTAGTTTCTCCCTCCTCCATCTGGGTTTCATTCCCAAAGTAATCAATTTGATTATCGCCTGTTTCTTTCACCTGAGTCAACTCCTCAATTACTCCATCAGGTGAAGAATGAAGGTCACCCAAAGTTTGTTCAGAAGCAACAATGGGAGGAGAGTCAGCGTCGGTTGGATAGTCAGATTGATCATTCTGAGAGACAGAAGAAACCTCAACTCTGGAAATCTCCAAATTCTGGTCATGACATCCACTCAAATTAACTTTACTTGTGCAATCACCTGATTCCGTTTGTGACCTTTCTACAGGGATCAGCTCACTGGTGTCACACTGAACTTCAGAACTTTTCTCTCCCTGTCCACCCCAACCTGAAAAGAGATCCACAGAACCAAGAGCTTGGTCGGTAGTCACATTGAACCTCAGGGTTGAGCTTTCTAGAGTTTCACAGTGGTTGGAAGAAGTAATTTCCTTCTCTTCATTTTCAAGAACAGAAGAATCGTTGGGTGAACCAGTACATGTTTCATTCAATGACTGTACTGAATCATGAGAAACAGAAACAGAATGAGGACTTTGAATATTAATTAGATCCGGTTCTATTCTTACTAATTCAGAGACTACCTCACTCCTATCAGCTGTATGACCGGTCTCTAAAGTGTAAATCTTTATAACCTCCTCATAGGAAGTTACCTCTTCAGAAACCTTTCTGTTTATCATACCATTTCCAAAACTATCACCACCATTTCCAAAACTATCACCCGATATCTCACAATGAGAACCAGTCGAAACATTGAAAGCATCACAACTTTGGCTATGAACATCAGGATCCTTTGACTCTGAAGTCACTTCATCAGATATCAACTCCCTCCTGCTATCTACATTGCCATTCTCAGATGTGTAAACCTCTATAACCTCCTCATCAACTCTTATGCATGGAGAATCATGCTTAATTACCTCTTCCAAATAATTTTTACCTGCAGTACTTCTCCCCAGATTATCGTCAAGGTCCTCAACATGAGAATTAATCATTTCATCATGATCAGAGCCTTTCTTCTGAGGTGTATGTGGACTTTGTTTTGTGTCAACGACGTCCACATCTTTATCGTCACTTTCAGATGGTTTTCCAGGGGAACTGCCAGCCTTCGGATCACTGGTCCGGAGATTGGTCGACCACTTAACTTCCAAGAGGTCAGCTGCAATCTCTGCACGCTCCAACGAACTTACCCTCTCCACATTGCTCCCCTGGTTTTTACCCTTCATCGACTTCCGTCCAAACATAAGACCAAATATTGTTGGCTGCCTTGAATTTGTTCGCTTGACAACCTTCCTATTCCCCATATCCATCTGGCTGATCGTGTCTCTCCGACCGCCATCAAAGTCGCGGCTCGGATTCTTCTTCGACCGTCCATTCCGCATCTTCTCATCCGTCTCGTCTCCAGAAGACGTGGGAGACACAACGAAGTCGCCTTCTTCGGCATCGGACTCTCTGAGGAAATAGGCTTCACCTTTATGATCCAAGTACATGTGGAATCCAGCTTCAACTCCATTGACGGATATGTTGACAACTTTCTCCTTCGTCTTCAGCACACCTTGAAATTTCCCGAACCGAACATACCACGGCGAGGTCTTGAAGCTCCCATCCTGCTGCTGAACCACAATTACGTCCACAGCTCCTCCGAACGGGTGGAAAGGCCCCGAGACAGTGTACACCCCCCTGGTGATGTAGCCGCTCAGCTTCGCCACCGCATTCATCTTCCCCAAAATCCAACCTTTCCGATGTCCCAGATCATAAAACCGCGAAATGATTCACCTTTCACCAATCCCTAGAAGCCCTCCAGCTTCACAAGACACCGCGCGGGAGATAACCAACGATACCCTAAACATCAAAGCCTCAAGAACTTACCAAGATCGCTGCTTTCCTTTAAATTCTCAGACAACCAGATCGGAAAACCTCAGGTTTCTCTAAAAAACCCGGGATCAAAAAACTGGAAGGAATGCAGAAACAGAACCCGGATCAAAAGAGCGCCAAGATCTCGCCAAAACGCGATCTTTAGTCTTCACAAACACCCAGATCAGACAAATCTTCCCGGCTGCCGAACCTCAAAGATAACCCCACCAAGAAGACAAGAACCGCAGAAAGGAAAGAACCGATGCCGAACGATCGATCCAAATCTCAAATAGCGAATCCCTCCACGACCCACCGCTCGGACTCCAAGAGAACTCTCTCGCCGCTACCAATCGGGCCGATTGTGACGTCGCGGGAGGAACAAAGAGGACGGAGATGGCGAAGGACTACGGAAGAGGCGGAAGGCGACCGAATCCAAGCATATTCGAATTAAAATTCGAGGAATAAGCTGGAGTATCTAACCATCGGGGCCAAAGCGCCCGCTAGTGGAGAAAATCGGTATTTTCCCCAGAGAAAGGCGTTGGAGTGCTTCGCTTGGCTTTTCCTCGTTAGAGGAGTTGCGTCCTCTTCCTCGGTCACCTCCGTCGCTTCGCCCTTCGCTATCGACGGTGGATATTTGCTGAAGGTCCGCGTGTCTCCGTCGCGGCTATAGCAGAGGGAAAAGGTCGCGTGTGAAGGGTCACTTAAAGTGACCGATGCGAGGGAATGGCAGCGTCACGCCTTCGGTTGATTTCCTCAGCGTCTCGCCTTCAGTTGGGAATGGCAGCTGAGGTACGAAAGATGCTCGAAGTCGGCCCGCCAGCTGCTTTAAGATGATAATAATAGTAATAAATTAAATTAAAAAGAAAACGTGAGAGTTCTTTGTTTTGAAACTTTTGTTTTCAAATTGGAATAGCCTGGTAGCTTAGCGTACATGGCCTCTTTATTTGAAAGAGGAAATATTTGACCGTTTTGATATCTTTGGGGGCACGTTTGGTAAGGTAGTGTCGTTAGGGTTGGATTAAGTTGGATTAGACGAAAAATCTAATTACACGATTGAAAGATCAAAAATAGGATTTAATCTCATGAGGCTCACCATCATAACACCCTATGTGTTTTCGAATTCCATAAGATAGGATAGAAAATGGAAACAGGCATGTGAGCCCTTTCTATTCATTAAACTAAAGAAGATAATCAGCACCTTCACCATCCCACCACATTTTAACTTATAATTAATTTAGTCTCATGAGGCCCGTCATTTTAACACCGTATATATTTTCGAATCCCATAAGATGAGATACGAAATGGAATCAATGATACGAGCCATATTTTTATTCGGTAAAACTAAAGAAGATAATTAGCACCTTCACCATCCCACAACATTTTAACTTATAATTAAGTATGCATATATTTAAATATAATATAATTATAATATATCAAATTTTCCTGTACATAGAAGGGTATTTTAAAAAAATTTTAAATTATCAAAAAAAATCAAGATAGGTTCAAGTGCAAGAGAGTATCTCAAGTGATATAAATAAATTTAAGTTTTAATTATGTTGATAATAGCGAATTAATTATATTAGTTATTATCAAAAGTAGGAAAAGAGTATTTTGGAAAAACTAAAATCAATCCAATCCAATCCAACCATGCTTGCATATATGCTAGACACTATTCATTTTAAAAATCATTCCCTATACGTTCGGCAATTCCATGCCATTGCAATCCCATGTGATCAACCAAATGCGGCATGAGGGAAAGAAGATGACATAAATTTTATTGTATAATAGAGTTGATAATGTTGAACAATAGATATTAATTTTGATTTACATTTTTCTTTATCTTTCTTAGCCATCAATTAGAAAATAATGATGATAAAATGTATTTGTAATTGAAACATATATTTATAAAAGTTGCATGCCTAAGTTATGGCTCTAATTTATGCGTCTCAATTTTTTTTTTTTTGGTTGGTAGGGAGGGGTGTGGTGGAGGGGTCGGGTGGTTTAAAGGGATATTTTCATAAAAATTTTTACAAAATATGATACTAATATTGAGCTCGTAAGATTATGAGCTCTACGTCTTGATTTTACGAGAAGAAATGTGCATAGAGAAAATACAAAAGACTATGCAAAGGAGAAAAAGTATAGATATTATAATGTTAAGAGTTTATAAAAAAAATATATATAAATTACTACAATATGGTTTAAGTATTATCAAATTGCACATTTGTAATTTGAAATATTACGCTTAACTATCATATATTTTAAATATTATTAAATTATACATATATAGTTTAATATAATACACTTAATTGCTATGTATTTTAAACGCTATCAAATTGCACCCATGTAGTTTAAAATATTACACTTAAGTACCCATGTACTTTAAACCTACTCAAGATTTACTTAATATGCTTAAATGTTCATATTGGTGTAATTTGATAGTGTTTAAAACACATAATAATTAAGTGTAGCATATCAAATTACGTGAGAGTAATTTGATAGTATTTAAAATGCATGATAGTTAATTATAATTTTTCAAACTATATGAGTATAATTCAATAATATTTTAACCATAGAATAGTGCTTTACCCTAAAGAGAAAGCACACATCATAAGAAAAAGAGAAAGATGACAATGGTAAGTTCAATAAATAAATGTACCAACAATGAGATTTCATACCTGAATTTAATGCAAAAATCTGCAATAACAACTAGCACTATATACATAATTAAATGTTCTAATGGAAACATCCACCAACATAGAAGTTGATAATAGACATCTAGTCTTTAGTAAAAAACAAACATCAAGCCATTTTGTTGTCTAGGTGATAGCATTAAAATGGAAAATGTAGATAAGAAGAGGTGGAGAGTGGGAAAAAAAAAAAAAGAGACTTAAGAGACTTGAGGAGGAGAAGAGCCATTGCTCAAAGGAGTAGGACTTCCCAGGGCTGTATGAGTGGACATTAATTATTTAATCGAATGTACTCATCTTATTTTGAAAGTTTCACTACTTTTAATCCACATGTAGCCCAAATTTAAAATTCTCACATAATATATACATATGTCCGTTTATGTATGTGTGTGTTCTAACCTTATATCTCATTAAATAGTGGATGTAGATGCCTTTTCGAATAAAAGAAATCGAAATTGCTTTATTTCACTCTTTACACTATTCTTTATTTTAGTTGAGAAGAATTGATATTGATATCAAGTGGGGTTCATTAAAATAATTAATATTCAAAGGCAATTAGTACAAAGCTCGCATTTGACTTATTATATAGTATTAATAGATAAAATATGTGGCATAATAAGATAACTAAACAATAAAAATAATTTAACTAACTCTCATCAGCCATCCCACCTCTATCCATACACCCATGTACTAAATGAACACTTAAATTTTAATTAAAAAAAGCAAGAGGTATGTGAAGACCTTCGAGGCTTCAGTATATTATCTAAACACAACTTAAATAAATATAAAATACAGCATAAGATAATATTATTAAATATATTTTTAAAATTTTTTGAGAAGTAAGGTCAATATATGTGGTGTTTGGGTGATCATGTAAGTCACAACTCAATTTGATTAAGAGATATACCTTATATCATCAATATGTCCATAGGCTCCTAACCTATAGTAGATAATATGAACAATCTATTTGATATTATGAAGTGATCTAGCCTTCTCTCTATAAACAGCGGACCTTAAAATATATACATATTTTTTTTTACAAGAAGGGGGTTGGTAATGTATATTTAAAATTATAAATCACATAAATATCTTTTTAGATAAAAAATTATATATTAATCTTTTTATATAAATAAAATTTATTTTTTTAAGATAAAAATCATTCGTTTAAAAGGTCTGCTTTTACTCTCTACTTACCATTATCTTTCATAAAAAGATTGATAGGGATTCACCTTTTAAAAACCACTTTTCGATAAGTAGAGGGCTCAGGATATTATATTCATAGCCATTAAGGATCCTTCCAAATCAAAGTCCTACTTCAAAAAAGATTTATAACCCAATATATTTAGGAATAGACCCTTAATTTGATTGTGAAACTTTTAAGATGGCTACTGATAATTTAGACTATAAAAAGAAAATAATTCTAACTTCTAAGATGTATACATGTCGGCGTATATGCAAACGCAAATTTTGATGATTTAAATAAGAAATATATTCAATATATTCATTTCCAAATTCAAAAAATATATACATAACATGTGATGTAGTTATCCCTACATCATGCAAAATGAATTTCTATGATTGACATTTATGCTTTGTTATTTATTTATTTTTGTGAGTAGTTTTATTCCAAATTTCACCCAAGAAACCCACTTTCATGGTTATATCTCCACCACAAGATTAACTAATGGGATGATTCAAATTCACAAGACTATAAAATTTATTTCATTAATTATGATATTTATACTTATGATACCTATATGAATATCAATAAGAAATAATGCTATAATGCTTGGTTACGTACACTCTAAAAGCTTATTTGACTATGTGGCATAAGTTGATACGGTAGGCAGGAATTAATTTACCTTCTTTTGAATTGGGGCTCATATAACTTTTTGTCTACGCATAAAGTATTTTTCATCATGAAAATCATAAGTATAAGAATATTGTGATGACACTTGTGACAAAGCACTTTGTTGGCCATATTGAAGTGCAAGAGAAAAGTTAGTTTTAATATTAGATGAAGCTTAAATATAATTCTTTAGATATTTGCTATACGGTTTTTTATGCAATGAGTAACACATGTGCCATTATCTCATTAAAAAAAAATAAGACATATCTTAAATTTTCTTCGAGGAATTATGGTAAATATCTATTAAGTTTAAAATAAGATGATGGTAAACATGTGAGTTGTGGAGAATTGCATGGCAAACATATAATATAAAGGCTTAAGTTTGGTCCTTGAATGTAACAGCTTTTGAGTAGTTAGGATGTTTTTCATGGTCTTAATGGTGCACCCTGCTATTTTTTTTGTGAGAAGAAGTATAAGGCTAGGACATCAGAAATAGAACACCTTGATTATCTACCATAGCCAAATGAGTCAATTAAGGTAGGAAATCTATGCTCCTGCATCTAATCTGATTATGAATTGCTACCCAATTAGCTAAGAAATCAACGATCTGATTACCTTTTCTAAAGATATAGAAAGTTGAAAAACTAAAAATTAAACTGATTAGAGCTTTCAAACCCTGAAGCAAAGAGTATTGACAGTAAGAGACCCCATGGAACTAAGGCTCTTATTGAGAAATATCCTTCCAAGGTGATATTGGATCCCTGGAATCTCTTAATAGTTTCATACAATCCATACCAAGCTCCTATGACTTCAACAAAAGGCACATGGTTGGTAAAGAGAGGAATGGTCAAAGTAAACAGGACTCAACCCATGTGATCCCTGACCATAGCACTAGCACTAGCAAATGAGGGATGATTTGATTTGTTGAAGTTAATTTTAAGATAATCTGATTAAGAAGGCTTCCAAGAAACTAATATAAAGAAACTCATTAAAAGATGCAGAGGAAAGCCCAGAGACCAAAATCCGAACATTCTTGAAAGCAAGATGAGTGTAATAGTTCAAATACCTGACTTAACCCCTAACGAGCTACCCATCTAGGATCAAATTGTTTATTTTGAAATCTCATTTCTGGTTTTTCAAACCCATCATAGAACATAGCAAAATAGATCGATCCTCTTGATTCATTGTATCCATTCTCTCTTGAAATAAAAAATCCTAAGCTTCATACATAGATTGGAATAAAGAGAACTGTCGAGACTGAAAGTATTACCAAACTTGTTTACTAAACTTACTTAAATTCCTCATACTGAAAAAAGAGATAATCTAAGGTTTCATCAAAATGCATACATCTTTTATAACTAGGGTTAAATGTAGAGATCTGATTAGCTAGTAAGTTTGAAGTAGGTATCCCATTATACCATAATTTTCAAATGAAATAAAAAATTCGCTATTGAGCTTGCAATTTTCAAATCTTTAAAGGAGCCTACTTCATGTCCATATATAAAGAATATCTTTCATAGATATTTTAGATTTATAATTAAGACCTTACGTTGGGGTATCTTTTTCTTTTGCATCTTTCACTGAAATGATTAGAATCTTTTTGACTACATGAGAAGCTAAAATCTGTTCAAGTAACTTGTGATTCCAAAATTAGAGAATCCCTTTAACTAATGATCCACCATGAATAAAGAAGTGGAGGCTTCAAAGTTATAGGCCAAAGGCAGCAAGGAATTTAGATGTCTTGAGATATTTTGGCCGATATGCCGAGTGCTATAAATACGTATCGTTATCTATCGGAAGGGCCTCCCTTAGCGACTGCGCGCCCATGGCTCTTCTCCTCATCTCACTCCCGTTCTCCCCTTCCGTCATCCCTTACGGAATCAACCCTAAACCCTCTTCTCTCCTCTCCATTTCCTCTTCCAACTCCATCTCCATCTCCATCCCTAGAAACCCTCATGCCGCCTCTTCTCGAAATCCGCTCCTTTCGGCTTGCGCGGCGGTGCGGCTTGCCGAGGAGCGGAGCGTCGCTGATGCCTCCTCGGCCCTCGATATCTCGAAGCTCGGCATCTCGGAACAGATCGTCTCGGCTCTCTCTCGTAGGGGGATCACCGAGCTCTTCCCCATTCAGGTGAACATCCTCCGCCTCTCCTGGCAAAAGGTCATCTTTTTTATGGAATTTAATTCCTTCTCAGATAGAAATGGTGGTTTTTTGTGTTAATAAACCAAAATAGCGTCAATCGTGTGGAGACAAGGAAGACGTTAATACTCATCGCCTATTGTCTAACAAATGATATCCTTGATGTATGTATTTAGACGTTAATACTCATCGCCTATTGTCTAACAAATGATATCCTTGATATATGTATTTAAAATGAAGTTTCAAACTTCCCAAATGCCTTTCGGTGCATGGATTTCGTTTCAGCTGAAAATAAGATGATGAAAGGAAAAACTTCAGTCAAGAACTGTTATGAATCTGAAAATACTGATAGGAATGCTTCAGTAGTTGTACCCAGTTTCAAGTAATTTTAAATTTTAGTTTTAAATAAATTGTTCATCTCTAAAAGGAGAAGATAAAAATATCATGATTTGGTTTCCTGTAGTGAGGTTGGAAAAGCTTGAAAATTAGGTTTTCGAGATCACAAATTATTGAAATTGTTTCATGCTTCTGTGTTTTCAAGTTTCACTTATTCAATAAAAAGATTGCATTAAGTTTTACAGGGAAATTTTCTATTTTTTTCATTAGAAATAACTTTTTTTTTTGGAGGAGGGGGCGGGGGGGAGGGGGGGGGAGGGGGGGAGGGGAGGAGGCCATTAGAAATGACTTTAATGGAAGAGAAGTTTAGACCATTATATTAGAACTGTAGGTATCAATTGCTTTGGGATGAAGGTCCTTCTAATTGTATTGTAGGTGAGCATTGCATTAAATGCTTTAATTGCGGTCCTGCATGTGATAGCATGCTAACATACATCTTAGCCATTGTGACATGTAATGCCCTTCAACACTTCAGGAACTAATATTTGAATGTAACAGGATTTTAATTCAATGGAGGCGAACTTTTAGCATCTTCTGGAAACTTTTTTAGGGAACCAAAAATAATTTTCATTCTTCAAGATTCATTTTTCTTCTGCAGCATAGTGGAAACCCATTCCTGCAACGTTCTCAAAAAGCCTCAAGAATCATATCTATCAACTTTGGATATTGTCAGTGCTTGGATTGGTAGGCATGGGTAAATTGGCTTGGGGCCAACTATGATCGAGAGTATATGTGAAGAACAGAATAACAAGAAAACCAATGGAGCATGGGGGATGGTTGTCCCCCACTAGTTGGTAGTAAATGTGAGTTCTATGGGCTGGATTATGAGTATAATGGTATCAAGGGGTATGGACTGGTGGCTTAAAGAGGTTTTTGGTGCATTGGAGGTGGGGGAATAGTTTGAGCCCTAAGTAGTTGCTTTTGGAGGTTATTTGGTGTGCTGATATATCTCTTTAACCTATGTACTTATGCTGGAGTATATATTAGTGGTTCTCCCTGTTGTTGTGCAGTGGCTGGACGCAAGGAGTAAAGGCACTGTATTGGTGTTTGAGTTTCATAGAAATCTTAGGATGTAGACTTACAACTGTATATTTGGTTATTCACTACTTCCATGTTCCCTACAGATTAGAGAGCTTGTGAATTGTGGTGGTAGGACTTTTTGGCTGTCCTTAGGATATCTTCATGAACTTATATTTTTTGCTTGTTCTGATAAGACCAGATTCTCATCCTAGGTCTAATATGTGTAATCTTATTGGCTTGTCTAAGGCCATAGTAAGATAATAATACAACAACAGCCCAGTATTAATCCCAAACTAGTTGGGGTCAGATAATATGATAATAATGGACAAAATTATTTTGTCTAGTCATTACATTTCATGTTCAGATGTTTGATGAAGCAATGAATGTGGATTTATTTTAGTTTTCAAGATACATGAAACAATCTTCTCTCTCATGTTAAATGGATTTTATTTTAATTTGACTATATAAAAGCAAAATGCTGCTACTGAGTGCAGAGGGCTGTCTTGGAGCCAGCTATGGAAGGTCGAGATATGATTGGAAGAGCTATTACAGGTTCAGGGAAAACCCTAGCCTTTGGTATTCCCATACTGGATAACATTATTCGACATCAGAGTCAACACAGGTTTCTTTCTGTCTCAATATTGCTTTGCTTCCACTCAAAGATATCAATTCAATACATATATGTTTTTGCTTGTAATGCGAGCATGTGATACAAACAATTTGATTTTGAGTTCCTTTCTCAAGAATCTTGAAATAGGACCATGAGATTTGCTGTGCAGGTGTATGTTATTTGGCACACTAAAGGGGCATTTCTAGTTTAATCATGAGATATGTAAGAGGATGCATCCCAACTATACGGTGTAGAATATAAGTATAAAATATATCATAACCATTATAAATCAAGTCATTTAAGGTATAATATTGAATCTTAAAAACTGCACCAAATATGACAGTACTAAATGGAATTTTTTCTTAAGAGGATCTGTTAGAGGGTTTCTTAAAAGGTTTAAAGGTTCCAGACAAAAATGTTAAGAAACTCATTGTAAAGTTGATTTCTGCAAGGGTATCAAGAAGGAGTTGTTCTTTTCCAAGGGCTGCTGAAAAAAGTGTAGCCAATGATGGAAGAAAAGCCATCATCAAATGGCAACATTAACTTCTGTTAAATTGTTTATCCCTGTCTTCTTAGACTCCTATATGGGTTAAGAGTTTCATCTCTATTAGCCATCATTATTTTCTCAAATGGCCCTCACCAAAATTCTGTGCTCAGAAATTCACATGCATTAAAAACTATTACAATCTTCATAGCTGTCTATAGTTTCAATGCTGAAGAATTAAAGACTCAGAAATTTCAAGGGCAGATCTTGGTGTCTCTATGCTATTCTTTTGATCATTATAGGGTGTTCCACCACAGTGAGCATAATACTAGAAAGGGAAAATGGAGCACCAAAGACAGACTTAAACATCTAACTAGAAAAATAAGAAGTGAACTTTATGTTTGACACTGTTTCTTTTTCTAAGTATCCAACAATAATTATTTGTTGTAAATGAGTTGCTGTCTGTAGTATGATAGATACCTCCAAGTGTCATCTGCTCTGTTTGCAGTGCTTAAGGTCAGTGATATGTGTTGAGCTGCCAGTAACCATTTGTTTAGTAATATCTGTTGCTCAAAATCATGTTTCTTGTATTGATGCTGTAGTATAGTAAATCACTCCCATTATGCATGGATTACTCATGCAGATACTCTTCTACCCAGTTCTTCATTTAGATGTGTTTGCTTGAAAGACTAGTCAAGAGCAACATCAGTGCAATTTTTTTTCACCAATTCCAAAATCGCATATTTCAAATCATCAATATTGATGCACAATTTCACGAAAACCAGAGTAGGTGTGAAAACCTTAAATAGAGTCTGTTTGGGCTTGAAGCCTAACCTCAACTTTGCACAGGCAAGGGTATGTGCTTATGATAAAGCAATTGGCATATCCATACCTGCATGAAGTTTAGGTCCGTTTTCTGGCAGGCTTCAGTTCCACCTGTGTCCTAGGCAAGCATATTATCTAGAACTACCTTGCACTAGGGTATGATCCAACCTAACATCTGGCCAAGTATGGATTTTAAAAAATATAAGTTTGGCAGTTCTCCCTGGCCCCCAGCAAAACATGGGTTTCAAGAGAGAGCTTTCTCTCGGTGCAGGACCAGTAAAACTAAGGTGTGCTGGTGTTCTGTTTAGAAAAAAGCAACTCAATGATAGTGTCACATGCATATCATGAGGCATGAAGTTCCAATTGCATCCTTTGGCCTGTGGTTCATGTGAATGTGCACATGCATGATGCCAATTTTCTGAAGGTAATTTTTTTTGGGTGAAACTTCCCATGGAGGGGAGTCAATCTCACAACCCAAGCTTTCCAAATCAGCAGTTAACCAAGAATTCAAGCTCCTATGGTGAAAGCCACGCATAAGAAATAACCTATGTATGTGCATACGTATGCATTGACTCCTTGCTAGTTGTATGTGTTTGAGTGTGTGAGACATATCATTATTTCACAACAAAATTGATGCTTGTTTGTTTGCAGTCAATATACTTATTTTTCCAGTTTACACCTCATAATGAAGATCCATTTGTAATTCAGTACATGATGCGGGTACTTCATTTAAGCTAGTGGCAATAATTGATCCGGAAACATGTGAGCAAGTTGCTCTTCACATGTATTTTTTGTCTATATTTTTGAGTAAAAAGTCATTTATATCTATTCTTCAATGTCCATAGTAATTAGGACACTTGACTATCTTATGTTTCCACTATTCTTCTATGGTTATTAATAAATTGCTTACACACACACATAATGAGGTTTTTTGATTCTACAATTGACTTGTGACAGTAACTTTTAGGAAATTCATGCTTCTTGCTTGTGGCTGACCTTTTCTTTTTTAACAAAAAAAATCTGACTGCTTTTTGAGCCCTGTAGGAGAAAACGAGTCCCCTCAGCTCTAATATTGGCACCTACTCGTGAACTTGCACGCCAGGTGCAACGGGAGTTTAAGGTGTCTGCTCCAAGCTTGAGCAGCACATGTCTCTATGGGGGTATACCAATCATGAGCCAAGTGCGATCTCTAGGTTTTGGTATGGATATTGTTGTCGGGACACCTGGGAGAATTATTGACTTAGTTCAAAGAGGTGCCTTAGATCTTTCTGAAGTCAAGTTTGTTGTGTTGGATGAGGCTGATCAGATGTTGGCTATTGGATTTCAAGAGGATGTTGAATGTATTTTAAGTTATTTACCTGCAAGGAAGCAATGTATGCTGTTCTCAGCAACAATGCCTTCATGGGTTAATGATCTCTCAAGAAAGTACCTGAAAGATCCTTTAGTAATTGATCTGGTAAGTTGATGATTAACTTCACCTTTTATGCCTCCTCCTTTCTCTGTTTAACACTTATGCTTGCTACATTTGTCATATCAATCAATAATATCTATGCTGCATGGAACAATTGTATATTTTAAAGTTTTTTTTTTTTTTTTTGACATGTAGGTCGGTGACTCGGATCAGAAGTTAGCTGAGAGTATTTCTCTGTACTCTATTGCAACAACAACTCATAATAAGCACAATCTTCTGCCCACTTTGATCTCTGTAAGTAAAGCTTTCTTATGGAGATGTACTCTTTAAGTGTAGAAAGCAGTGCTCTTACAATTCTCAAAAACTTGGTAAGAGTGGAGAAGTAGAAAACAAATAATTATTTGAAGAATTATATATATAAATTTTTGTTAGAAATAAGAAAGCTCAAACTTCTGTATGCCTGAAGAAATGGGAAGTATTTGATTGAGGTAACATGTTAATAGGTTAGTTGTGTTGTCCATTTCATTCGTGTTCTTGTAATTGGGGAAAGGCTAAAAAAAAGAGAGCTATGGGCTTGAACTAATGGTGGAATATTAAGCTCAGTTTATATAAGCCTTTTCATGTCATACATGTCATACATGGGGTTGGCTATAGGAGCAATTTTAAGTTGAGAAAGCTCCATGCAAGGTTTGCAAAACCGATATCAGGAACCATACTAGGAGGTCTCCTATTTAATACAATATAGTTGATATGGTATGATATGCATTTCATATAGAGACAGGCTCTTAACTCTTTTTTCTTACACGCAGTTATGGTACTGCCCAAAACCAGGTGGCATGGGTTGGCGCCAAGCAGCACAGGATCGTTCTGCTCTGTTTAGCTTATATACTAAATAGAATCTCAATATTTTATGGGTATATGGTGTGGTCATTTCAGGACTGTATGGGTCGGTACATCAGACCTTGGCTCCATGTAAGAGTTGAGTAGATTTTAAGACCAATTGTTAGCCTACCATCAAACTTTTGGAAGAGTAGGAACCAAATTCCTAGCTGTAGCAAATAAAGGCAAGAGAGGCCTTGCCATAAAACCTATATTCTAGTTGGGGGGGTAAAGAGATCTGTATTATCAGTCACATTTTAAGCTCATGAACGAAGGAGCAACCCACTAGAACACCCCTAGATTTGCTAGCATTCTGGATGAAGGATTAAGATAACTTTTGATATAGGGAGCTATGAGTTCATCTGAAAGACACATGAGCTAGAGTCAAATGAAATGAAGTCCCAAAACATTATAGCTAAGTATTTTTATTGGTGCTCATTACGAATAACACTGCTACTTTTGCCTGAGTTGTAAATTAGTTGTTTTCTATCATTAAGATATATTATATATTTTCATTTAGCTATGCTATTTATCATAATACAAACTAGTACTTTCTTTCAACTTCTTTACCTGGTCTTCAAAATCTTTTATTTGATGACTCTCCATGTACTCTGATCAGTAACTTTGTTTTGCTTTCTTTCTGTGATTAGTGTGGTTCCATTGACCTGAGTCTACTTTAGTTTTCATTTTTCTGTTGCTGCCATTAAAATCTACTGATTATTGTTATAGAGGTATGCACAAGGAGGTAAAAGTATAATTTTTACAAAAACAAAGAACGATGCTGAATCACTTTCAAGGTCCATGGCAAGTGTCCTTGGAAGCAGAGCATTACATGGGAACATGAAGCAATTTCAAAGGGATAAAACTATTGCTGCTTTCCGTGATGGACGGTTTAATGTGTTGGTTGCTACTGATGTTGCTGCACGTGGTCTTGATATTCCAAATGTTGACTTGGTACTGCAGCCTGCAACTTTCAAGCAAATGATTTTGTTCTAAATCTGGTTGAGTTACCTAGCAAAGCTAATCTTTAGTCGTCTTGTTTAGGTGATTCATTTTGAAATGCCAAATACTTCAGAGATTTTTGTTCATAGATCAGGTCGGACTGGTCGAGCTGGAAAAAAGGGCACTGCGGTTCTTATTTTCACTCGAAGCCAGCAGCGTGCTGTCAGAACTATTGAGCGGGATCTGGGCTGCAAATTTGAAGAGGTCTATCTTTCTCTTTGGAGTCCAAATTACATAATTTATTCATTTTGTCTACAACATGATATATAATATTACCTGTTTTATTCTTCCTAAGATATTCAGTTCAGTAGTTCTATGCTTCTTAAGATTATTTGTTTTTGTTCCACAATTATTCTTCACAAGAAAATCAGTAAGCCAATTGTACATGTACACTTAGTACCTGTTGTCCAGGGCCTTAATTGGTCACTAGTCCTTTGTAAGTCATCTCAATGCTGACTGGTTATCATTTCTTGGACAGGTGCGTGGAATTACCAGTGGCATTGGTATCAGAACAGAAGCTTCAGATGGGAAAGGGAGCCCTTATGATGAGTATGATTCAGTAGAAGAGAAGCTTGGGCGTCCAGATCATTTTTCTGACCGCCAATATGGAAAGTATGGAAGATATCGAATATCTAGTCCATCATTTAGAAATTATGAAAAATCTCGAAAGAACTATTTCTCTGGTCGTTCTAAGCCCCAGCATACTCGTCGTACTCAGACCAGAAGAAAACAATTTCTTGAGTATGATGACTTTCTGGATGACCATGGGAATGAAAGGATCACAGATTTTGATGGCTTGCAGTGGCCCTCAAGAACTAGGCTTCCAAATGGTTACAATGAGCTGGAATCAAATTTGTCATACAATACCAATAATAAGCACATCAGCAAAAGAACTAAACGACCTTTCAATTCTGGAAGCAGTCATGAAAACTTTGGTCAGATTGTTGATTTGTTTAAGGATCTGTATTAAATGGAAACCAGACTAGTCTCATTTCTGACAGCCTATATGCCAGGTACATGATGAACTGCAACAAATACTTGAGATCTACAATTCAAAGCATCCAGCATGCTTATGAAAAGCTGTCATTCAAAGTCCTTTTAATTCTATTCATCTTTAGTTGACTGTTTATTTCTCAGGACAGATTTTTTGTTATTTTCTTTTGAGAAATATGTTCCTTCTTATTTTCTTTACCATGAAGAGAGTGGCAGTTATGCAGTTAATGTTTCAAGATATCTACAGCTTTCCTCTGACTTGTTTCATACATTTTGTTGGCAGCCATTGGGTTCTAGTAGGCATGCAACGCCAAGGACATTTAAACCACCCTAAGTTGGCTGCATTGGTGCTTCTGCCTTGAGACATTCTTTCACGTTAAGGGATTCAAATGCCACCTGTGGTGGTCTTTTTTTATCAATTACAAGGTTGAACAGAGTGATATTATGTCTTTTGGGATCTATCTGGTGGTCCTCTTGAAGTCAAGGACTTCCATTTCATTAAGTTTTGTCACAAAGATCATTGTTATGAGACTGGTTATGTACGTTGAACAATCTGTGATAATGGCAACGACTCAAAGTTCCTTCATATTGCAAATTGGTTCTGTATTATTTTTTATTTTGGGTGTTCAATTTCCCATTCATTCTGGATAATCCAATGGTTCTCTAGAGGGAATGAATCCCATATATGAATCAATTTGAGTTGATAATTTACTGATGGTTAAGAGATGTGCCAGTCAACAGCCTTCTTAACTCCTTAAAGGTCTGTCTATTGCTAACTGCAGCAACTTCAATCAATTTCAGGTTGCTACTCCGCAATTCATATCTCTGAAGCTGTTTATTATGCTAGAACGTTTGGAAATGGTATGGAAAGATCTGATATCTATTATATTATAGTCTCGACGTATCTCCTGGTACATCATGGCATGGCAGGTGAAGATGCTGAGCTCTAGTGTTGGAACTTCCCTTTGATCATTAGACGCTGTTTGTTTTCCATCAAAAGTGCTTGCTATTTATGTGGATATTATCAAGAGGCCAATTACCATACTACAAATTAATCAGAACACCAAATAATCCTTGTTTCTGTTGGTCATATTGTGGAATGGCTTCTTTATTATGGGATTTGCAATGCTGTCGCATGCATCACAACGAAACTCATCAGACTCGGTTTTGTATCCTTGAATACAGAGTGTCGTCAGCTAAAGTGGCCCTCACAGGCTCAGAAATAAGTTACAGTGCCCTCACGCAAGCTCTGAACAAATGCTGTAAATAAATTAGCCACCTTTAATTCTAACACCAAAAGGTAAGAAATTGCCGAAGTCTACAACTGTCTGTAAGCAAACACATCGCATGTTTTGTTTCTCATATTTGAATTTACTCTTATCCATATCATTGTTTTGAATCCATAAGATAGGAATAGATAAGAATATAGCGAATATTTCATTTATGTTTAATTTATTTTGAGCGATTTTCCTTCTTCTCATAAATTTTTAAAATAAATTTATTGAAGAAATAATGCATTTTTATTTTTTTTATTTTTTATTTTTTTTTTACAATAAAGTAATGCTAGAGGATATCTATTTGGTAGCTTGAAAATTTTATCTTAGGATGTAGCACGGGAAAATTGATGTGATTGAGTTATCAAAAATAATAATAGATGAGTTTAATGAATTATTTTTTATTTATTATCACGCCCAACATAAACACACCTGCCTTTAGAGTATTAGCAGTATGGTAGGATTGTGTTTGCTTTGTTTACCATCATGACCCCAGTCCATATGCTACCTCTCCAAGTGCACATGTACCCATGTTGCGTTGCTTGAATTGAATTTTTAGTTGTTATAATAGAAATTTACCGAATGCCCCTCTTTAGAAAAACAATAGCTGAAATCCGTTCGATCTCCCAGATATTGACAAGGCTTGGCAATCAAGTGTGTGGAGGAGAGAGAGAGAGAGAGGAAGAGAGCGAGGAGACATTCTGAAGTGGGCGAAGGAAAGGAAATCGAAACGAAATGAAGGTGCTGGTGACGGGAGCGTCCGGTTACCTGGGCGGCAGGCTTTGCCGGCGGCTGCTGGAGGAGGGCCACGCCGTGCGGGCCTTCGTGCGGCGGAGCAGCGACCTCAGCGGCCTCCCTCCCTCCCTCGAGTTCGCTTACGGTGACGTCACCGACCTCTCCTCCCTCCTCGCCGCCTGCTCCGGCTGCGACCTCATCTTCCACGCCGCCGCCCTCGTTGAGCCCTGGCTCCCCGACCCCTCTCGATTCTTCGCCGTGAGCTCTCCTTCGATTCCTGACCCTCTCCTCTCCTCGATCGGATCATTCTATTCCCCCAAAATTTTGCTCCCTAGTGGCCTCACTTTCTGTTTCTTGAATTCTAGGTCAACGTTGGAGGGTTGGAGAATGTGTTGCAAGCTTTCAGAGAGACCGAGACACTGCAGAGGATAATATATACCTCGTCATTTTTCGCTCTCGGTTATACTGATGGATATGTTGCAGACGAGAAGCAGGTGAATCAAATTCTTGAATTCGATACACCAATTTCATCCTTAATGTTATACTTGTTGTCCTTTATTACCTGATGATTATATGATTTCTAATGCTCGTAAATCATAATGGAAGTCACGACTCGTTAGAATCCAGATTGAATGTAGACGTGTTTGCTGTTGATATGATCAATCAACTCTTGCATGCACTTGTTTCCTATTATTTATTGGGACCATGATTACCCTTATAAGTTTACTACTTGTAAATATAGTTCAAGTTCTCGACATACTCGTGTATGCATTCACATGTATATGGTTATGTATCAATCATTCAAACATTGCTTTCATCTACCAAAGGAAAACTAGTAGCTTATATTAAACTGAAGAAGCATGCAGATTGCTGATCAATAGATCCTTGACATGTGCAATGCACTGTCTAAGACAACATAATGCATAAGCCAACTTTTACCAGCCATTGCATAAGAGTATACAGCAATAACAGAAAGGAAGATCAAATTTTGAAAACAAACACTTAATTAAAAACCAGATTGCTGATAGATGTTTATGCAATATGCATGCCTAATTGATGTGCAAAAGATGAACAAAGAAGATCAGAAAATTGAAGATTAAGTTCAGATGGATTAAGTTGTGTAAGAGAATAAATTTCTTGTCAATCTACATAAGAAGCTAAGCAAACTTGGATTTCTCATTTTTGCATGTGATTATCTTTAGCTCTAATATGCATTTATCTTCCTTAATAGACTAATGTTTGGAACTTACCTATAGATTTACCTCATAGATTCCACTTTTTGTCGTTGCTATTTTCTGTTACAAACTTTCAGGATTGTTTATTGTTGAAATTTTGCTATATACACTCACATGGTACAAGCTAAGACTGAAAGATGTAAGGATCAACATTTATCATTTTTTTTTTTTGTTTTTTTGAGAAAGAGTATATAATAACCTCATTGTGATAATTCAATATAACAGTTATGAATGAAATTAATCAATTTTGAGTTCCATGTGCCATCACTCAGTCAGGTTTAGAGAGTTTACTCTGGGCATACATAGTGATAATGCCCTCCAATATGAGCAGTTCTTATTGGCAAGGTGGTGCTTTTTCTGCCATCTTATCAGGCATGCTTTTTTTTTTTTTTCAATTTTTTGATCACCTGGACAAAAATAATAATATCCTTTACATCTTTTTTTCCTAATCAGTCATGCTTTGTAGTTTGCCAACATAACTGCTAGCTAACAAATATTGTCAATTTTGCTTCTTTTATTCAATAAATTACAGATGCATCAGGGAAAGGTATTCTGCACAGAATATGAAAAGTCCAAGGCTATGGCAGATAGGATTGCATTGCAGGCTGCAGCAGATGGGATACCAATTGTTCTTCTCTATCCAGGAGTCATCTATGGTCTTGGAAAAATTACGTCTGGAAATCTTGTTGCACGTATTGTAAGATTTAATTTTTTATTTTATTTTACCATTTTGAGGTTCTTGTTGGAATAAGATAGCATTTTGTTACATTTTAGGGAGTCTTGAAGTGTGAATTCTCCATTTTCTAAATGATCTATTCATTTCCATAAATAGTGTTAAAAGTACACAAATAATATAGCATAATGGTGTACAATTTTTTAAAATTTTTTCCTTGCTGCATCTGGAGTTTTGACCAGGTTTTCCCCCTAGTTATTGTTATGTACTTCATCTTTCTCAAACTAGCCCCTTTTTCCTGGTTACACTTTGTCCCAATTCATGCTCTTGCAATCTCCTATTCATGGTTCTTTTTGACACTGCCATCCTTCTGCTTACTTGAATTAGCAGGAGAAAATTTGTAAATGGGCATTCCAGTTTTCCAGAAAGGCATGCTTTTGTCAAGCCCGTATTTCAATGGGGTATTTAAGCTCCTAGATCAGCCAGAATGAGTAGAGAATGAAAACAAAGATTGCGTAGGTCAGTAAAGAACAAAATTACCGATCATTATAAAAAATTCAACTATAACCATGATCATCAGGCATTGCCCAACTGTTGAAGATTGCTTTATGAAGCTTCATTTGCCGTTCATTTCTATTAAGGGCCACCTCTAATGCTATTGTTAGCTTTTGCAAATCCTCTCTCACAACTTCCATTCATGTAACATTAAACATTTCTCTCCTTTTGCTAAATCCTTCTCAAAGATTTGAATACCAGACCTTTAGTTTTTCATTTTACACGTCCTTACGTACTCAACTAGTCGATCACTTTGTCCTTGATTGTTGCAACTCCTACATCTCTTCTATTATAGCTTTTCTTCATTTTGTCCTTCCTAATTTTACTGTTGATCTTCCCCAAAGAATATCTTGATATACAATTAAATAAATAATGCAGAATTGATGCTACTCTTAACTGTTAAGGTTACATAAATTCTATAGCTGTTGTCGTATCCCACAATTTTCTTATCTCATCTAGGGTTATCTAGATAGATATAATTTGATCCAAGTGTGGTACAAAATTCTCCAATTGTGGTACGAAAGATAATAATTAATTCTTCACGAGGTCATAATTTTGAACATCTCAAGGCATATCAAGGGTGCCAACTGATTGAGTTGGCAAAGTCATGGGTGTTGGATATCACAATCTAGGTTCAAGCCTACCCACACCCCAATTTTGGTAGGGCTTCCTCTCATCCTAGTTATTAAAAAAAAAAAAAATCAGAGTATAGCAGAAAATTGATTAAAGTGATTTTTGCATAATATTAAAGCAAATATTTTCCGCTATTAGTTTTGTTGACTTTATTAATATTCTCCCCTAGTAATCTGTTACTTTTGACCTTTGTTACTTTTGTATTTCAAATATTATATTATTTTCAGCCGCCATTGTTCACTTTTTTGGAACCATCAAGATGAAACAATGCATTAGTTGTAGGTGCCACATATTCATATTCCCTTCTTTCGTTTTTGTAGCTGATTGAACGTTTCAATGGGCGCTTACCTGGTTATATAGGCAATGGGAGTGATAGGGAATCATTTTGCCATGTTGAAGATGTTGTAAATGGACATATAGCAGCAATGCATATGGGGAGAGTAGGTGAAAGGTACCTTCTCACTGGAGAAAATGCATCTTTGAAGCATGTTTTTGACATGGCTGCACTCATCACCAAGACGAAGAGGCCAATGTTCCACATTCCACTGTGGGTGATTGAAATCTATGGATGGACATCAGTTTTCTTTTCTCGAATCACAGGAAAACTTCCACTTATCAGTTATCCAGTATGCCTCCATCCATTTCATTTTTGAAATTTCTGTATTTTTGCTTTAGTGGGATACTATGTTTAGTTCAAATTGTTTTTGTGTTATGGATTGCAGACTGTGCGAGTATTGAGACATCAATGGGCATATTCCTGTGAGAAGGCCAAAGAAGAGTTGGGTTATAGTCCTAGAAGCTTGAATGAAGGTTTGACAGAGATCCTCCAATGGCTCAAGAGCTCGGGATTGATAAAGTACTAAATCTGGCATTTTGTTTTCTTTATAATTCCCGCATTTGCTCTAAAGTTCCATGTGTCTGATAGACTTAAATGCAGTTTCTTGGGCCTTTTAAGCAAGTCATATGGTAATAAATGCAAGAAGAGTACGTAGATCTCTGTTATACATATTCTATTCAATGCTGTGCTGAATCATATCTATCAGAAGCAGAATTTCTGTTGTGCAATTATGCAACCATATGAAATAAAAAGCAAGTTCTTAAGATCAAACCATCAGTAGAGGTTTTGAAACCTGTATACAAGATATATAAACACAAGTAAGTTGGGGGGGGGGGGGGGAGTGGAAAATTAGCTAGTATGATTTGGTGATTCTACTTAAATGAGATCTCTCCCCCTTAACACTAAAAAAAAAAAAAAATGCTGCTATAAAAGTAATGCTAGTTTTACTTTTCTATCTAGATATTAATTACTTGCAGTACAGTGCATTGCTGGGTAACTGGTACGTTTGCTCTGATCTTCTGACGGGAAAAAAAAGGCTCTTTCTCAAGCTGAACCATTTAAAGACTTCATTGATGTATATCAAAGCATAGTTTTTCTTTTCAGACAATATATATGGCACTTGTTAAGGACAGAAGGAACATTCCATGGTTCACCAATTATTTTGATGTCTTCTTTTGTTGCCCGAGGTCTCTGTATTGTTTTCCTCCTCCATTTAAAGTGTTTTCATCTTTGTAGGGAGCAACGATGGTCGGCAATGTTGATCTTTAAGTAAGTTCTCAGAGACATCTGTTGACTTAACTAAGTTTTGTTCAATGAATTTGATGGTAATCCTTTTCTAGGATGAATCTGTGGATCACTGATTTTTTTTAAAAAAAAACTAGAGAATTCATCTCCCAGTAGTGGCTTGATGTCACAGCTCACTTCAGTGACAGGTCTTCTGAGTCAGATTAGAGAATCAGCAGTCATGGTCAAGGCCATGAGGGAAAAATGAGAAAGCGGTCTCAGGTCCTTGTTGCTGACATAGTAGGGCAATGTGGAAGACCTGAAGCTGTCTCTAAGCGGTCCAAGCGGGGCATCAATTCCATGCGGAAACAGCAGTCTAGTGGGAGCATGGTGAAAACCATGATAGCCGGGAAAAGAAACCATTCTCGCTTTTGCTAAGCTCCAATATAAATGCTATGCTAGACTACCGTCAAAGCATGACATGGGAAATTATTTAAAACATTACACAGTGGTACCTTGTGTAATGTTTTAATTATTTACTCTCAAGAGTCGAGGAATTTGTTAAAAAGCAATCTCAAAGGAGAAGACAAGAATGAAGGGGCCACGGGAGTCAGTTGTATCCTCAAGCAGCCAACGACAAAACACATGGACAGAGCTCAATGATGCTAGCGGAATATTCTCATGGTGGGGTAGGTCCAAACTCTAATTTCTTGTAAATCCATGAAGGGTTTTTTATTGGAATTGTAAGAAGGTCTCTAAACCTTCCTTTTATAATGTAGCCAAGAGGATAATAAGAGTCCATGAGCTGTACTTTTGCAGCTCTGAAAAACAAGGGTGGGTGGTGAGATTATTGACATGATTCACAAAATTTGAGGGATGAGTTGGAGGATTTCTTCATTCCATCTCGAGGGTTGTTAGAAAAAATAATTTTTCTATGAAAAAAAGAAATTAGAGGGTTGAATTCTGCTCAATAGAGAAGCAGATGGCTTTTGAAATTGTGACCGGTCAATAAGCAAAATCATGGGTTTTAGGAAAAGTTTATGCAAGTCTTGAAATGGTGGAAAGAAGGATGGTTTGGAAGATGACATCAAATGCAATTCAGTTAGGTATGCTAATGTTTATGATCGGGGATTACAATTGCATCATTGGAGCATCAAAGAAGAAGGGTGGGAAGCCTTTTCATATATAATAGAGAGGTGATGAAATTTAGGAGCTTTATTATGAATAATGGACTTGTTAATCTCGGCTAGGGAGGGCCAGACTTCAATTTGTGTAACGATAGGTTGGGGCAAGAAAGGGTATGGAAGTATATAGACAAACCGTAGGCTCTTGATGATACTTTCTCAAAATTCTCGGTTTATTATATGCCTAGAACTGCTTTGGATAACTATCCATTGCTATCAGAAGCCAAGTCAACTCCATCTTTAAAGAGAACTCCTTTTTGATTTGAGAAATTTTAGCTATCTCATGGAGGCATGCAATAAGTGGTAAAAAGGGCTTAAAGATATAGAGAAAAGCAATCTCTTATATCAAGGGTAATGCCACTACTGAAATCAACTACAGTCACATTACAAAAATGAAATAAGGAGCTTGGTAATATTATTAGAAAATGGAAAACCTTAATGAAGGAATGTGACAATTGCCAATGGATGAAAGAAGACGAGGGGCTTTAGATCATACTTCACACATTCAGCTGTTGTGCATGATCAAAAATTACGATAAGCTTTTGACATGAGAAGGTTTTGTAGAGACAGAAGTCACGCATAAGATGGCTAAAAGAAGGTGATGCTAATATCTCATTTTTTTCATAAAATAAGTGTTCAAAAGAAGAAAAATAATATTATATCCATCAAAAATTAGGAGGGTGTCATGGTTGATGACTGTGGGAGCGTCAGAGAGATGTTCTTTAATTTCTTTAGTGAGAAATGGAACTTAGCAACCTCAGAGGCAAACTTTAAGCTCCCTTCAATTCCTAAGAGAGTTATAGCACAGGATAATACATGAAGGAGGTTGATGAGGCACTAAAGTCTTTGCCATCAGATAGAGCTCCAGGTGCAAATGGGTTTCAACTAATATTCTTTAAATCTTGTTGGTCAATTGTTAGAGAAGACATTAATATGGCAATCAAATCTTTCTTCACAGTTGGTGCAATACTCGATGAATGGAAGGAAACTTACATTGCCTTGCTCTCAAAGGTGGCACTGACCAAACCAAAGTAGTTTAGACTGATAAGCCTCTATAATACAATCTATATGCTGGTGGCAAAAATCATAGTTGATGAATTAAGATCATTACTACCAAAGTTGATTGTAGAGGAATAGGGAGCTTTCATTGAAGGTCAGCACGTATCACACAGCGTTTTAATGGCTCAGGAAATCCTTCAGTCAATGGGGGAAAGTTTTGGGAAGTAAGGGTCTCATGGCAATAAAAGTTGATATAGAACGTGCTTCATTGAGATTATTCGAAGACAGTGTTACTATTTTGGATTTGCTGGAATGGATTGAAAGTTGTGATCAATCCATTATTTGCAATCTGAGTGAATGGCAAATCTATAGATTGGTTTGCTCTAATGTTGGATGCCCTCTATCTTCCTTTTTGTTTATTCTAATAGCGATCGTGCTCTTTAGAACTATTCAAGATACTATGGATCGGAGACTTCTAAAGATGTACCAACCTAGATGGTAGGGGCTCATTTATTGTTCACTGACGATTGCCTTATTGTAGCGAAGGCAAACTTGAAGAATGCTAGGGTACTAAAGAAGCTCATCATAGAATATTGTATTCAGTCTGTGAAATCTGTGAACATTATTAAATTAGATGTGTGACTTTCAGCCCTTCAGTGCCAATCAGGCTTCAAGGGAGATAAGTAGATGTTTGGGGATCACAGTTAGACAAAATACATGGACTTACCTTGGGGTGCCGATCAATCTTCAAAGGCTCAATGTTGGAGATTTTCAACCAATTATAGAGAAGATTCCTATGTGGCTTTCAAGTTGGAAGTGAACAAGTCTGCCGCTAGGAGGAAGAGCAGTATTGCTCCAATCTGTTCTACTTTCTACCCTCTTATACTTACTTGCCAATAGCCCAATTCTTCTGAGAGTCATGGATGAGATCGAGGAGTGTAAACCATTTTTATAGGAGCATAACTCATATCAGAAAGAACAATTAGTTCTCCAACAATAGTCCAAAATGCTCTTCGATTGCAGTCTGAATTTTTCCAAGCTACTCAATCAGCAGAGTTAAGGGATGGCTGCGAAGTGGTATTCCCCTCCCGGAGGTGTGTACAAGTTTTGACTTTGAAGGCTTTGCAACCAATGGTGAAGCAGAAGTAGGTTATATAATCAGAGATCATGAAGGAAGGTTGGTTCATGCAGCATCTAGTCGTTTATATACTGCTAGTATTCAGGTGGCCGAATTAAGAGTGGCATGGGATGCTTCGAGTACGACTGTCTTCACACTCAAGGTAGATAAAATCATCATTGAAGGGGACTTCTCTACTGTCGTCAAGTGGCCTAATTCTTCCTCTCAAGATGGTTGCTGTAGTCCCAATATGAATCCATGACATCCAGCTTATGAAGGACCTGCTCTCCCTTCAAAGTATCACATATCTTTAGGATAATCAGCCAGCCAGCCAAGGCAGTAATCATACCTATCAAGCTGGTTCTACCATTCCCACCCCTTTGTCTAATCTTTTACAGGCTGATGGGTGTGGTTGTCTCTTTCTGAGAGAGTAACTCTTGATCTTTTGTTGCTATTCTGTTTCTTTATTCTATTCTATTTTTCTTGTTTGCAAGCTCAATGAAGGTGGCCTAATTTGATGCTCCAAATAGATTTTATTTTTATATACAAACAAGAAATTCTTTGTGGACAATAGCTGGTTAAATAAAATGGTGTTGAGATTTCAGATTTCCAGTTAAACTTCCCCATGTTAAACCTCTTTTCTACTTACTGCTTATTACTATGAAATACAATCGTTAATGGAGGGCCAGATGACTGTGTACTCACAATCCATACAAAAGCCTCCCAATGCATACCAATTTAGAGAGTTGAAGGTAAATTTGACAGCAGTGCATAAGATGGAGGTGGTCATGTTGCCTGATTAGGACCATACAGGTGAGGCCCTGAGCTGGTACTATACAGACAGCCCTTTGTGGTACTGGTTTCTATTTTGCTCATCGTTTTTTTTTTTTTTTTTTCCTTCTTTCTAGCAACTAGTTGCAAGGTGCATGAGAGGGTATAATGACAGTGGTTTCCCAATTTTTGATAAAGGGAAAAACAATATAATTTAATTATTCCTTATTATTTGACGCTTCTTAATATCTAACATACCTCATTTATCACTTAATTGCTTCCCATGTCTAAGGCACACCAAATAGTTTACTTATTGACAAGTAACGTGGTTAACATGGATCGTATTTTTATTCTGGACTCCAATTTTTCAGGTGATTTGATGGATGTTAATCTAGAGATCATACATTTTTAATGATATCTTGAATTTTTCTTTAAAAAAAAAGAGATATTGAATTTTCTTTCCTTGTTGGAACCCAAAAAAAAATCAAACCAAACTTCAGCTTCGTTGGTCAGCACCAATTTGACGAGGTCAAGTGTACAAACTTAGATGGTGATGGCTCTATCAAATATCTTTATATATATATATATATATATATATATATATATATATATATATATATATATATAATAACCATATAAATTTTATTATTGGCATAACAATGACAAAAGTAACAAGAGAGTTGTCCACTATTTATTAAGCATATGGGGGTCTTGGTATAATAATGAGAAAACTAATAATGAATAGCTTCAAAATTGATGAAATTTATGTTCCATGTGCATGGACTAATTACACAAAGCACATGAAAGAAATTCTATGAATACATCTAATGTGATATTGGAATAGACAAATCACTAGTTGGATTGCTTGCAGAACGTCCACATACTTTTTTTTCTTTCTTTCTTCATTTTTTTCTTTTATTTTTCAGTTGTCAAAGCATCTTGTAAACCCCCCCACGTAATTTATATTTTTATAATATTATACGCGGCGTGGGTGCGCAACACGCAGCGCGCGCGCCCACGCGTGCACACATGGGCACAGGGGAGGGCTCAACCCTCCCCTCACCCTCTCCTTTGCCCATGCTGCCGTCGCCGCTGTCACCCTCCGCTCGTCCCCGACGCCTCACCGCCGACAGATAACCCCCTTCACCGGCGAGTAGAGTGGAGAGAGAGAGTGAGAGTGGTAGAGAGAGAGGGAGAGGGCAGCAGGAGGGCCCTCCACTGACGCGGGAGCCAAACCGGCTCCCATGCTTGGTTCGGACCCGGCGGCGTGCTCGCAGGCTTGCCGGGCCCGATCTCCGGGCGGCAGCCCACATCGCGCCGAGGCGGCGTCCGGTGGGGTCCCACGGGCCGAGAAGGCCGGTCGTCCCGCCGGCAGGGGAAGAGGGGGGAGGGTCGTGGGATGGCCCTCCCCTTGCTGTGGGTTCGTGCCCGGCGGCGTGCCCGCCGGCTCGCCGGCTCGGGCATCGGCCGACGACTTCCGCCGCATCGGGGCGGCGTCCGGGGTTCGACCCACGGCGTGGTGGCCGGCCCGTGCCGTCGGCAGGAGAGAGGAGCGAGGGAGAGGGCCGAACGGCCCTCCCCTGTCGCCGGAGCCAAACCGGCTCCCGCGTTGGTCTGGGCCCGGCGGGATGCCCGGGCTTCGGCCGGCGGCCCCCACCAATGCCGGGGCGGAGTCCGGTGGGGTCCGGTCGGCCACCGTTGGTCGGCCGTGCCGTTGGCACGGTGAAGAGAGGAAGAAGAAAAGGATGAAGAAGAAGAAAGAGAAGGAAAGAGAGAGAGAAGGGGGTGGCCGTTGGCGGCGGCCGGCCTGGGGCCGGTCGTCGATGGCCAGCCGACCTCCGGAGAGGGCCAGCGGTGGCCCTAGGCCACCGGCCATCCTCAACCACCCCTGGTTCAGGTCAACTAGGGGTGAAATAGAGAGAGGCAATAGGACTGGGCCGGGTTCGGCTCAGTCCAGTTAGCTTGTTTGGGCCAAATTTTTGGGCTTCAAAATGGGTCCTGAAGCAGGGGTGAAACAGAGAGAGGCAACAGGACTGGGCCGGGTTCGGCCCAGTCCAGTTAGTCTGTTTGGGCCAAATTTTTGGGCTCCAAAATGGGTCCAGCCCAATAAAAGAAAAATAGAGTTGTGATTAGCATGGATCCTAGTTTGTCAGAGAATTTTTATTTCTCCATTTGAGCTTCTATATTTGGAGATATTCAAGCCCCAAGTTGGGCCCAGAATTAGATTGGGTTAAATGTAGGAGTCAGTTTGACATCCTAAAATTGAAATTTAAAAATCTGAAAAATTATGTTGTAGGCACCCAGAGGTCCATACAGCTGATTTACACCTTGGAATTAGTATTGTGAGGTAAGTAAGCCAGTTATAATGATTTTTTAAATCATTATTAAATTATGTCATTATTGAAATAATGAAATTGATTTATAGTATTATTTGAAAAATGATATTGGTGGTACCACATTTATGCAAATGAATTATTTGACTTGATTATTGTTAATTTTGATAAATTAAATTGGTATTTTATACATGCAATTGATTATGAACATGATTATATGAAATTATCAAATTTAGTAAAATATAAAAAGTAAATTGATATATGTTTGCAATTATACAAATAAATGTTATTTGTGATTGTGTTATTATATGTCATTACGATCCATCTTATATGTTACATGACTTCGGAACCCACCTCCACAGGGGGAATATGTGGAGAACACACATCCTAGGGATGTGCTATGACAGGATATGGCATTATATGCTAATTGACTCCGGCACCCTTCCTCCATTGGGGGCGTACAGGGAGGTTACATCCTCGGGATGTTCATTACGTGGACGTGGGACATTAGTATAAAATGAGATTTACAGTGATTTGGAATTGAAATTGTATTTTGAAATATTATTTCATAATATTTGCTTCCAATTTATTTGAACATGAGATTTGCATAATTCTATAATATGATGAAATATTTTTAAATTTGGAAGCATGACATGTATTTGACTCGGTAAAATTTTGATTTAGCTATATTATGTAATAGTAGGCTTACTTACTGAGTGTAAACTCATTAAATCTTACAATGTTTTTTCCAGAGTCACAAAATTATCAGGGGTAACAACAGGGGTAATTGGAAGTTTCATGATGTAAATAGTTTATATTTTGTTATATGTAACCCCATTTGGATTTATTTTGGAATTTTGGTTTGTTGCCCAACATTACATAACTGATATTATGGAGAATTTAAATTTTGTATGACACGTAGTTATTATTCCTCCTTGTTTGTAATATTATTGTACTGGATGCCTCGCATGCCTGGCATGCGGCAGGCTGTCACCCCTGGGCCACCACCACTAGATCTGGGGCATGACAGCTTGTAGTGGTATCAAAGCAAGGTTTGATATTAGGGCCAAACACATGATTAACTCGGCCAAATATTGACATTAGGAGGGTATTAACTCTAGAAAAAATTCAAGTGACTTGTTTAAAAATGTTTGAGATTTGGAGGTTTATAATGATATTGATTGGAACCTAACCTTGGCAGGATTTCATAATGCCTCGTCGCACCAGTAGTCATCGACATGAGGGGGACTCTCAGGCTGATGACCCTGACCAGCAGGGAGGCCAGGAAACCTCAGCAGATGCGAGTTCCATTGCCCCAGCTGGCAACGACCCACAGTAGTTACAGGCTGAGTTGCTCCAAGCCTTTTTGGGAGTGACTCAGGTAGTACAGGCCATGCAGCAGCAGATTCAGCAGATATTGTCTGCTCTATCTAGCTCTACCATTCCACAGATTCAGTCTGCCCCTCCTACTCCCCAGACCCAGCCGGTCCAGCCCGAACAGTCTGCTCAGCCCGCTCCATCTCAGCCCTGGCAAAGAGGGGGTCGTAGCTTCTCAGAGTTTAAGAGCTTGGTCCCTCCTCTCTTCACTGGATCCACCAACCCACTTGATGCGGAGAGGTGGATAAGAGAGATAGAGAAGGCCTTTACGGCCCTTGGCAGCCAGGAGGAGGAGTGGATAAGATTTGCCACCTATCTCCTTCAGAGGGAAGCTTATGATTGGTGGCTACTGTTGGAGCAGCAATTGGGAGGTCGGGCCATCTCTTGGGGACAGTTTAAGGAGGCTTTTTATCGTCAGTACTTCCCCAAAAGTGTACAGAGATAGATGGAGTCTGAGTTCATGAGATTGGAGCAGAAGAACCTCTCTGTGGCCCAGTATGAAGCTGAGTTTAGACGATTGGTCCAATTTGCTCCAGATTTTGTTATCATTGAGAGAGCCAAGATCACCAAATTCATCGAGGGACTGCACCCCAAGCTGAGGCAGGCAGTCAATGCATTTGAGCTCCCCACTTACAGTGAAGTGGTGAGCAAGGCTCTGGTGATTGAGAGGGACATGATTGTCATTCAGCAGGTGAGGGAGCAGCAGATAAAAAGGGCAAGACCTTCTTCTGGTCAATCTTCAGGGCAGACTAGAAGAAGAAGGGTTTCTTTCAGGCTCCCTTAGGGCAGAAAAATAAGGAGACCCGCTGTCCTCATTGCGGGAAGGCCCATCAAGGCAAACAGTACCGCAGGCTGACTGGTGCCTACTTTATTTGTGGGAAGATGGACCACAAGATGGCTACCTGTCCCCTTCGGAAGGACCAGCAGCCCCCTCCAGATCAGGAGAAGAGCCAGCAGTAGCCCAGGACCCAAGGGAGGGTCTTTACCCTCACTCAGCAGGACGTTGCTGCCTCTAACACTGTGGTGACAGGTATGTCTGTTAAATTAATTTATTTTTTTTAAATTATTACATTCATACCTGGTATAATGCATGGATTATGATATTAGATAGAGGAAAAACATATGATACTGCATTACATCTAAGTTAAGTTAATCTTTATGGCAAGTATGTTTAAAGTAGGCAACACTTATGCTCAAACTTTAATTGATCCGGATGCCACACATTCATTTGTATCTGATAGTTATTTTGCCAAGAATGCATCATTGACACCCGTTCCTCTAGAGCAAGAGTTGCATATTGCCTTCCCAAATGGAGATGTCATGATGGTAGACTCAATATGTAAATCCTGCCTGATTGACATGGAAGATAGGAGGTTGAATGCTGATTTGATAATCCTCCCACTGAAGTTTTTTGATGTAATCCTGGGGATGGACTGGTTGGCCTCCTATCATGCTTCCATAGACTGTTTCAAGAAAAGGATGATCTTTAAAATTCCTAATCTTTTTGAATTCAGTTTTAGTGGGAGTCAGGAACATTTGGCTTCGGTATTAGTGTCAACTCTGCAAGCTGGGAAATACTTAAGAAAAGGTGGTCAAGAGTTTCTTACTGTGGTCGGAGACCTTCAGCAGGAAGAACACTAATTGGAAGATATTTCAGTGGCTCGAAAGTTTCCTGATGTTTTCCCGAAGGAATTGACTGAATTACTCCCAGATCAAGAAGTCGAGTCCACTGTTGATTTAGCTCCTGGCACTAGACCTATATCTAAGGCTCCTTACCGCATGGCCCCAGCTGAGCTAAAGGAGTTAAAATGTCAGTTACAGGAGCTTTTGGATCGGGGATTTATCAGACCTAGTGTCTCTCCTTGGGGTGCTCCACTATTATTTGTCAAAAAGAAGGATGGCAGTCTTCGGCTCTGCATTGATTACTGAGAAATTAATAAGGTAACAGTGCGGAATAAGTACCCTTTGCCGAGGATTGATGATATATTTGATTAACTCCAAGGAGCTCAAGTATTCTCAAAGATTGATCTTCGATCAGGGTACCATCAGCTTAAGATTAAGGCTGAGGATGTTTCTAAGACTGCATTCAGAATCAGGTACGGCCATTATGAGTTCTTGGTGATGCCGTTTGGGTTGACTAATGCCCCGGCAGCATTCATAGACTTGATGCACAGAATCTTTAAATCATAACTGGATCAGTTTATAGTGGTCTTTATTGATGATATCTTGATATATTCTAAAAGTCATATGGAGCATAAAGACCACTTAAGGATTATTCTGCAGACTCTTCGGAAGAAGAAACTTTATGCCAAGCTGCAGAAATGTGTCTTCTGAATGAGCCAAATATCCTTCTTGGGTCATATCGTATCCAAAGACGGTATATCTATAGACCCTAAGAAGATTGAAGCTGTCGTGAACTGGTGTCGGCCTTCCAATGTATCAGAAGTCAGAAGCTTCTTGGGGCTGGCTGGTTATTATCGTAGATTTATGGAAGGCTTCTCTCGCATTGCATTGCCTCTGACTCGCTTAACTCAAAAGCGAGCAAAGTTTGTTTGGTCAGAGGAATGTGAAGGAAGCTTCCAGGAGCTCAAGCAGCGCCTGGTGTCAACCCCTATTCTTACCCTTCCATCTACATCTGGAGGATATACTTTATTCACTGGCGCCTCTCGAAAGGGATTGGGAGGTGTTCTGATGCAGGAAGGGAAGGTGATAGCCTATGCCTCCAGGCAGCTAAAGCCTTATGAGCAGAACTATCCTACTCATGACCTGGAGTTGGCCGCCGTGATCTTTGCACTGAAAATTTGGCAGCATTATCTATATGGGGAGACTTGTGATGTGTATACAGACCATCAAAGTCTGAAATACATTTTCACGAGCTAAACTTGAGGCAGAGGTGGCTGGAGCTACTAAAGGATTATGACCTGAACCTGCATTATCATCCAGGGAAGGCCAATGTGGTAGCTGATGCCTTAAGCAGAAAGTCCTCCTCAGAGCTAGCTTCCATAATTACTTTTCAGCCTCACATTCATAGAGACCCTGAAAAGTTGGAGGTTGGTTTGCGAGTACAGCTGTCTGATGGGCTTCTTGCAAACTTGCACTGCAGCCAACCCTAATTGACAGGATTAAGCCTTCCCAGAAAGAAGACTTGGAACTGCAAAAGATTAAAGAAGCTGTGCAGTCAGGGGTTCAGAATGAATTCCAAATAAATGAGGATGAATCCCTGAGATTTAATAATAGGCTCTGTGTGCCAAATGTAGAGGATCTAAGGGCTGAAATTTTGAGGGAAGCTCACTATTCTCCTTATACTGTTCACCCAAGATGCACCAAAATGTACAAAGACCTACGAAAAAATTTCTGGTGGAAAGGGATGAAAAGAGAGATTGCTCAATATGTGACCAAGTGCTTAGTGTGCCAACAAGTGAAGGCCGAACATCAAAGGTCTGCGGGACCTCTTCAGTCTCTAATGATTCCCCAGTGGAAATAGGAAAAGATCACTATGGATTTTATGACAGGTTTGCCCAAAACTCCCAAAAGCAATAATGTTGTTTGGGTCATTGTTGATAGATTGACTAAGTCAGCCCATTTCCTGCCGTTCAGAGTTGGGGTCTCTAGTGAGAGATTGGCCACCATGTACATTGAGCAGATAGTGAGACTTCATGGTGTCCCCGAGTCGATTGTGTCAGATCGGGATACCAGGTTTGTGTCCCAGTTTTGGAAGAGTCTTCATAGGGCTCTGGGGACCAAATTGAATTTCAGCACAGCTTTCCACCCCCAGACAGATGGATAATCTGAGAGGACCATATAGATCTTAGAGGACATGTTACAAGCCTGTGTGATGGACTTGGGTGGTGCTTGGGACAACCACTTACCTTTGGTGGTGCTTGGGACAACCACTTACCTTTGGTGGTGCTTGGGACAACCACCTACCTTTGGTGGAATTTGCTTACAATAACAGTTACCAAGCCAGCATCAAAATGGCTCCATTTGAAGTTCTGTATGGTAGAAAATGCAGATCTCCCTTGTGTTGGAATGATGTGGGGGAAAGAAAATTGTTGGGCCCTGAGCTAATTCAGCAAACAGTAGACAAAGTGCAGCTGATTAAGGAAAGACTCCGAGTAGCTCAGAGCCGATAGAAAAGTTATGCTGATGTTAGAAGAAGGGAGCTGTAATTTCAGATTGAGGATCATGTCTTCTTAAGGGTTTCACCAACCAAAGATGTTATGAGGTTTGGGCTTAGAGGAAAATTGAGTCTACGATACGTTGGGCCATTTGAAATCTTGAACAGAGTGGAGGAAGTGGCTTATAGTCTGGCATTACCTCCTGCACTCTCTGGGGTGCATAATGTATTCTATGTCTCTATGTTGAGGAAGTATATTTCTGACCCCAATCATGTGATAGAAGCGGAGCCCATATTGCTAAAGAAGAATTTGACATATGAAGAGCATCCTATACGTATTGTGGATCACAAAGATCAAGTTCTGAGACGGCGTAGCATTCCCTATGTTAAGGTTCAGTGGAGCAATCATTTTGAACGGGAGGTTACGTGGGAACTTGAAGAGGAAATGAAGAAGAAATATCCTCATCTATTTGTTTCTGAATAGATATTTATATATATGTTTAGAAAGATTTGTAAGTTTCCAATTTGGGTCTCAAAAATTTTATTCGTGATATGCATTAATTTCGAGGCCAAAAAATTTATAAGGAGGGGAGGATGTAAACCCCCCATGTAATTTATATTTTTATAATATTATACGCGGCGTGGGTGCACGATAAGCGGCACGCTGTATATTTTTATAATATTATACGTGGCGTGCGTGCACGACAAGCGGCACGCTGCATGTGAAACAATGCGCAGGCACGCGCACATGGGCGCAGGGGAGGGCTGAGCCCTCCCCTCACTGAAGAAAAGAGAGAGAGGAGGGGACTCTGCCAGTCCCCTCCGTCTCCTTCACCCTCTCCTTTGCCCATGCTGCCGTCGCCGCTGTCGCCCTCCGCTCGTCCCCAACGCCACGCCGCCGATAGGTAACCCCCCTTACAGACGAGGAGAGTGGAGAGAGAGAGTGAGAGCGGTAGAGAAAGAGGGAGAGGGCCGCAGGAGGGTCCTCCCCTAACACGGGAGCCAAATCGGCTCCCGCGCTTGGTTCGGGTCCGGCGGCGTATCGGCAGGCTCGCCGGGCCCGATCTCCAAGCGGCAGCCCCCACCGGCGCCGGGGCGGCGTCTGGTCGGCTGGAGGAGGCCGGCCGTGCCACCGGCAAGGGAAGAGGGGGGAGGGCCGCGGGATGGCCCTCCCCTTGCTGTGGGTTCAGGCCCGGCAGCATGCCCGCCGGCTCACCGGGCTCGGGCTCGGCCGGCAACCCCGCCGCACCGGGCAACGTCTAGCGGGGGTCCGTGGCGGTCCGCGCCGAGCGGGGAGAGGAGTGAGGGAGAGGGCCAAACAGCCCTCCCCCGTCGCGGAGCCAAACCGGCTCCGCGTTGGTTCGAGCCCGGCGGCGTGCCCGCCGGCTCGCCGGGCCCGAGCTCCGGCCGGCGGCCCCCACCGGCGCCGGGGCCATCCTCAACAAACAAAGAGAGGCAACAGGACTAGGCCTAGTTCGGCTCAGTCCAGTTAGCCTGCTTGGGCTGAATTTTTGGGCTCCAAAATGAGTCCAGCCCAATAAAAGAAAAATAGGGTTGTGATCAGCATGGATCCTAGTTTGTCGGAGAATTTTTATTTCCCCATTTGAGCTTCTATATTTGGAGATATTCAAGCCCCAAGTTGGACCCAGGATTAGATTAGGTTAAGTGTAGGAGTTAGTTTGACATCCTAAAATTGAAATTTAAAAATCTAAAAAATTATGTTGTAGGTACCCAGAAGTCCATACAGCTGATTTACACCTTGGGATTAGCATTGTGAGGTAAGTAAGCGAATTATAATAATTTTTTAAATCATTATTAAATTATGCCATTATTGAAATAATGAAATTGATTTATAGTATTATTTGAAAAATGGTATTGATGGTACGACATTTATGCAAATAAATTATTTGACTTGATTATTGTTAATTTTGGTAAATTAAATTGGTATTTTATACATGCAATTGATTATGGACATGATTATATAAAATTACCAAATTTGATAAAATATGAAAAGTAAATTGATATATGTTTGCAGTTATGCAAATAAATGCTATTTATGATTGTGTTATTATATGTCATTATGGTCCATATTATATGCTATATGACTCCGAGACCCACCTCCACAGGGAAAATATGTGGAGAACATACATCTTAGGATGTGCTGTGACAGGATATGGCATTATATGCTAATTGACTCCGGCACCCTTCCTCCACTGGGGGCGTACAGGGAGGTTACATCCTCGGGATGTTCATTACGTGGACGTAAGACATTAGCATAAAATGAGATTTACAGTGATTTAGAATTGAAATGGTATTTTGAAATATTATTTCATAATATTTGCTTCTAATTTATTTGAACATGAGATTTGCATAATTCTATAATATGATGAAATGTTTTTAAATTTGGAAGCATGACATGTATTTGACTTGGTAAAATTCTGATTTGGCTATATTATGTAATAGTAGGCTTACTTAGTGTAAACTCATTAAATCTTACAATGCTTTTTTCAGAGCCACAAAATTATCAGGGGCAACAACAGGGGTAATTAGGAGTTTCATGATGTAAATAGTTTATATTTTGTTATATGTAACCCCATTTGAATTTATTTTGAAATTTTGGTTTGTTACCCAACATTACATAACTGATATTATGGAGAATTTAAATTTTATATGACACGTAGTTATTATTCCTCATTGTTTGTAATATTATTGTACTGGATGCCTTGCATGCCTGGTATGCGGCGGGCTGTCACCCCTAGGCCACCAACACTGGATCTGGGGCGTGACACATCTATTTATCTATCTACCTTGACCCACCCTTCAAAATAAATATCTAAAGATTATAATACGCCGTTTCTCACTTATCATGCCATTAGTCAATGTTTCACTCAAAGCAAAACTCAATAATACAATGAGTGAACAAATTAGAATAGAATTTAATTGTTGAACAAAAATCAGTAGAAAAGTTTTAAAATCTTTGATCACGCTTGACCCTTGATCGCATGTATGAAAAGCGGTGGGAAATATTTTAAAAGGAAAAAAAATTAAAGAGTCTTAATTCTTAAAAATGCAACACTTGTATTGGTGGATTTTATAGTATTCACCTTGTATTTTCTTTCCAAGCTTGGAATACATGGCCAACATGGTCTCCTTTTTTATTTTGAAAAACATCCTTTAAAAAAAAAATAATCAGTCTATTTATGCACGGTTTTGAGGAAAGAAATCTCTTGAAGTCGTAATAGAACATATATTTAGGTGCGATATAACTGGAAGAGTTATCGGACCATATTTCTACACTATTATTCTTATTGAAGGAAGTTTGATTTGAGAGGAACCATTATACCTTAAAAATAATTCACCATCAATCTAAGTAAAGGATAAAATTAGTACTTAAGGCAATACGATACATGCTTTGATTTAAGCATATTTTTTTAATCTACTTTCATTATCTTGGATTAAAAATTATAAAATTAAACTTTATTGATATAATTTTTAGTACTCCTTATGCCTTTTACCTTCAACATTAATTATGTGCATGACCATAAATTCATGTTCCAAAATGAGCAAGCTCCACACCAACAGCTAACTTTTTTCTTAGCATGCCGGCAAACCAACACCTAGTTTTATCCTGTCATCGTGTTATGAAAATTAGAGACAAAATTTAATTATGTGCATGATCATAAATTTATTTTTCAAATGCCCATTACTTGATCAATAATACTCTCCAAAGTACCTCTCCCATGCCTAAGCTTCAACTTGACATGGTGTCATATAAAGTTTGTTGGTTGTTTCACAAATTAAATTGCCATGCCCTTGTCATGCACGTCCCAGCATTGTGCTTTGATACGGACGGCTGTAAGTCGCTCAAACACGGTCGAGCAACGGGCGGTTCTCGCCGCTCCCACGCTACCTCAGCAATCTTGTCACTGGGCGAAGAAGGTTACCCGCCTCGGATCCCACCCAGCCTCCAGAACCCTTCTAAAAGGTCCAATTCCCGGACTTCCTACGTGATCCCACACGCTTTCCCAATACCAAACAAACAATATTCTCTTGTTACAAGTTCCCGGCCACCTCGCCAAGGCTATCCCAACTACTCCCGAGGAACTTTCTCAATCGTTGCAAGCACTCTTGCGATCTTTTTCGCCTATTAAAACATGTTAATGGTGGCAACATGGTGATGATAAATTATTATTATATTTGTCATTCATCTGCATTGGAGAGAGCACTATAAGAATAGATAAATTATTTGATATGAATTCATGGTTAGTCTCCCCTTCATCCCACAATGGATTGGGGCTACCCAAAAATTCAACACAACTCAAAATTTAATTCCACATTACTAGAAATTCATGAGATTGGTGTGATATACTTTAAAGACATTGATTATTAAGAGATGCCTTCCCATGTAACATTAAGCAGAAAAAAAGAAAAAAAAAAAAAAACACTGATTATGATGTGTTATCCAAGATTTTTTCATAAGGTTGACAAACCATCAAAAATACTTGTTATTGCATCAAAACATATAAAAATTGATTAACCTTACTAATTAAACTTAGTAAAAATGATATGATTCAATAATTAAAAAATTAGATTATTCATAAATATATATTGAATGCTGAAACAATGCATCGGATTTCTAATCGTAAATCCATATAATAAAAAAAAATATTTTTATGGTTATTGATGAAGAAATGAATAGCTTTGAGATTCCTGTACTAATCATCATAAATAACAACTAATATTCAGTTGTTATATAGTTGCTGTTGTATAATTAGATTAACAAACATTATTTGTCATTTTCATTAATCTGATTAAAATTATTGTTTTAGTTGAATATAGCTAGGCTGATTTAATATTAGTTTTAATTTATGTCTTCTTTTCTTTATTATTGTAATAGCTAATGCCATTAGAGATGCAAATAGCCCTAGACTAATTTGAGAATATATAAAAATATTCAAGGTGAGCTAAAGAATGCTTAAAAAAAGAAAAAAGAAATCATGAGCTGGTCAAATATATGTTATGATATCATTGCTCAAGGGTCTTGTAAGACCTGGTCACAAGTTCTACATTTTGAAATGATTTGCTAAATTCCAAGATTTAAAATTAAAAAAATTCCAAAAGCCCAGCCAAAATGTTAAAAAGAATTTTGTAAGCTGCAATATAAAAGATAAATTTTCTTATAACATTTTATTCATTAATTTATATGAAAATAAATATGAACAGATAGATAAAAAATGAACAACAAAAAAAAGAATAGCAGCACTAGCATGAACCATACATTATATCAATAACTTAAAATGGTTTTTTAGAAGAACACACATAATGAATTATAAAAAAAAAATTATAATGCCTCGTCCATTTGTTTATCAAAAATAATGTAAAAAAATTTATTTGACTAAAGAAAAGGGGAAATATCAAAATTTTTCTTGGCTAGGAAGAACACCGTTGCTAGTGACTCTTCTACTGTGCAGCGGGAACTCCCTCACATCTACTGGGTTTAGCTTTGCATGCAAGGCAAAAGGAAAACAACTTAGAAGACTACATTTTTTTTAAAAAGAAAAAAAGAAAGAAAGAAAAAAAAAAAACTCACAATGGTGACATTCCTTCTCCGAAACGCCACCCTTTTTTTCCCATTTAGACGCAGTCTTTTTCTTTCCCCCATGACGCATTGGCTGACAAACAGACAAAAAAGTGCCAAAAAAAAAAAAAAAGGAGTGCATTTATCAAAAAAGGCCAAAAAAATATTTATGCATAAATTTTTTTTTGACTTAAGGTACACTCCTGTTACACGTGGAAGCATTCTGTGCCAAACAAGGTAGGTAGTGCGTGGAATTATAGCTGAAAGTGCCATAGGGGAAAAAAGACAAAAGTAGTTAATAATTTATATTTATTTACTTATATTTAATTAATTTTAAATTATTTATTATATTATTGTTTATTCTATGAAGTGGGTTAGAGGAGGAGCACCACCGCATCTCAGCACGTGCGGTGGCCTTTCATGCCGCTTCCCCTCCCTGCCCGGAGTCGCGTCACCGACCCTCCCGCCACCGAGCCATTATCCTCAGCCACGCCAACTTCGTTTCCTCCGCAACCACGGATTCATCCAAAGAAAATAACGATAACAATAACAATAAAAAAAAAAAAAACTAAAAAGCCGTCCGACGAACATCCGACGGTATCGCATTATTCCAGGTAAAACCAATTCAAAGAGAAAAATAAAGCGAAAAGGAAAAAAAAAGGACACCGTGACAGAGAGTGAGACGAAATGAAGGGGATTTTTAGAGAGAATTATCAAAGAAAACAAGAGGGGAGTGGGAGGGCTCAGGGTTTCAGTTCAGAAGATTCTAGGAAATGATACCGTACAGAGAGGGAAAGAGAGAGAGAGAGGGACAGCAGAATGGGGCTTCTTTCTTACAGAAGAGAGGGCGGCGTCTACGAGAATTGTACATTAAGTTGCGAAGAGAAGGAAAAAAGAAAAGAGATTTACTGTTTTCTTTTTTCCTTCTGAATTTTTTTTTTTTTTTTTTTTTTTTTTTTTTTTTTTTTTAGTTCATGGCGTTAAACGGACCCAGTCGTACCGGCCCTCCAACGGCGCATCGTTGACGACGTCGTAGTTATACCTGCGACGACGAGGAGAAGAGGAGGCTCAGGTTAGGATCTCCGGCAGATGTTTTGCTAACGTGAGCGGCGAGAGGGGGAGCTTACTTGGAGGCGAAACGCTGTCGTTCGTCTCTCTCTGCCATCGCGAAGAACTCCTCGATCTCCGTTTCCGACGGCATCATCTCCGCCGGACGTCGCCTCCTTGACGTCCTCTCCACCGTTGATTCCAGATCGCTCCATTCGTCTTCTCGACTACTCGACGGCGTCGTCTCTCGCCTAAAGAGTTAAAAAATAAAATTTAAAAATTAGAAATTATGGAAAAAGGAGGATTTCTTTTTAAGAGAGAGAGAGAGAGAATGAGGAAAACCTCTCAATGCTGCACTCGGAGAAACGCTCTGCGGTGTCCAGAACCCGGCCATCCTGAGAAGAAGAGAAGGGCGTCATATTCGAGCGAACAAAAACAAGAAAGGAGCAGAATTTCGCGTTTCACTTACCTCGGGGTCACCAGAACGCGCGGGCGGCTCCTCCGGCGCGGCCTCGCACGAGGCGTTGCTAGAGCACAGGGAGATCTGGCCGAGCTCGGGGCCGGGGCACCGACGCCCGCCAGAACTCGCCGTGGCTCTCGTGATCCGAGGCTTCATGACGATGCTCCGGCTCCGAAGTTGGAGGTACGAGATCTGGATCTCCCCCGACCCCACCACCGCCTTCTCCCGCTTCGAGCTCCCACCTCTCCCCGCTGCCGCGAGGGCCAGCGTCCGCGCCCTCGTCCGCACCCCCACAACCTGCGTCACCTCCATCACCGCGACTTCTCCGATCCCCTTGCACTTCTTCATCTCTCTCGCTGTCGCTTTTCGCTCTCTCTCTCTCTCTCTCTCTCTAGGCGGAATTGAAAACTGGAGAAAGAATAGTGGAGTGGGAGGTGATCAGATCCGGTTTGACGGCGGGGTTTTGTTTTTAAGGAGGTTGCTTCCGCTTTCCCGTTAACGGCGACGGGAACCCGAGACGGGGCCGTTAAGCAGATCTGGCCGTTGCGCATTAGGAGAGGAGTGAAAGCAAGCGAACCATAACGCGACGCGTGGGATCGGCTAACCGGATGTCCCGGTGGGTGTTCACCGTAGCCGGTTACTGCACCGCCACCAGCTCCGCACGCAACCGGCTACTCCCGGTGCCGCGCGGGGTTAGTTATGTCCGGTCTCCGTTTGGTGGGAAGCTGGTCTGGAACGTAATAATTGTGCTCCACGCGAATTTACCATTCCACCACCGGTTTCCGTCCAAGTTACGTTACTGCCACCTTCGGGCCAACGGTGGACCAAACGAAATTCTACCGTCCGATCTTGATCGATCGGAAGAGAAGTTCTGAAACAATCGATAACGTCCGTTTTGAAGGAGTTGAAATTTGAAACGTAAGTAATTCTGCCACCCCTGAACGCAACGATATCACCAAACGGTGCCGACTTACCGTCTGGCAGCCAAGCAACGCTGACGGCCGTTACGATTTCGGATCAAGATGGTAAACAAATGGAACGTCCGTTATGACAGGACTAATTAACACGGAAGGAATGCTGCCATGACCGAACGAAATGATTGTTCCCAGGTGAGCGCTGTTAACGTTGACGGCTGCTACGACGACATCTGGCACGATGGGTCCAATGATGATGCTAAGAAGTGGATGACATAACCGGGTCTCTCCGATGAGAGAACGAAGGCACGAAGGGGATTATAAATGTCCAAGGCCAACTACGAAGGCGGTACAAAGTGAAAATTTATGCGGAAGCCGACGGGCGGTACACTGGAAGCAGGGAAGGAGAATGACCCGGGGGCAGGCGCATAGGGTGACGTGGTGATCATGCGAGAATCTTGTCTATTTTTTGCTTGGAAATTATCGTTCGATCAAAAAGGAGGTGATGCGACCGCGATTGTTGGGTGCAGCCGTTGGCCAGAGGACGGAGGGGTCCACCGGATAGGCCCACGGAGGTACAGGGATCAGAGGGCTGGGATCCAGGGACCGGACCTCCTTGTTTCTTTTTCCTCTTTTTGAAATTTACGGGTGGCCAGCCACCGCGAAGACGCTGGGATCGTCGAGGGCCGTACGATTAGGGGACGTCGGCTTCTGATGAGAGAAGCGGCCAAGGCAGGGAAGATTCGTATCGGATGCGTTCATACGTACGAATTGGCACGTTACGACGCCATGAGTGAAAGCTCGCGCTGCGGAAAGCCGCACGGTCGCCAGCGATGCTTTCGTTTTTTAGGATGCTTTTGTTTTTGAAATTTGTTGAAATTATAATTAATTCATGTAAACGGCAACATTCTTTTTATTGTAAGTTTAAAGATACTCTCACATTTTTAATATTTGAAATTTATTTTTTTTAAAATATTTTTTTTATTTTGATAAGGATATGAAGCTAATTATATTATAATCATGATAATATAGCATGGTTTTTTCTCATCCAAGTTGACCTCATCCCTTAGGCACACTCTATTAGGAAGATTTTTTTAATAAATATTATGAAATGTAATTTTAGATATTTATAAATAATAATTTAATATAATATAGTAAAGGTATTTTGATAATTTATGAAGATAATATGATAACAAATAATAATTTAAATTTTAATAATATATTTAATATTGTTTACTTCTTATTTTTTACGATTTAAAAAGTGCCCTAAGGGCACTTGTTAACTAGTATATTCTTTATTTATCTTTTATTTCTTTGCATGCCTTAACTCATGATTAAACATGTTATCTTGAGATTTCTACTAGTTGTACTTAACATGTATAAGGCATGTGACTAAGGAAGGAAAAACATATTGTATGGCTAGCAATCATTATGTTAAGTGATAATTTTTTTCATCATATTTTTATATTTTTCTATAATTATCATAAAATATACTCTCCTTTGGTTGATGCTATTCTATTTCATCTTTCACTTGGTTAATAAAAATTCAAATTATGAAATTCCAAGTGTTTGGATGGTTAGATGTTAAATTTGTAGACTTAAATTGCATAAATATCAAATGTACCTTTTACATCAATCTTTAGAAGGATGTGTGGAGGACTAAGCAAATACCAAAGTAATTTTTAATGACTACCTATTTTATCAACTTGAGAAATTGTTGCCAAGTTTGTTCCATCTATAAGCAAAGATGGAGCATATTTATTTTATCTGATCAACTAAGCATGCAAGCTAGGTTACTTAATATTTAACAACCACAATCATACTATTGATTTAAGAATGAGTAGTCTTCTGTTTAATGGTCATGGTTTCATTAATTGATTGAATTTTATTATTGTAAGGCTTTCTTTTGGAAAAATGAGTACAAATAACCCTGCTATGCCACCTTTTGCTCCAAAAGATACACTCCAACTTTAGATATAATCACTTGGGATAAATTTATACAGAATAAGAATGCATATAGCGGCCAAGGAGCCCGCTCGCACGCATCTACAAGCGCTAGATAATGTGAAGCATAAAAAGTTATCCTTTAAGAACCATCTGACTTCCTTTTGTTTAACTACATTCATTATGAGTATAAAAAAGAATAAATAATCGCGCACTTTTTAAACAAGCGGATGAAGTAATGAGTGCTCCTATGATGAAGCCAGCTTTATCCTTTTAATTATATCAAATAAAATAAATTATGATATTTTTCACATGTAACTTCACTAGTGCACCGTTGAAAAGAATTCATATTTGAAATCTATAATATTAATCTCGTTGGACGAGCATCTACAATCATAACATGGTTTACCTCCCATTGCCATCAAAGACCCCACTGATCCCGTGCACATTGCCTTTTTCAAAAAGTACATAGAAAAACTATTAATTCTACAATCCTTGTGCGATACAGTCTGCTAATCCCCACTTGATACAGTAAACTCCAATGATTAATCCAACCACCAATGTTGATTAGATATCAATTTGTATGCCATCTTTTGCTAATGATGCATCACCTTACCACGAGATTCCGACAAGCTAGCTCTTATTAGAATGATACCAATCCAACCTAGTATTTTGCAAGACTCTACTATTGTTAAAATAGCTTAGGGGTGTTAAATAAATAAGCCATCCATATATTAGCTTATATTTAGCTTAATTCAACTCTTGTTCAGCTCATTCAATTAGAGAATGGATTGTGCTTGGAATAAATTTATCCCGTTCAAATATTTAAATAATATAAAATAATATATATTAATAAATAATTTATTATATTAATATAATGTATTTTTCACTAGTAATAAGTAAAAATTAGTTGTTACATTAAAATTCAGTGGCTTTATTTATTGATCATAGATGTTGGCTGAACTTTAATATCCTAAAGCCCTGCGTCTTTTTTGAAATTCCATAAGTCTACTTTCCTAATTATCTTTCACCTTTGTGGCATCATCCCTACCTCTTTGCTTCATTGCCTCTTCACCCTTCGGCTCCCATCTCTCTATGATCTCTTTACCTCTTTGTCTCTTACTCTTCTTCCTCTCACTGAACTCTCCTCTATCTCTTCTTTGGTTTCTTCAACTTCTATTCAAGAACTTCTATTGTATTGAGATTTTGATAGAATTGTTTTGGCTAAATTTTGATGGCCTAAGTCCCTACACTTTTCCTCTAAATCTTACAAACATATTTTCTTAATTCTCTTCCACCTCCATGATATCCTCTTCGCTTCTTCACCTTTTCACCGTCGGCTCCTCACTTTCCATCTCTACATGATCTCTTTGCCTCCTTATCTCCCACTTTCACCAACCATCTCTACCACTTAGTCTCACTCTTCTTCATCTAGCTTAACTCTCCTCTATTTCTTCTTTCATCTCTTTAATTTCAAATTTAGAATCTCTCTTGGATTGAGATCTCTGAGATCTTAGCAAGATTCTCTCTCGATACCTCAATTCTATTTTTTAGGATTTTTTGATAACATTTTGGTGCTTCAAGGTTAGGTTTCCATGGATCAAGTTCCAAGCTAGGATTAGTACGTGCCTAAATAAAACATTTTTACCCAATTTTTTCATTTGCTCCAAAATCATATCTAAACAAAATTACCTTTTATTTCTATCATTTCTATTTAGATTCAAACTAAAAGTGTAATTTTTTGTTATAACCATAGGACTTTTTGTCTTCAATAATTTTTAAATTTTTCTTACAAAAGCTTCAATTTTTTTCTTGCTTTATGAAACCGTCTTTAAATTATTTTATGGCTAAGTCAAGCTTAGCATTGAGATAAGCACATAATTAAGCCCATGAGTTACGAGCCTATTGCCAAGCCGCCGAGCATAAAATAAAGATGAATTTGACATGAGTTAACCGTTTTGAGCTTGCTTGATTCAATTTTAGAGTTATAGTAAGCTGAGATTAAGCTGGCCCAAATATATTAAAATGAAGTTTAAACTAGCTTGACTATATATAGGATCAAGCTTGAGTTGGGCTGCGTGGTTCATCTCAATCTCAAGTTGAATAGTTTTTATTTCAAGCTAAGCTCAAATGGACGTTAGCTCTCTCTTCATGAATTTGTTTCCCCTTTTAATCTAGAGAGAGATGTTCACCTTGTTCCCACCCTTATAACATGGTCCAAAGTACTACAATAAAGAGGTTAAAGAAAACTGGACCATCATTGGATTGCTTTATGATGCCTATATAGAAGACAAAATCAAGATGTACTGACCCTCTTGAACGTTTATTTAGACATGGTAGAATATATTGTCATCATTAATGCATTCCATCATTGATTTCGAATCATTAATATATTTAAAACCATGGCTCTTCTGATTAGTTCATATAAGGACCAATTTCATTTTCCCTTTGAGGTCTCCTGGCCTTAAATTATGCTATGCTCTGCAGCTGATTCCCTATTGTTAAGAAAGGCCGGATTTGAGGCAGATCGGTTACACAGACCACTCCGAGATTCAGGCCTCAGCCGGTCCCCAACTCTGATGAGGATCCGAGGTACAGACAGGGGGTCTCACCACCTCGACCTGCCTCGAAAGTGGTGGGCACTGCCTGGCCCAGGGACCATCTAACCAAAAAGGTCACTCAGACGTACCGCTAGTTGGTTAGATCCGGATCAAAAGACTGAAAAGGCCTCTGATCATCACCGTCCGTGGGATGATGAGCGACTTACAGTGAAAGAGATAACAAAGAGGAAGGATCCTCCCGGGGATAAAGGGAACGTAGGTCGAGGGAGCGCACGGACTCGATCGAGCGCAAGCGCGTGCGGTAGAGCACGGAGACAAAGGTTGCGAGGCGAAATAACTCTCGCGCTGAGGAGCGGTCCAAAATATAAAGGCGCCTAGCGACTTTATCCGGAAGAATAGCAGTACTTTTCTTTGTGGATCTTTTCCTGCAGGGAATGAGGTAAATGCTACGGATTACCATCTAAGACCAAATATTCCCTGTAGGGGGGAGTTTCATGGTCATTGTCTGAGAAAAAGCCTCCCCTCTTTTCTTTCTGGACTTCCTTCCTCTCCTCACGAAGATAATCAAGGACTTGAAATATGAAATGAAGAGTGAAATGAAGTGGCTTTTATGAATGTATCATCAATGATAATTTATATGCATGGCAATCTACCCAGAAAAGTTGTCCATCTTCTTCCTCTAGGACATTTTATGTCATCCATTCATTTTCACCAAATAATTAAAATAAGCGACAAGTGAATGGACAGTGGAAGCTTCAGTTGGTAACTTATGTTCATGTTGTGATTTAGCATGCTCTTACTAAATTTTATGTTACCCCTTTTCTTTTCTTTTCTTTTCTTTTCTTTTCTTTTTTTTAATAATTGTGACGTAACTCGGAATCACGAATCATATTAGACCCTCTGTCTGGCCCAATCGAGCCATGTGTGTGATGAGATCATGGTCCCCGACTTCTTTTGCTGTGGTCTATAGGAATTTCGCACTTTTTAGCCATCATGTCTTAACTCGTGAACGGTGCAAAGACTTCCCTGGCCGGCCCTCTCGGGTGTTAGAAAGATGGGAGCTCCACTCATGCATGGCCATAAGCAGAAGCACTATTGGAGAAAAGAAAAGGGGTGGGGATAAAAAAGTAGGCAAGGAATCTAAAGCTTTTCGGTGTGTTAGAGAGAGAGGAGGTACGGGATTGGTTTCTTTTAATGTCCAGGAGGCAAAATTGCCCTTTGGAAGCCTTTAGCGCTTTCGCAAGTCCTTTCATGCCGGAAGCTCTGCTTCAAGTTTCCAAGATGCTGCACGAAAAAACCGGGGAAAAAATAAATAAATAAAAGAAAAAGAAAGTAAAGAAAGAGTTTCAGAAAAACCAGAAAAATTCAGAAGGATGGAACGAGGACGGTGACTCTTTCCACGGTGTCACATGATATCACTGGAACAATTCTCAAAGTGGGGATATTCGCACGGTGACACTAAGAAGCCTAACAACCAAACGCACCTGGTAGAGCATGAATTTTGTGACAGTGTCTCTCATGTACTTAGCGAGGCTCGGTGATTACCATGAAAACTTCTCGTTATGTACTTACCCCCCTTTTTTTCCGCTTATCATTCGCCCACGCCGACAGTGATGGATAGATATGAACGACCGTGAAAGATGAAGCTCGAGCCCGGCCCAACACTAAAAAGGAGTGCCTTGGCTTGACCCGATAGTATAGTAAATGGCCCGGTTCATATTTAGCCTGACCTGAACTCATCTGACTCAACCTGCGGAGAGACGGATGAAGAAGAGAAGGATGATAACATTAGAGGAGGGGAGTGGTGAAAATAGTAACCGAGTTAGTGAGGCTAATCATCCCATCATCTCATCTTGCAGCGGTGATGGAACGAACGGTGTAAACTATGGCCAGCACCAAGCTGGATTAGCAGGGTGCATAAGAAAACCGACCGAATTATAAAACTGGTACAAATCATGATTTTGAATTGATTTGAATTGGCTTTTTTGTTTATTAATTTGGTTTTGATTTAAAAACTTTTGTAAACGAAACAAAACAAAGTTGATTCGATTTTGATTTAAATTTTTAAAAAAATCGATATAAGCCAAATCGAATCGAATCAAATATATGTATTATATAAGTTTTTATTTATATTTTAATTAAAATTAAGTTACTATAAATAATTGTGCTACGTAAAAACTATGTTTTTTTTTCATTATGAATAACAATTAAGTTGCCATTTACTCATATAAAATTTGCTATAAAAATCAAACTCATGATTATTTAAATCGAACTGAAATTAAATCAAATTTTTTTGTTTGGTTCGATTTGGTTCATTGAACAGTTAGTTTGGTTTCAGTTTCAATTTTAAGAAACTAATTCAAATCAATTTGTTTCTAAAAAATATCTTTAAACCAATTTAATCTAATCCATGCACATGCCTACAGATTAGGCTTCCATGGAGCCTTGGCCTGTTATAGAAAAGCTTTTAGACTTCGTTCCAGGCATTAAGTCTAACCTTTCTGGGCTCTAGACCGAACCTCACTGGAGCCCAATCTAATTTATAAAAAAGAAAGTCATTTAATCATCCATAAATGATCAAAGAAAACAACTAATTTATAAAAATAGCATTCTGGCGATCGCGTATTTTATGGTACAAAAAAAATACATCACTCTTTTCAGTGAAATGCAAAGAATCAATTTACCTTCCCTCCCCTACGTGGCTTCAATCCAACTATAACCCGACGGCTTGGCCATCTCTCCTTTCTCCATCATTCTCCTGACCTTCTTGGCCTCCTCCCTCTGCCCTGCCCTGGCATATATATTTGACATGGTTACATAATTCCCAGGGTTGTCTGGCTCCAACAGAACCAATTGATCAAAGGCCAACCGTGCAAACTCCACATTCTGGTGCGTTCGGCATGCGGCCATTAGAGCCCCCCACATACTGGCGCTGGGCCTCACCGCCATGCTTCCGATAAACCCTACCGCTTCCTCAAACCTCCCAGCACGAGCAAGCAAATCCACAACACAAGCATACTGCTCCAACGTCGGCACTAGGCCCCAGCTCTGACTCAAGTATTCAAAGAGCTTGAGCCCCTCATCCACCAAGCCACAATGGCTGCAAGCCGTAAGTGCACTGGTGAACGTTATAGCATTGGGCTTGGTCCCTTGCGCCATCATCATGTCCATAAGCCCGAGTGCTTCCTTCCCTAGCCCATGCGACCCATAAGCCCCTATCATCGTGTTCCAGGAAACTACATCCCGTGAAACCATGCGAGAGAAAACCAGATAAGCATCCTTGATGCACCCTGATCTTGAGTACATGTTCATCAGTGCATTCCACACGAGGGTGGAGGATCCAGTATGGTGCCGTGCCACGTGAGCATGGATTTGCTTCCCTAGGTTCAGATCGCACACCGAAAGAATGGTGGCGACCGTGATCTGATCACTTCGGAGGCCTCGCGACTGCATCTCTCTAAAATACCGCTGCGCCATGCGATCCAATCCGGAATGGGCGCACCCGAGGATCACCGCATTCCACGTCACGACATCGGCGGGGTCCATCATCAGAAATATTTGTTCAGCGGTCGAGAGCTTATTGCAGCTAGCGTACATGGTAACCAATGCTGCTCCTGCGGAACCATAGAACGCGTCCGCGGCCATGGTCTTCAGACCGTAGGCGTGCACCTCTCGGCCGTTGGCCAGATATGCCACGTGTCGGCAGCAGGAGATGACACAGGACAGAGTATCCTGGTCCGGCAGAACAGTTGCCACGTTCATCATCCTCCTAAAAATCGCCAGTGCCGCCCCGTGATTCCCGCAGCGAGAAAAGCATGAAATCAGCGTGGTCCAAGAGATCACATTAGGCTCAGATATTTGATCAAAGATCTTAAGCGCCTCATCGTAGAGGCCCGCGCGACAGTAGCCGTCCATTGCTATGTTCCACGTCACGATATCGGGTTCACAGCCGTCTGATTCCACGCTTCCCAGCAGGTCCAACGCCAGTTCGATGCAACCAGAGTTGATGTAAGCGCAGATCATCGAATTCCAGGAGACCAGATCACGGCCGTCCGTCAGATCGAAGACGCGGCGAGCGCTGGCTGTGTCCCCAACCTTGGAGTAGGCGTCGATGAGGGCGTTGCGGACGGGAAGGATGGCGTCGGAGCAGAACTTGATGGCGTCGGCGTGGACGGCGGACGGGTGGGCCGCGGCTGCGGAGGATCGGAGGACGGAGGGGAAAACGTAGCCGTCGGGAGGGACGGCGGAGGATCGCATGGCAGCATAGGCGGCAAGGCAGCGGAGGTGGTCGCCGGAGCGGGAGAGGAGGGCGAGGATGGGGGTCCAAGCGAAGACGGAGGGGCGGGGGAGGGTGGAGAAGAGGCAGAGGGCGGAGCGGAGGTCGCCGGAGTCAGCGTAGAGCTGGAGGAGCTTGGTGGTCACGAAGGGGGTGGTCGTGAGGCCGCGGACGAGGAGGTGCTGGTGGACCTGGGCGATCTGGTAGAGGGATCCGGTGGCAGAGAGGGCTTGGAGGAGAGATTCGAGCGAGGCGGCGGCGGCGGCGGCGGCGGCGGCCGTAGCTTTCCATCTCATTTGGGACGGATTGCAAACATCGGCGGCGGGATCAGGGAGAGACGGCTAGGGTCGGGGCAAGCGGAAAGAATACATCGTTAGGCTTCGATTTAGGGTATCACTGAGATGGGCCTGGACCAGGCCTTGAGCAAACATGAATTGGACTGGACCGGGCCATATCTATCATGGACAAGCTTTACTCGTTTATAGTCCAATAAGCGAAACGCATGCAGCTTAAGCTGGGCCAGCTCACTTGTTTGAGTGTTTGCAATGGGCACAACTAGCCCACCCCCCAATCCCCTTCTTCCTCCTCTCCCCCCTCCCCCATCATCCCCCAAACCAAAAAAAAAAAATAGAAAAAAAAGGATCACCTCCCCTCACTATTGCTACCTTGCTATTGCTTTAATCGAGCCTAGATCCTCCATAATGCATGTTTTACACCATGGAGAACTGTGTATGCCTTGATAGCCAGCATGTCGCTCATTTTAGAAACAATTTGCAATCTCTTTACCTTGCATGTTTGGCACCCTAGCATGAACAATTTCCAAGAGGTAAAAGAGTTCGTGCAAGAGCCTTTTGTTTCTAAGAGGAGCAAAAAAGATCTAAAGTTGCCTTAGCTTACATCAAAGCATAACCCCAATACTGTCGAATCTCTGACCCTCAAATTAGTTGCGTTAAGTTTCTAGTCATCTCTTTGCCTACCAGGTTTATAGAAGAGAATGTATTAGCAAGAGGAGTGGAGGGATATATGCTGCTTGGTAGTGAGACCATCTTTTCCCAACTTTCTAAGGATATGTTTGGATGGTGGGGAACCGAGGGAAGGGAAGGGAAAAAAAAAGAAAAAAAAAGAAAAAAAAAAAAAGAAAGAAGGATATAAAGACCCCTATTTAGGAGGAAAATTAAATAAAAAAGTGAAGGATAAAGAGAAAAAAAGTTATTCATTTCTCTCCATCTTTGTCTACTTGATGGTACATATAAAACGTGATATTTTGATTAAGATGTTGGTTAAGATGAGGATCATAGTTCAATATATGGAAGCAGAAGGAAGCAAAACCAGTATTCCCAGCCATAACATCTCTCTTCGTAGGTCCATACAGCACCAGTTGCCGTTTAATCGAGAAATATACAAGCCCATAGCAACGGCTAACACGCGAACCGTCCGTCGTCAACGGCCCACAACTGCGCCTGTGCCGTGGACTCCCTTCTCCCATCTCCGGACCATCGAATATTCCGCGCACCCTCTACAGCCACCGCTTCCCCCTTGCACCCAAAAGCGGAATTCTTTTACTTCTTGACTCGTAAGACCCCCTCGATGATCTGCCACGTAACCCTAATTTCAGCTATCCTCGGGAGTAGATGTCGGGCGGGGGACCGCCATCTTCTCCCGCGGGCAATCTACAGCGACGAACGAAGAAAACGAGCCAAGACCGCGATGCTTCGCCTCTTCGCCCGGCCCCGCAGACCCCCGTCCCGGCCCCCACAGCGGCCCTTCTGCTCCCAAACCTCCGGCGAGGCCTCCCACCACCTCAAAGATCTCTCCTCCCCTCCTTCACTCCTCCAGAAACCGCTCCCTTCTTCCCCTCTCTCCTCCCTCCCCGCCACCCCCCGCCGCTCCTACCCCGTCTACGTCCTCACCGGAACCCTAATTTCCTCCATCGGTCTCACTGCCTACCTTTTCTACCCCTCCTCCGATGATCGCCTCCAACCCCGATCCGAGCGAATCTACGCCGGTCTTGAGGAAACCGTAGAACGATCCAAAGGATCTGTGCGGAGGGTCCTGGACCAAATGAAGCAGACCGGCGCCGCCGCCGCCGTCCTCTGGAACTTGCTCGCCTCTGTTCTCTCGTCGGCCAACCAGGAGATCAGGTCGGGGTTCGAGCTCCGGGTGGCGGCGCTGCTCGCCGACATCTCGGCTGCGAATGGTGCCCGCCGGTCGGCCATCGTGGGGGCCGGTGGCGGGGCGGTCGTCGACTGGTTGCTTGAGAGCGTGGCATCGTCGGGGAACGGAGGGGATCAGAGCGGTACCCAGGCCGAGGCGGCGAGGGCACTCGCGCACCTGATCGCCGACCCTAATGTATGCCAGTCTGTTCTCTGGCGGCCCCATGCAATACCGAACCTCCTTAGGTTCATTTTCTCCTTCCAGCCCGAGCGGTCGAAGAAGGTAAGTCCTCTGTCTCGAGGTGCGTGGAAAAAGGAGGGAATTTGATTCTGTTTTTTCGTTGCTATGCTTAATGAATTGGGATTTGCTGGAGATTATGATGCATTGCCTTTTGTAACGGATGCTTGATCCCAAATTTGCATTTAAAGCGGTTGCTCGTCACTTTTTGTTTCCTTTTTATTTTCTCCTCTTACTTTTTTTTTAAAAATTAAACTCCCTTGATATATATGAAATGGATTAACTAGGAAAAGCTACAGTTTGTGCCAATTTATTACCCCACGACGAATTGCATATGAATTAGCTTGTCACTTAATTGGCAACAGGCGTGTTCCTGTCCGCTATTGGAGAGGAGTGGCTAGTTTGTTTCGATTCGATCCATTTCCCTTGACAACTTCAATTTTTACCCCCTTTTATCTCAAAAAGGATTTTTGTTAAAAATTATTTCTATCTATTTTTTTTGCAAGTGACATGGGAAGAATTTCTGTTTCTATAAGCTATGTGAGGCATGGTAAAGACATAATTAATGCAAGAAGGAATAAGAAGCATGATAGAGTTAATTCTTTATTGAAATTCATTGTTGAAGAATTATAAAAATATTAAGCTTTTATTTGGTAGAACTTTTGAAAGTAAACTTTTGTAAAAAGTTGCTTGCTCTTTGATAACTATATATATATATATATTTTTAAGTACCATGAAATTTTGATAACAACCAAATCAAGAAAGTGCTTTTAGAATGAAAAATGTAATGGACATTTGCATGATACTATCGACTATCTAACTATTTATTATTAAAAATTATTATTAAAAATTATTTTTTATTTATTTAAAAAATAATTTTAAATTATAATAATTTTAAAAATATAATATTATATTATTATATAGTGATTATTATAATATAATAATGATAATGATAAAATATTTTTATTATTACTTAATAATTATACTATAATATAGTATTAGAAAAAGGATTTATGAAGCTAACTTCAACTAATTTGAGATTAATATAGTAATTATTATTCTAATCATATTAATATTATATTATTATATATTATTATAAAAATATTACAAAATGATGACACAACATAATATAATAATATTATATTAATTATAGTACTATATAATAGTAAATTATTATATTATTTATATAATTACATTAAAGTTATAGAAATATTTTCATACAGCATTTGTTTTATTATAATATAATATAATCATTATATTATATCATAATAATATATTATAATATTATTATAATGATATTTCAATATTATATTGCATTATATTATATTATATTATTATAATCATACTATAATGTTATTATGTTATAATATCAAAAGTGACTATTCTAATGGTTCAAACTTGTCACCTCCAAGTCTCACGAAAAAAGCTTCCTGACTGACTTGAGAAATCACTGGGTAGAAGCTTCAAACTAATGCTTTTGCTAAATACTTTTTTCAGCTTGTAGGCAAAAGTGCTTTTAGTACAAGGCGGTTTCAATGATTTTACCAAACACCCCTTTATCTCCCAGGAGTACATTCTAGTCTTAGGAATTTCAAAAGCATTCCCAAATGGGGTCTAAATATTTTGTTTTATAAATTTGGAACTTATTTGTAATTTACAGAATAAAAAACTCCTAAGCCACTGTTATAGTCTATAAATAGTATTTCCTCAATCCAATTTAGAACTGAAATAAGACTTTTCAACAATATCACTTGAAGTAGCACTCCATGACAGTGATAGAATTGGATTCTGTAACAACCATGATTCACAACATTGCTGAAAGTCTGCAACATTTTTTTGTAGCTTTTCATGATCAACTCCTTAACCAATTTGATGAGAAGGGACCCCTAGAAGGCTTATACATTGGGTAGCCTTTCCTTTAAGATGACACACCTATTCTAATTAAGAATCCATATTAGTAGCTCATTAAGCTAAATTTTCTGGCCCGACAGGCTATTACCTCACTAAAGTTACAGAATTGCCCAAAACTATCAATTTCTTATAGATTGTTTTTATTTGGATTTTAAATAAAATTTGACCCAAAGAATGACTTCACTCTATTATTTGATGCATCAAAGTCCCAAGTCTATGCCTTGATCATTAAACAGGTTGATAATCTTGCTGGCATAGCTTTGTAAACAAACCCTTGCATAGGCCATCAGAGGTTGAAGTTTCAGCCAAAGGAAATGTATTGACTGAAATATTCTGGATTATCTATTCAGAATGGCGGAAAAGGATTTATATAGCTGATTCCAATTAGTTTGGGATTAAGGCATCATTGAGTAGAGTTGAGTTCGCTTTGTTGTCTAAGGGATGAACTAAAAAGATCAAATAAAAACCGAACTGGCTTGTATTGGCCGTGTTTTGAAAGATTGACCTAAAAATTGTTTTGATTTGAACCCCATTTGGTTGCATCTTTAATTCTATTCGTCGTAAAACAGTTTTTGTTTTAAGCAATTTAAGCAAATTTTATCTGGAAATAAATATAAAGGGTTTTAACAATATCCTCCACTTCTGACTAAAATTGATGGAACTAACTGGCATAGGACTTGCTAAAACATGGGCTGCAACTTATATTGACCTCTATCGACCTAACTTATTTCATGAGCAATTTATCTACCTAACAAAGAGAAGGAAGAAAAGAAGGGATGAAGAGTGACAATAGGCAAAATTAATTAAACATAAGAAAACTGCAGGTGTGATGCTGTTGGTCTTGGTTTGCAATGACCATCTTTCTGAAAGGGGAAATGTGGCCTGATACTATTTTCATGATATTTGTAACATAAATGAATGTATAATACATTTCAGCTCTCAATGTTAGTTTTATAGGAATTCTGGATGAAGCACGTGTTCTACATGCTCTGCCTTTGGCATGAATTAGGAATAATGTTCGATGTTACCAGCAAGTTGTGATTGTGTTCAAGTTGTCGATGATGTTGGGAAGAATCTATTACACCTTAAATAAATGATGATTATTTAAACAAATAAATAATTTTAGTTAAATAAATAATTATGAATAATTTGTTTAATTTTCATGAATTTATTTTATTTAAATAATTTGTCGATGATGATGATGATGATGATGTATAATCAACAATTTTCATTGGTTCTTTACACCTTACAAAAAATAAGGCTCTAAACCAAGCGGAATGGAATCAAATGATTCATCTAGCCGACTCCAACTAATTTAGGATTAAGGCTGTGCTGCTGCTGCTGCTGCTATTGTAATTGATGTTTACTGATGATTTGGATCTAATACAATTGAGCAGAAGTAACTTTTGCCTCAATAGAGTTGGAGATGTTGTCCTTTTGCATTCATTTATTCTTGAGTGAAAGCCTTTTTTTTTTTTTTAATGCAATGTTTGTTTGACCTTTCGATGTGTTAACTGTTCTTAGTATAAAGTGTAGACTGAATGTGGGAGACCCTACCCAATTTCTTCCTTGATAAATACAATGTTACCTATTTTCTCTGATTTTTGAGGGTCCAAATGCTGCCATAGTTGTGTTAAATGCTATGCTCATTATGGATGGCATATGTTACATTGTAAGCTGCCAATTGCATTTGACATTTGAATGTAAGTTATGACAATTTAGAAAATTGAAGAAATGGAAGACATCAGAATGTTCTAAACTCATTGAACGTTTTCTCTAACTTTTGTGGATTTTTACTGTCATCCTATGAATTTTAATATGTACCATGTGAGCTCTTTTTCTATGGTTGCAATTCAGAAAATATGTAGAAAGGAAAAAAAATCCAATGACATCCCTCAGTTATTGATGTTTTACCTTTTAATGCTCTTGAACTACTGAACCAGCTTTTAATAGTCTGTTCTAAGTCTAACTGGCCAAGACTTGTGATTTATTTGGTTTTTAATTAATAAGCTGTTTATTACATCATACATATGTTGCATAGGTGATTGCTATGCATGCTTATGGACAATCTACACCTGTCATGTGAAGCATGCTTGCATGCAACATTTTCAAAGGCAGCTACGTTATGTGGGTAGTCAAGGGATGGCATATTGCATATGCTGCATGTGGTATGCATTTTGTTTATGTGGGTGTATATGTGATTAGTATTTTTAACTATTTTAAAAAAATAATGTACATCAAATACAATAAAAATGACAATAATTATTGTAATTTTTTGGATAAATAATAGCAATGTTAATAACAATAATAACTAACAAGTGGTGCTTATTTATGTGGTACTTAATGCCTCATAGGAATAGCTATAATATAATGAACACGATAAGTTTATTAATATCTACTATCTAGCTTACTTGAAACCTCCAGCCAATCTAACCATCAGGTTGAACTCACTTCATTTGCCCATGAAATAGTGCACCTCATGTGTGGCTCCATAATTTTAAGTGGGCCACATATGCAACTGCACAATGCCAACTGGGCTATATATGCAGCTGCATGATATTAAGTGGATTGTCTTTTGGGCACTTGTGTACTATGGCTGTATATTGCAACCCTTTATAGTCAATGTGGTGCAGTCAAAGGACCACATCTGCATATGCAGTTGCATACACTGCATTTTAAAATACTGCTTGCCAGTTTTATTTTCTTTTTTCGCCACCTGTCTCACCTCTCTTGCTGCTTTTAAGGTGGGACTGCTTCAAGTATACCAACTTGTGATCAGTTTTAAGGCATAAATTAATCTGTTGAGCAAAATTTAAATCCTCAGCCTACTAAACAGGGCACTTAGGGACAGAAGAATTATGAGCCTAGAAACAGAAACAAAAGATCAAAGAATGCCAAGTTAAATTATAATCTGCTAGTCATAATTCGTTAAATATAAGTTCTTACAGATGCCAAAAAAAATTATTATACGATTTTTAAGATTGCATATTTATTGGTAACCTAGACATGTTTATTCTTGAAGATTCTTGTAAGATTTATATGTTTATTGGATATTCTAAACCTTTCCTGTTACATTAACTTTCTTTCTTGTCAGAACAGCAGTTTAAACACACTTCATTGGATGGTCCAGATTTTTGTAAGGGAAGGAGCATGCTTGTTGCTGCCCTTATGGACATGATCACTTCAAACTGTGATAAGATAGATCATTCATCATTTCAGCCGTTGTTGCCTGGAAATGCAGATATGAGAGATATTGCAGCAGCACTTGAAGTTGTTGAGCAAGGTGGAGTGCACTTTCACGATGACCATGATAATGTGGATAATGATGATGGTGATAGAGGAATGCGGGGAATTGGGATTAAAATTCTTGGTGGTACAACTGTTTTGGGATTTTCAGGAACAGATGGCTTCTTGAATTTGAGAAAGCTTGATGACAGTCAGCTAGAATCATCACATATCTGTAGGAATCTGGTATTCCGAGATGATATTGGCAGTTCACCAAAAATTGAGAAATTAACTTCTGTCACTGTCCCAGGCCTCTGGGATGATTTGCAGAGGGAACACGTTGCTGTACCTTTTGCTGCATGGGCTCTAGCAAATTGGTCATTGGCATCAGAACTTAACAGGTCTCATATTCAAGAACTTGATAGAGACGGGCATGTTATCATGACTGCATTGACAGCGCCAGAGAGAACGGTAAAATGGCATGGGAGCTTGGTTGCTCGAGCTCTTTTAGAGGATCAGAATCTGCCATTGACTGTTTCTGTTCCAAATTGGAGCTCCAGTCTTCTTTCTACAGCTTTTCATGCTAGTAAAGTGGAAGACATTGCATTGGCTCAAGTGGCATTATCGACTTTTCTTGTCTCTGTTGGCAGAAGCAATGATGCAAAGATGGTGGTTATGGAAAAGGGCCTCCATCTCATGAGAGGAATAGCCAAACAGTCAGAAAAACACAAACATTTGCAAGAAGCATTAGCTAGGGTGTTGGAATTACTTTATACAGGAGACATGCACTTATCCCTTGAGGAAAGTCAAAAGTGGTCTGGTATTCTTCTTCGTTGGGTTTTTAGTCAAGCTTCCTTAGACAGTACACGTCTTTCAGCTACAAAAATCCTTTCTTGCATCCTTGAAGACTATGGGCCAGCTTCAATACCAATTTCTCAAGGATGGTTAACTCTCTTGCTCACTGAGATTCTTGGAATCAGCAAGACATCAAATTCGACAAGAAGCCCTCTTCTTAAAACTGACAAAGTAAAGGTTAGAAGTTATGTACTACTTCTTTTATCTTTTATATATAGAAATACATATATAAACAGATATATAACTATATAGATGTAAAATTTTCAGTGTATATTATATTAAACAAATGTTTTGGCTGGTGCCTTAGTGTGGTTTTGTCATTTTTTCTATTTCAATTTATGGTTATGAAATTATGGAAAACAAGGAAATGATCTTGACTTCATTAAATTTGTATGACTAATTTTTGTTTCTCCATATCTGATTTGATGCAGAATAAGATTTGACTTCATTAAAATCATCTATACTAATTTTATTTCCTTCTGCATGCTATACACGATTTTCATATTTCAAAGTAGAAGAGAAACTTGGATTCATTGTAATAAGTAATAAAATAACTTGGGCTGCATTTTTTTTTAACACATAATTCGTATAATCATAATCCCTTTGGCTTTTTACACCAACCATGATAGCTACCAGTTGGTAGATGGGAGACATCAATTACTATAAAGCTATTGATGAAGCTTTGCATTGCATCTCCACCATGGCATTTTTCGTGTTACCTTGGAATAACTTTGAGGGTCTACGATAAGCATGTGCTTTCACGAGCGCATCTAGCATTCTACTTGACCTAACATTTCATTTTGCTGAAATTTAGATAAGAGTGTAAATATATAATTAATGCAAGAGTACAACAAAGCTCCTATTTCTAGTATTTATGTTTTCCTTTGATCTAGAATATTATATGAATAGAAACCATGCACTGATGCATACTGTCATACCATATTAGTATCGAATGGAGGCTTGATGTAGGGGGCGCATTGAGTCTCGATATGCTGAACTAAGTTATGTATCAGGCATACTAACATAATATCAGTGTGGGACTGGTATGAGATTTGGTATTGAGATGGTGAACCATGCTTTAAACTTCTACGTAACTATTCCATTTTATTTGAAGTCATTGTAACCTTAACTTTAGAAGGTTGTGACTAAAGTTTTTACCAAGCCAATAGGCCTAGAATCCCATCATCATTGCTCATTGTTATATATCTTCCCTTTCCCTTTATGTGCTAGATTTTTTTTGGTGGGTAGCATTTCTTAGACTATCTACTCTAAGGATTAAGGACTCATCAAAATTGAATGATATTGTTGATATGGTATCATTTTGATGGGAAAGCAGGACCGGTAGGGGGAGTGGGACACTTAGCTAAATCGAGACAAGCTGCCCATTTTAGCCGAAACCAATTAGGACTCACCATTGCTAGGGCTATTACCAAGTGTGACCTCACTTGTTAAAAGATGGAATGTAAACCTCCTAAGGGTGATATTATGGATATATATGGGAGCATGGTTTTCCTAATAACTATGCTTCCAAAATTTTTCTACGACACCAATTTTATGATTCCTGCATCTAGGTACAACAACTCAATCGAGTTGCTGTTATTTATATTAGGAAGAACTGAGTGTCTCTAGTTATTTTTCCTGCACTTGTTCTGTTGTCTATGCCTAGCTGTTAATAAAAGAATTCTCATTGGATATCCCACTTAAATTTGGTATAGAAGCTATTGATTGGCCCTTGTGTTTGTCTGCTATATTGTTTTGATGAATATTTTTTTATCATCAAAGTGAGCTGAAGTTCATCATTGTTATGATAGAGAAAAGTGCGATGCAATTGATAAAAGCCTGCAACCATCTAGGAGAAAACAAAAATTAGTGCCCTGCAAATGTGTTAATATGGTCCATCGTGTGACATGAATGCATATACACCTATATTGACAATGGAAGTAGCACTGTGAAAACTTCTGGACAGTTTAAGGATTAAACTGCATGCTATCTATGCGATAGGATGTCATATTTATGTTGTCAACTTATAAATGTTTAGTTTCTTTTTGGTGGATGATAGTTGCTTCGAGTCTAGTGTGATATTGTTCTTTTGTAGAATGCATAACATTGCCCAAGGGGTTGGGGGGTTCAAACTTGGGTGGTAGCAAATAACCACCATGTTGCGCGTGCGTGAGAGAGAGAGAGAGAGAGTGCTTTGACAGGGGATTGTCAAATATTGTTTATTATTACCATGGTTCATCATCTTGGTACCAAGGGGCGTACCAGTAAAATTCTAACATAGTGTTGGAATGCTTGATACATTTATTATGAAGGCATATTGAGTGTTGATATGCCCCTTGTATTGGTATAGTATCGATACGGTATGTCTCATACAGCGGTATGCCAACCAGTATGGCATAATATGATGGTTATTTATATGCATATTGGGAAAGGATTATTTTTTGACTTGAGGACATAGCTTATTCAAGTAAAATAGTTAGGGGAGATCTAAAGATGGGGATATAAATAAATGAAAATATAATTCTAGACATGTAGGGCCCATTTGGTTCAGCATCATAATTAGAATCACTTATTCCCTTAGCTCATTTGGTTTACACAGAAATCAGAATCAAAATTAGAAGCTTAGGTAGGCTGAATTATTAGATGTGCATACCAAAAACGCATCAAAAATTGCAAAGGACATCTGCAAACTCAAACTCACCATGAGAAGAAATGAAGAAAATAGTTTGTGCTGAAAATACCAAGTCAATCCTGTCGTAATTCACTGGAATCTAGTAAGCAGTCAGAAATACCAATACAATGACTGACTCACGCAGATAATGTGGTTGAAGAGTTTGGAGGAGTGTCGGATGAAAAGAGACAGAGAGAGAGAGAGAGGGTGTTAGATGAGAAGAGGGTGGGGGGAGGATGCATTGGGTTATAGTTGGCTGGAATGAATTTGCAATCCTAGGTAGGGGGTTTGGATTTCAAATTTTCCCTAATGCATGATTCAAATTGCAGGTGGAATCAGAATCGGATTCTAAATTCATCCAAACAAATGCTTAAAATCAAAATTAGTGATTCCGATTCTGATTCCAAAGGACTGTTCCCACAAACCAAATAGGCCCCTATTTTTGCCATCACTTTAACAATCATATAATTCTAGAAGAAGAAGAAGAAGAAGAATCACCAACATTTTTTTTTTTAACGATGAAACTGTACACAGCCATTATAAACACATGTACACGCATTTATGCTTGGCATTTATATATGTATTTGCATGTTGTACTAATGCATCATTATGTATACTGAGGACATACACTAACCTTCTCTGGGGGATTAGTTTTGATAATGGCAACCCAAGTTAAGTAGGAGTTAAGGTGGCAACAGAGTTTCCTTAACAACCGGCCCAGTGCATCAATTAAAAAGATTTCTTATGCTCAAACTTCAAATTGAATTTGTCATTGGTATTTGGAAATTCTGAGCTCCTGAAATGTAAGCATTAGAATTGTCATATTATGTGCTTTCTTTCCATGACCATTTACTTTTTCTTGGAAACCTCTCTTCTTCAATTTTATCCTCCAATGCTTCTGATGGAAGTGATTATGATCTGCAGACTCAAATTGATCAGTCCAATGCTCATTCTGCAGCACAAGTTGCCAATCAACTAGCCACTGCTGTTATCAAACTAGCTGGGGTTCAGTTGAAATCCGAGCCTGATTCAATTGATGATCTTCCTCTTGCTGATTTTCTCTCTGTTGACCCTTTTGCTGCATTATTTAAAAACATGAACAAAAATAACTTGCCCAAGATTGATGCTGCCGATTCAGCATTGGCCACACTTAAGGGCATAAAAGCACTAACAGAGCTTTGCTCAGAAGATGCTACATGCCAAAATAAGATAGCTGATTTTGGAGTGCTTTGCTTGCTCAGACGCTTCCTTTTAGGTGATGATTATGAAAAGCTTGCCGCTGATGAGACATATGATGCATCAAGACTCCTTAAGTCTCAAGACCAGAATTCAACTGATTTTGGTGATTCATCTGCTATAGATCCTAATGATCCTTCTAGCATAAGGGTTCCTCCTGCAGCACATATTCGGAGGCATGCAGCTCGGCTGCTTACAAAACTCTCTCTTCTGCCAAACATTAAGAAAGCCATTCTAGCTGATGAAATGTGGTGTAAATGGCTTGAAGATTGTGCCAGTGGGAAGATCCCTTGTTGCACTGATCTTAAAATACAAAGTTATGCCAGAGCAACTCTGTTGAATGTATTTTGTTCAGAAGAGGAAGATTTTGAGGGAGGATGTCAAACACACCCAGACACTAATGGAGGGAACCAACAGATAAAGTGCCCTCGATATGAAGATATGATATTCTTGCTAAATCCTGAATTGCCATACTGGAAATGTCCTGACAAGAGCCATTTGTGCAATTCACAAGATCCATCTGCTTCACCTTCTAATGGTGGTAAACATATTGAACATGAGGATAACAGCACTTCCAGCTATTCAGATGGTTCAAACATAGCATCCAAGTCAGCAGTTCCTTCACTGGATGTTGTCTTTGTCCATGGTCTACGTGGTGGGCCTTTAAAGTCATGGCGCATAGCAGATAACAAGTCCTCAACAACCAGTAAATCTGGCCTGGTAGAGAACATAGACCAAGAAGCTGGGAAACAGGGGACATGCTGGCCAAGAGAATGGCTTGCTTCAGATTTACCTGATGCTCGCTTATTTACTGTTAGATACAAGGTTTGGGCTGTGACAAGAAGTCATTTTTATACTCTCTTTTCTCAGAAAATATTTCCTGAAACATCTCAGTCTTGTTTTTATAAACTGATTGAAAAATTCGTAGTCCTTGTCCATTCTAATCACAGCTCTAGCAGTTTTAATTTTCATTGAACCACTCCATGGACCCTCTGATGAACAGCTACCTTCTAATTGAATGTTTCATGCAGACAAATCTTACTCAGTGGTCAGGAGCTAGCTTGCCTCTTCAGGTCTGTGCTTTCTCAGAACTTTCTCGAAAATTTTATAATTATAGATGTGCATTTTGATGGCATGATTTATATGTTGTGTAGGCAGTGTAGGAAATTATTATGAAAATTTTCTTTGTTTGACACTACTGGCTACTCTTCTTATTATTTTGTTAAATCGATATCAGGTGTTGAAAGCCTTCTGTTCAATAAATACATTTGCAACTTCTTGTTTTTGGCTGGAAACTGAAAGTTCTCTTATTTAGGTATCATGTCACCAAAATTGGCAGAGAAACATGACGTAAAAGAGATGATAGGGAGTAGCTTTTTTTTTTTTTTTTAATAAATTTATGGAACTGCCTCTTTTCATGCGCTGGGAATTGGTGATTACAGGTGTGCATAGTCATTTAATACATGCTGGTTGCATAATTTGCTAATATGGCTATTTCTACATCTATGTTTATTCTGTTAACATGCAGCTAAAGTTAATTACAGTTCTTGCAAATGCAGCCATCTGCTCATCGAACAACAGAACATTGGGCATTTTGGCATAGTCGTATTGAGTAATAAATTGACTTCTTTTGGTATCTTTTTCAATGACTGTGCACTAACATTAGATGCTTTGACAGGTGGCTTTTTTAACTGTAATTTGCTATATATGAGTTCTTGTATCATGATATCATCCTCTCCAGTTGTTTATAGTTGTGCCTTCCTCATCAATCGTTATCATGCTTTGAGATCTTGTTGCTAAAGAAAGAAGAGAGTGGAGAACTGGTTTCCACAAAAATGCTAAGTCCCTATTTAGTTTCTGAGAAAGTGAGGCGAAAAAATTTATAATAGGTGAATCTTCTATCTGTTGCTTGGCAATAAAGAAGGAATTCAAGGAGACGAGGAGAAAACTGAGGACCAAAATTTTCTCTGAAGAGACCTTAAATTGGTAGTGATTTTGTGAGGAAGAACAAAAGCCAAAAGGATCAAAACAATAACCTATAATTTTTCTTTGCAATCTCTCAGTTTGACTAAACAAGTGAATGTTCTTAATTTTTTTCTTTTCTTTTCTTTTTGACTTAATTTACTTTCATTTTCTTAGCTACAGTGAAGCCTAAGAGAATTTGAACATCTAGGAGTGCTGTTGTTCATAATTGGAAAAAAATGCAAAGGAGATGATCCCATCCAACAAATCCCAACCTTCCTAATATTAGGCGCAGATATAGTAAAGAATTTAGTTTATCATGTTTGCTTTATATGTCTATCGTAGAATGGCAATATCTTCTTCAAATTATTTGAAAATTTTCTAAGTGACTATTATATTTCTCAAAAAAAAGCATTGAAATGAAATCACAAATCTTCTAGGAATTCATGTAGCCAAGTCTATTTTTATGTGATTTGCTGACTACTTGTTACAATTGCACCATCCTAACTATGTGCTAGCTATTTCAAGAAGAGAAAAATGTGTTCTATTAATTTCATTTAAGATGCTTTGATATCATTGATAATAGTTTTTTGAAAAACATAAAATTTGGTAATTTATCTTGACAATGAGTCATCACAATTGCATCTATGTTACTTTCATTTACGTTGCCATGCTGATCGATATTTCTATTCAGGGTCTATTGTTTTTTGTTCTCATGGCCATTACCTGTTCGTTGGTTGCAATTGCACCATCCTAGATATGTGCAATTTATTTCAAGATAAGAAATTGTGTTTTTGTTAATTTCATTTCAGATACTTCGATATCATCAATAATACTTCAATATCATCAAGAACAATATTTTGAAAAATATATGATATAGTTGGTAATTTATCTTGATAATATAAGCTGTCACAATTGCATGTAATGATCTCCTACCTCTCCTTTGGGGACTTGATATAATGTCCTACCTGCTCTTTTCCCATCTCTTTCTCAGATTTAATGTTAACCTGATTTTACCCTGGAATAGTTTTGTATACCAGTTGATACATAAATCTGAGAAATTACCTGTATGCGAGAGAGGTTTGAAAACATATAAATTGTGTCATAGACTTGGTGTCCAAAATTTATAAAACAGGACGTCAGAAGCTCAAGGAGTACTGTCTCAGTTGATGAAAGATTAATTAGTTTCTTGAAAGATGAAAGGAGATGTTCATGATCATGGAACGGAGTTTGAAACCCTCAAATCAAGGCTGATAAGGCATGACAAAAGTGAGAAAAAACATATTGAATTGGTATGATAATTCTGATTTCATAACAAAGGGAAGCAGAAAAGGTCAATCTTGACCTCTTTCAGATAGGTTTTAGCAGGCATGATTGACTAGCCAGTGTATATCTAGAAATTAGAATCTCCTCAACCACCAAATGATAGCTGTCCAAAATGTAGGAGAGGGAAAGAACTTGATAGCTTGGTTTCCCCCTCAGGGTTACTGTTGCTAGAATGGAGAAGAAACCCCTCTCAGACGCTTCACAAGTCTTGAAAGGAAGATGCTTCAAAGGGTATGAACGGATTCTTTTTGAAACTATCCTCAGCACCATGGTTTGCTTTGTTAGTGGTGATCTTCCTATCAATTGGTTCATGAAAATAGACCCGATTATGGTAAGAGTCTGACAATGAATGACAATTTGGAAATAACACATATGGAGACTTAAAGTTCAATGTGATGGTGGTGACCAGCAATTTTCAGCATGATTATGCAATTTAGCTTTCTGAAGATCTTGTGAAAGTCTCAAAGGTTAACATTGGTAATCTTGAGCTCTGAAATGGTGAAGATTGAGGAGCAAGTTTTGGAGGCAAAGAAATTGACTTAGGTCATTATAGAAAAAGTAAACAGTTACTTGCATCCTATAACTCACCACAGTAAGAATAATTTGCATAAATCCCATGTTCAGTCCAACATTGAAACTCACAAAAGAGATCATGGTATGCTTTACAAGTGTGTGTCACCTCATATTGCATGCGTCGAGCCGTACTAGCACTAAACAGAAACTCGGTACTGATACTCAGTGCAAGGGACATACCAAGCCTTAGTATACCAAACCGACACCTGTACCAGGCATATTGATACTGTATCAGCGTGGTATCGGTATGGGGCCCAGTATTGAGATTGTGAATCTTAAAAGAAGTCAATGAAATACATATTGATGGAATATGATGGACCTCTAAATGCTTTTAACTCATCACTTATCAGCAATTGGACGTATAACTTTTGTGGTTAAATCTTACATTGGTTTGTGTAGGAGGTCAGTTCAATGCTGCTGAGGAAGCTAATTGCTGCAGGCATTGGGAATCGACCTGTTGTATTTATAACTCATAGGTATGTAATTAAAACTTCAGTTTCTAAACTTATCTTAAATTATTTGTGTCCATGTTGGTTGTTTTACATGATTTAAAACATGATTTACAATGAAAGTCTATCAACTAATGCAATGGATATACATTATATGCAGAGAAAAATATGAGTTCTAAAAGTAGGTTTAATGGAGGATGCTTTGGCTATATCTTATAGGAATAACAAGTATAGAAGTCATATTTATTTTCTTGAGTAATTTCAAAATGGCACAAGTTTTCATTCTATCTGTAAGTTAATGTGATTTTTGAAGTTGAAAGATATACATATGTGAATATGGTAGAAGGAATACTTCATAAAAGGATCTTGATTCTGTTCCTGTGCTGATATACATACTACATGCATACCTATGTTTGTAAGTACAAGCGAACATACATATAAAAGCTGTTCAAACATCCTCTTAGTCTGTTATTGCTTCATTTCTGCAGCATGGGCGGACTGGTTGTTAAGCAGATGCTATTTCAAGCGAAGATAAATAAACTTGACAAGTTTATAAACAATACGATTGGAATAGTATGCAACTTCCTCACCAAAGATATTCATATTCATTCCTTGTTAAATACTAATCAGTCCTTAAAAACAGGTGTTCTATAGCTGCCCACATTCTGGTAGCAAGCTTGCAGATATGCCTTGGCGTATGGGCCTGGTTCTCCGCCCAGCACCTTCAGTCAGTATTCGAAAAACCTAGACATCATATGTTCGAAAAGTTTCTATGAACCACCAAACTTTACAGCATTTGAAACTCTAGTTTTATACTGTGATAAAGTAGTTGTTATTTATGCCTTCTTCTAGGTTGAGGAACTTAGAAGTGGATCCCCGAGATTGGTAGAACTGAATGACTTTCTTCGTGATCTCCATAAAAAGGGACTTCTGGAGGTTCTTAGTTTCAGTGAGGTAAAGAAAACATCCTTCATACTGTATTATCATATGATAAACTTATGCTGATAGCACTGCTACAGACCCAGGTTACCCCAATTGTTGAGGGTTATGGTGGCTGGGCCTTACGGATGGAGATTGTACCAATTGAATCTGCATATCCTGGCTTTGGTGAACTTGTGGTAAGAGTAACATGGCTTTTCTGAAAATAAAAACTTAGCTCTGCATTTTTCCTTACAGAAGTTTGAATGGTTGGGGATTTCTCACTCGTACACAAAAGTATTGCCTCCACTGATCTGCTCGCTACATCACTATGAGAACAAGCATCTCGTTTGATTTATAAAATCTGTTTATTGAAGTATTTATTTGATTCTGTTTATGTGATATATTGGCACAGGTGCTGGATGCTACTGATCATATAAACTCGTGCAAGCCAGTTAGCCGTACTGATCCATCCTACGCAGAGACATTGGACTTCTTAAAGAAATTGAAAGAACGCCTAACATGACCATCCATTTATTTCATTTAGGATTAATCCCTTTGAACACAAGTTGTGCATATTGATATTTGACAACAAAATTCTGCCCAAGTTTTTCATCATGTGCAGAATTTGCTGCCAAGAGCTTGTGAAGGTGCTTATCCGATGATTTGTGCAGGCCTTTCAGATGAAGATTGGTATGAAACATGTAGCATTTGTAGGAACATTCACTGGATATAGGTTATAGTCATCCACAGACACCTAGAAAAAATTACCCAGTTACATGAGTACAAATGTAGAATAGCCAAATAGAAGATTTTGTAAGAGAAACGAGAAACATATGTATATTTAATTTGTTGAATTTAGTGACTAATATCATATTGTTCACTCAATTCACTGTAGTAGCAAGGGTATTGCCAATCATACAAACTATGGTTAGGTAGCTCTCTGAATGGAGCCTACTGGGTTCAGTGAATTTTATGATGTTGCTATGGTCGTCATATTATTATAGGAATTTTAGCATTTATCATTACCGAGGTGAAATATTTGAAAGGTCCTTGCTGGGGGAAGGTTGAGGCAGACGTCGACAAACTAGTTCTTCCTATCGATCTTATCTAAATCCTGCATCAAGACGCATGTTTGAAGCTAATTTAGTTTCGACGAAATCCGGAAATCTCATGGGAGAGGTTTGGAATGCAAGATATTTGTGAAGTTGATCCATGAACATGCACAGAAGAACTACCTTGCAGATAACTTCAGTTTTTGTTGCTTAAAATGTGGGTGGTGTTTAATCTGTCGCTGCGGTGTTCAACCGTCGTGCACTTATTTCGCCATGGCCTGAGATTTCTTCATTTGTTGGCTGATAAATGTATGTACGGCATGTTTCATTGAATTAACACTTAAGAAACACGGTAACGAATTTTAATAAAAATATTAAGCTTATGTTTTGGTTGGCATCACTTTTTTTTTTTTTCATTTTTTATTTTTAAAAATGAGAGTGTGAATCCAATGCAAAAAGGATGATTGATCTTTTATTTTTAAAAATGACTTTCAAGGTAATGAAAACTAAAGATAAAAAATTTTTATTTTCACTATTTCTTAATTCAAACTTTCACTCAAAATTTGTCTTGGTCTTCAAGTTTTCGATCGAGTCTCATATTTTTAGGATGTTATATTCTTGTCATATGTGGTTAATTAAAATTAATGAAATAGCGGACATATGACCCTATATTTTGAAGTCATATATTTATATTAGGATAGCATATCGATTATTTCATCAATTTTAATTAATTTTATTTAATAGAATAGCAAAAATGCAAGATGCTTAAAATATGTGAGATTAAATTGTAACAGCTTAGCTTAAAGTTTGACGATCAAAAATATATTTTAGCATTCTAAAAATAGTTTTAAGATATGAAACTGATTCCATTTCAACTTTTACAATTTATTCTTCTTCTTAGCCTCTCTCTTCCCTATCTCTATTATAAAAATAAAATTATAATATATAATATTTTACAATGTAAAATAATATAATATACTAATATTATAAAATACTATAATATAGTATACAAATATAATAATATTATATTATGCATGGCTATAATTTTGTAATATTACTACAATAATATATCATAATAGTATGATATTATATTATTAGTTAATAATGGTCATAATTTTTTATAATAATTTTATATTATAATCATTATCATATTATAATATTATTATATATTTTTTATACTACATTATAATACTTTAATATGATATATTTAATGTTATTATAATATGATATTATTATATTAAAATATTATTAGAATAAATAGGTTAGATAGCCGAAGTATTATGCATCATCTTTTATCATTTTTATCCTCAAAGTATTTTCTTAGTTTGATCAAATAGATGTTAAAATTTCATGACACTTCAAAAATATAGTTAACAAACTTTAAATAATTTTTTTAAAAAAATTTATTATCAAAAGCTAAAAGAATCATGCAATGCTTTTTATTATTTTTATTTTAAAAAGTACCCTCTTAGTTTGATTATCAAATAAATATTAAAATTTATAATATTTTAATAATATAATTATCAAATAATAAATAATTTTTTAAAAAAATTTTTTGTTGAAAGTTCTACCGCCAACAGCTACATTAAATAAAGTCTAAATATCTCAATCTCATATTCAACGTGAGATTTTCAATGAGTCTTACCTTGGGCCCATACCCAGTTCATTCATTTGCGAGTCACGTTAGGTCTGAGTTAGATCAGTTCAGGTCCGGGTCGGCAACGAGGTTACGGGTTGGGGTGACGATCCTAGCCCGAGGACATTGATTTAGGTTGAGTCAAATTGCCCTTGCCTTCAAGCTTTTTCTGAGACAGAGGCTACCGGCTGGCTTTCTCTCCTTCCCTGACCAGCCCAAGCAACGCAATTCCCAATCGCTGGTTGGTCTGAGATCGGAGCACGGGCGTTAATTGCCGTTTAATTGATGCGGAGAAGCGTAGCATGGGAGGAGAACTGCGTAAGCTAGGCTCTGCCACAGAATCTTGACGCATTCCGTCCTCAAGCGCCGGTACCATCTCTTCTCCAAACCCCTTTTTATCTGTTTTTTTGGTTTTACTATCGTCCGTGTCGTTGATCTTCTGAAGTCATCTGGGACCGAGTCGGATGGTCGGATTGACATCCAATTTTTTTTGTTGTTTAGGGTTCTTTTTTACCAACCACAGATTTCTGTCTCCACTTAATTAAATCAATCCAATTTTTTACTTTGTCTTTTCCCCGAGGTTTAGGTTCTTAGGGATACTTGAACTCCCCCCTGTTTCGGATGATTAATCCTTCATGCTTTAGATCAAATGGCCATCAGGATATTTGCTTGGCTAGTGTTGAAAGCTTTTTTATCTGAGTGTCGGTTTAGGTGGCGAACTGGCCGGGTCCAGTATGTCTTACATTTTGGTGCCGGCTGGAAGGAATGTATTGGCTCGATATAGCATCAATCAAAATGCTCATTGGACTGTCTTATAGTTTCTCTTCGATCTGTACTTATTGACTTGGATGCATGTAGCCCTCATATCTGTGTACCTCTTTGTATAGATTCTCGTCAAGTCTAGAGGGGATTGTCCAGGTTTGTTAAATTTTAAAAACAAACAAACCTATATGGCAGGCCCGTCCCTTACCTAAGGTTGCCTAAACCGAGAGTTTGGCACCTGATGTTAGGTTGTCCGCCAGTTGTAGAACTCCACGTGAGTAACCTTTCATAAAGACTTCCTGCATTGTAGTTGTAATCTTTAACTGATGCCATTGAAGTTTGCAAGCAATCTAAGCGAAGCAGAGGTTTGGATGTTGTGGTTTGACTTAGTTATATGAAATGGGTGTTTGAGCTCATCTTGAGCTCTAGCCATGCTCAAGTATAAATGTTTAGGCTTGACACATGAACTCCTTTTGAGCTGAGTGTGAGTCTATGCTTATGTTTTTAAGGTGACTATTGTTCAAGCTCAGTTTGTTTATTGATCAACCCAACCAACCTCATTTTGGATTGAAGAAGCTCAGTTTGTTTATCGATCAACCCAACCAACCTCATTTTGGATTGAACAAGCTTGAATGAGTCACTTAGCAAGGCAAACTCAAGATATGTATGAATGGCTTGATTTTGTAGCCCTAAGTATGTTTTCTGATAAGAGAAGTGAAAGTTGATTCTTATAATTGCTTCCTCAATGCAGTAAGAAAAGCACTTTGTTTAGGTAAAATAGAGACCTTTTTAAGCTTTAGTAATGCATTCTCTCTCCACAAATATTGCTTTTTGATTAACTCCTATAGGTAGTCAAATTAGTTACTTGATTCACCTCTTTATAATGATTTCCACTATTAAAACTATCAATTCGTTTGATGCCTTCGATGCATTTATCTAGATGGGGTCACAAGTACAAAGGCTTTTCATACTACCATATGATCTTTAGGTTTTTGAAGTTTTAAATTGAAGTCTTCTTGAAACTTAGCTGGCATAACTTAGTTAACAAAGAATCAATTGAAGGACTCAAGCCATTTCATCCTTGATTTGATTGGCCAAAGCGCACTTCTTGTGCTCATTCAACAATGGAGACAATCAGGCAAGTAAACTTGATACGACTCATTTGCCTAACTAGTGGAGTTTGATCAGTCTATGTTCGTTTTGGTTTGACATCTTGAGGGTCTAAGGTTGGATATTGTGAACTAAAATAACCAGCCTGATCAGGTCTAATACAGTACTACAAGCTTCATAATCAACGTGAATGGATTTTGGGGCCTATTATGGGAGCTGTACCCAACCAATGACTCTTGAATTTGGGTATGAATCAAGTCTAGATCAGGTTAGGTGCTGATTGGATATTCTCCTACCTAACCCATGTCTGCCTTTAAGCATGACCTGTAATTTCTGGGTTTCTGAAAGCCAGAATGAGAAATAATGCTTGAGTTGAATGGGGAAATAAATAGTGGAAAAGTCTCAGACATGCAATATCAAACAATAGTATGGGAGAAAATGATGGTAAACACTTGGTCCTATTTGGAAACCACCTTTATTTGTTCTTTTAAAGTTCTTCTTGTGACTTTAATTCCCAGACCCTTATTTTGTTGAGAAATGCATTTCTCAGTTTCCTCTTATTTTTTTAGTTAGCTGGGCTTGTTGTAGTGCTTCTGTTTTCATCCCTTGGTCCACTAGGTGTAGGGCTGATCTGGCTCAACCCAGCCTTTTGACAACCTATGACCAACCATGGCATGGAACAGAGGATAGCAGAGAAAAATTTTAGCTCAAGTTCCTTCCTCTGATGATAACTTTTTATTTACCTATTATCTGCAAGATCTTTATTGTAGCAATGCAATGTCAATCTGAAAAATCTGATAATTTTCTTTTCTAAAATCCCTTTTCTCTGAAGCAATTGATCTTTCATTATAACAGATAAACCTAACTTGGAATCTGAAAAGCCAAGTCTTTTGCTTTTAGGTTGTTTTTCTATCTTTGTTAGTTCTGGATGTTGCACAAGTTGACTATTTTATATTCATTTTTGCAAAAATGGGTTACCCTGTTTTTTTTGGCAAAAAAGTCCCTCTGGACTTTGCTGCACCTTTCTGCCCCTAATGTCAAATGAATGCTCACATAATACTGTTAAATGTACATGTTAAAAATGTTGTTATACTAGTTTTGAGGTCAGGGGTACAATGGTCTAGTTAAGTCTAAAATGGACATGTTCTGCAAAAAAGTGTCTTGTATTGCAAAAATGAAAACGTGGATTTTTCTTCTAACATTATACCCCAGAAAGCACGATCCATTAGTTTGTTGGGTAAGCTGCTGTGTTGAATTTGAATATCATTTAACCAACAGCCCGTAAAGGGGGTTTAGGGTTCCAAGCCTTGTGGTGGCACATGGCCTCCATACTGCTCACGAAAGAAAAAAGAAAAAGAAAAAAGAACTTAAATATCATTTATCTGAGAAGCAACTTTAGGGGTAAAAGGCAGTTATTTCCATTTCATCATGCCATAGGTTGCTACTTTATTGTCATTTATAAGATGAGATCTTCCTACATTTGCAAAATTATTTTGGGTTCATTGTTCAATGCACTTCAGTCCAGATGTTTCAAATGTGTGAATTTTCATTTTTTTTTCTTTTCATAGGATATATGCGATTACTTGGTGAAACTTTTTAAGCTTCAATCTTTTTGGTGATGGTTACCTCTTCAACACTTTCCTACATTTTCCAGATTATCAGTGCTTGCTTCTAACATATGTAGCGTCCTTGCTTATTCTTGATTATAATTGTGATACCTTTTTTACTTGCTTTGACACTGGCTGCTTCTTGTTCCCTTACCATTACTAAAGAATTGTCAAAATGGCATTTCACTAATGTTTATTTTTTAAGGTTCTTTATCTTGTGGGTAGGGTGAAGAGGGGCCACCCGAGCACTGTAACAGTATGGTGGACCTTTGGTGGCCCTTACTGGGGGTTGCCATTCCAGCGATTCTGACAGGCCAAGCCATTAGAGTGAAAAGGAGGCGTGCTGAGGAACGGCGACTTAAGAATGCTCAAGTGCATAAGAAGAGCTTCGACGAAATCTTTGTCTGTGAGAGGGTTTGTACTTCAAAAAGATTGCTGAAGAAAGTTGGTGCATTTTCAAAAGATCCAACATCTGATACTTGTGTTACTGTTTGTGGTGTTTCTGAGCTTGATGCTTGTGCTGATTCTTGTGCACGGACTGTTTGTGTTAACCAACACCAAGTACCCAATTGGAATGATGTCTGCCTAAAACGGTGCCAAAGTGAATGCCTAAAATTGTCTTCCTCTTCGATTCGCTAGATCAACTTTTGTTTCATTTAAACACCATGTGGTTCATTGTGCCAATAGACTGTGCTTCATGTAGGTTGGGTTGAAGACCCCTAAATTTTGTTACTCAAATGCACTTTCTTGGTATTTCTGTGTTATGGTTAATTTGTGCTTATTATGTAGTTTTATCAAATATATGTTGTGTTCTGATGGGCTCGGTAAAATTCTGTTTGGATATCATTCAACTATTTTATGTTTTAATGGGTTGTCATAATTAGGATTGTTATAGGGAGAACAATGAATTATTACTACCTTAGTAGCTGACGCGCACGAGCATGTTTCCTTTTAAGGTGTCGTTTGTCATGGTTTTATGGGAAGGTGTCGTTTGTCATGGTTTTATGGGAAGTACCGGTGTTGCCTAATGACATTTGTTTGAAGTTTGGCTTTGATTTAGAGGCTGGACCTGATGGTTCTGTTGTATATGTTCTAAATCTAGTTTCTGGAAGCCCTTGTCCAGCAATAAAAATACTACTGTGCCAGAAGGCCCAGAATAAATACCAAACATCTTTCTGTTAACTAAATTTTTTTATTTCACTTGAGTGTAAAATTGGAACATTGCCTTTGTATCTTTCAATACGGGATTATGGACTATTTTTATTTCAGAAATTTAAACTAGGTTTTAACTATGTGAATATTATGAATTGTCTTGAGTTGTTACGTTAAAATCATGTCACTTAAATAGTTTAAATTATGATTGCCAATTATTGAGCTTTGAAATTTGCTTGTAATTTGGACTGAACGTTGTCTCTTTTAGTGTCTGTAATTGGGCAATTAATAATCTGCATATGGTTGCTAGACAGTGTAGTGACCTAACGTTGTTGTTTCTGTTTTCTGTTCATAAGCTGCTAAATTTAAACTCTTTTATTACTTTCTTGTTACTATTGTCTGTTTTCAACTCTTTCATAGCAAGATACGGTTATAGGTATTTTCCTACATCAATTCAATATATTACTGGTAGAACTTTTGTTACTGTGATAGCTAACCTCATTCCAGCTGCAACTTGTTGGAGTTTATGTTATTATGAGCATAACCTTCAAGTGTTTGCAAACAAATTTGATATAAGCTATGGATCATCATTGCCAACCATCGCTGCAGCTGGGTGAAGTCCTTTCTCACAACTTCCATCCATGCAAGTCTTCTCTTTTGGCTGATTCTTCAACAGAAAAGCTTCTTTGTTATCGATGTCTCTCCAGGTTTAGGCCTATATTATCTTCATTAGTTAACTTTGTCTATCTGTGCAACTGTTATGCCTTTTCACAGGTACATGTTACTTATCCCATTCTAAATTGAACACATATATCAGCATTCTCATCTTTGCCACTCATTGCTTTCTAAGCCCTCTTTTATTAACATTCAAATAACCATACTATGTTGCATGCTGGATTTGCCATCTTATATTTTTTTTAAGCTACCAAGGTATTGGTAGTCACAAAACATGAAGTTTCAACTCTTTATCGTTTGATGCCTGTGTAGGGATTGTTGTCATTGTATTTTTAGTTCCTAGAACCTTTGCTTTATAGGATTTATGAGGCGCCCTTTTTGCCATATGCTGGCTGTTGCAGGTTGTTGCATGCCAGTCATCCTTGTTTCGTTAACATCGTGCCTGAATTTTTTGAACCTCGGTTTCTTATTTGGTTAGTACAGCTGCTACAGCATTGCATTTAGGTGCAATTTTCTTAAATCTATAAACTTAACGTCAATGATCATGATTCCTCTTCACTGACGAAATTTTTATGGAGTCTCTTATAAGAAACTTGAAGGCAAGTTTTATGACAGTTGCGGTGACTGAGAAATTGAAAGGGCATCTGACTTGGAAACTGGGCAGTTTGGTGTATGCTGACACCAAATATATTCTCTTGATCTGTGATGATATGTTGACCTAAATTAAGTGTTTAGACAATACTATGAATGCATCTAGTGCCTTCAAAGAGTATCACATTTCTTTTGGATATCAACAAAATGATCTGATTGATCTCTTGGTCAAATATGCTCTGTGATCTGGACTGAATATTTAAATATTGCTCCTTAATTCATCTACTGCCTTCAAAATGCATTATGTTTGCTTCAGATGCCATCTGATTAATAGATTAGACATGTCTAAATGAGTTCTCTCAGTACACCTATGGGGCACCTTGGTTAGCAGATATGCTCTATACCTGTTCTGGTCTTGACGGGATAAGGTATTTATTGATGATTTGATTTTGATTTATTGTTTTTTAAGAAAATGGTAATTTGTTAGGAATACCGAGGGACACTGTTGAGGCATTTTTCTAGAATTATAATACTAAGATTGCAACTGCCCTCTGATTCCAGTTATTCCCACCTATATTAGGACACAAAACTGTTGGTAACTGATATTTTGTTATTAAGTTGGAACATTGATGCAACGAATAGTCATTTCTTGAACTTTTTGGTTTCTGTTTTTGTTTTCCTTTTGGTCTGAGAAATATGATAGGAATTTCACTTCCTGGGATCAAACCTGGATCCTCGTCCCAGCACATGAGGAGAGGTTTGTCCGCTAGCAGACCAAAATCTTGTCGGCCATGCTAATTGTTTGGCTGCAAGTATGTTTGGCAACTGTTCTCATTTAGATTTTCATTTCTTTTATCAAAGTTTGATTGTGCTTCTTGTCAGATAGGGGTGATTGGAGTACTGGATATTATTCAGAACCTCCTTTCTTCAGAGTACCAAATTTTGACTGGGCTTCTACTGAATTCATTAACCGAGTCTCCTTGTCAAACTTAGTAAAGCAATCCCTCATAAATATATAAGATCCGAATTCAAACCCAAACCCAAACCCAATTAAAACTCTATATATTCGTATTTAATATTAGATCAAAAAAAGATCAAATATCAAGTCAAGTTTCAAGTAGAAATGAAGTATTTAATAAATTATTTTGCTATATTTATAGATTTTTTGAATTATGTAATAATCCATAATGCGGCCTCATGAACTTTGAAACAGAAAGAATAAGAATATATATATATATATATATATAAAAGGGAAGGCAGTTATTCAACTACTTCTGTTACCAAAACAGAAAAAATTAAATGGTCCTACAATAAGATATAAATATTAAATCACGACAAATATAATGTAAAAAGATTCTCAGACAGAGAAATTTGTTAGAACAGGATGGGCTGCTGGTCCACTGTTCTCTGCCTGATTTTTCTCTATTATAATTGAGAGAAAAATGATAGATACACGTACACGCACGTACATATTTATGTATCCAAACCTGACCCAATGATAGTTTGGATCTAATTTCAGAATCTAGACCCAACTCAATATCGTATTAGATTTATTTTTTATATCTCAATTCCCTCCTTCGCCTGAGATGAAGCCCAAGTCACTGGGTAGAGCATGTCTCTGAGATGAATCAAGGTGTTGACACTTCTCGAAATCAAATTTTTGTCCCTTGACAGAAGTCATACCATCAGAACGAAGGTTCAGTGGTGCAGATCAGACAAAGTGAATAATTGGAGGCTTCTTTTTGGTTCTTATGACATTTCTTGTTGGCCAGCCCTGAGTTGCCTCTGATGTTTATCCCTTAGGCCTCATTTGTGTGATTGGAGGTTTAAATTTGATCAAAGGGAGGAAGTGCTTCCTAAGGAAAGCCATTTCTCAAGTTTGTACGGAGGAGATGGAAATGTGGTTTTTCCAATGGAGACTTTTTATTCTCAAAACTCCGTCGCACTTTAATAGCTTAAGTGTTAAACATGATATATATCTAGTAGGTTAAATTTTTAGAAGGAAGGTTTTTCTTGTAATGATGTGGCAAGGCAACCTTTAAACTAAACTATGAAATTTTTCATGGTCTATTTAATTGTATCCTTAAACATTGGCATAAGATATTGAGACAATCATGATGTAAGCCACTATTCTTGAAGGTTTTAGCTTATTAATGATCCGAAATTAAGTTTAAGTGTATGTCTTTAAATGTATGTGAGATAGCTGTTGGTAGCTATGTTAACAGTTGAGCCATAGCGGTTGATAGTTGAGTCAATAGCTAATTCAAATATATCCTTAATTTTGATGGGTATATGAAAAGAAATGAAGTAGGTGTTGAGTTTGTGCTGAGGGTATTGTGATAGCCATGCCTGCAGTGAAGGAATAAAATGACCCCAACATTCATTCTCTTTGCAAATGAAATTTACATTTTATGTCCTACCAAGTGCTTAGGAAAGTGGATAATCAATCAAATATATTTTCTAAACCTCTTTTCTGTAGCCAACTAAACATATCAAAACCATTTTTCTTAGGATCAACTTTTCAAAAATTCATTTTGAACGCATATACTTTTTTTAAAAAAAAATTGGAAGGGAGGATAAATCTATTAAATAAGGAAAAGTACAAACCTCCCTTAAAAGGAGGAATCAAACATTATAGATGCTCAGCTATAATCACGTTATAAAAGCATCGATTTTTAACTTTGACAGCCGTTGACACAGGGAAGCAAATATACTTGTAAGGGCCTCAAAACTAAAAATCTAGCCGACGGACATCTTTTGGCACCTCTACTTGGGTTCACTATATTTCAACGTTATTATATGAAATTTGCATAAATATTCTAGACATAATTTTTTTAAAAAAAAATCTCGGTGTAAGATATTATTTATTGCTATTATAAGACGGTAATTTTATTATAATCCTAGATTAGCTTTTAAGACTTTTTTTTTCTTTTTTTTTTTTTTTTTCCTCTACATAATGACTCGTACCCTTTTGTGGGAATGCTCATTATTATTATTATTATTATTATTATTATTATTATTATTATTATTGGGGCTAATATTAATGCGTCCAACGCAATATGAACAACGTGCTTGTTAGAAAAAGTTTATGTATTGGTTTAAAATTTTGAAACTTCTATTTATTAATTCCACATTAGATGTTTAAATATAAGATGAAGACTTGCATTCATTACGGTCTACGTCTTTTACGCCCATTGAGTCTTATTGGTTTTGCTCTAGTGACCACGTACATGTCCTCTCGCTCAGCCCAATGGTGCACATAGCAAGGCATGGTGTTTGTAAGTCATGGCATGGCATAAACATCTTGCATGCCCTACAAAATTAGTCGTGTGCATATCATGCTATGGCATATGCATGCATGCATGACGCGAAGGAACACGTGCCTAACTTTTTTTTGACCACGTGCCCTCCCAGATTAATTTATTGAATATATGACGTGAGTACTACAAATTTTAAATATTTCAGCAGGTCTCATTATTTGTAGGATTTAAATTTAATCGTAAATTGTGAATTTGATTTTGAGCTGACTTTCGGGCATAAGTGTTAGGTTCTGCAGCAAAGCGTGGACAGGCCTTTACATAAAGTGCCAGCATTGATGGGCCATTAAGGCCATTATTGAAACAATTGTTTAAATCATTGCATGCCTTAGCCTCTTTAGAAGTTATCTGGACCGAGCCTATCTGTAAGTATCAGGCACGCAGTATCCAAGATGACGCTTTGCGCGAGCAAAGAGAGCTCTGCTATTCTGATTCAATCATTTCAAGAGGTTTTTCTTTATCAAATTTCGTTCCTGTACAAGAGGGCAAAATTCATTCTTAATGCAATGTCCTTGCATGGCTTGTTCCAGGTATGCTTTCCAATTTTTTTTTTAAATTTTAATTTTATAGTTAATGTGTTTTAAATTTCCATTGTATCAATTATTAGCAATTTTAGTGTAGTTTTTCAAAATAATTTCCAACAATCTAAGAATAAAGTTGATTAATTGCTAATGTTGACATACTTAAAGCTCTAGTATAATTTTTTATAATAAGTTTTTTCATCATCTAGTTTTGTTAACCATTTTCTACTATTGAAGAAAATAAAGAGGGTTGAGTTTTTTTTTTTTTTTTTTAGTTTTAAAATATTTTGAATGTCAATAGATCAGTTTTAAAATCAAAATCTACTAAAACTTGCTGCTCTAAAATTTGTACAAATTATTTTCTCAATTTTTCTACACAAAAAAATTTAAAATCTACCGCTCTGAAATCTATGCAGAAGTCATTAGAACAAGTTTTGAAAGACAAAATTGTTTAGAAATATGCTTTTATCATTCACATATCAAAATCATTTCTTTATCTGAAAACTTGGAACATTTTGGTATTTTAAATTATATTTAATATTATGTTTAAAAACTCATAAATACACTTTATTGTATTTTTTTATTTCCTTATTTGAAAATTTTGTAACCTACACTTGAGTGTTTGTAAGTGCCTAATCACTATCCTAACATAATTAGAATCATTACCCTTATTTAATACAATCATTTAGCACACTATTTATTCAATATTATTATTCTCTTTTAATTATTTCCTTTTTTTATTAGTGTTTTTATTACATTTAAATTATGAATTCAAAATTTAGTTCATTATTATTGAAAGCTAATAATTACTTATTTAAACTAGTTAGGACTAAATCCTATGAAATCTGTGTCTGTAGAACCTATTAATCAACACACAAATTATAAAATATCTTTCTCTTGAGAAATATTGCTCTATCTAATCTGAAAAATTTAATGACTTTTTTTTTTTTTAAGAGATGGTAAAATTAAGTAAGATATTGGTTGATCACTTTAGGATTGATTTTAGCCATTGAATTATCCAACCTCTGACCTTCAATTATGCCAAGCTCTCAACAAACCTCTAAACCTGGTCCCTAAGAGATCAACTCTTCTAGTTTTCTATCTAAAACCCTTCATAAAATGTTTTTTTGTTTTTGCCATATAATGCTTGGTGTGATGTTTAATTCTCTTTGTAATGTTGATTTCACCATCAAGAATACTAAGGAATCACGGGATGCATTAGAAGTCAAGTATATAATGAATCATGTTGGCCTAGATCAATACACTATATCTAAGTTTTAAAAGTATACCATGATGGATTCCAATCTCATTAGTGATAGATTAGTGTATTTTTTTTAATAATATATCCTTTCCTTATATCTATGAAATTTAAGATCTTCTTTCAAAGCCAAATTGGTCAAATGCAAATTTTCTAAGAATTATAATTTTAATGTTTAATTAGTTCTCTTTCACCATACTAATCAAACTTCTAGCAAAAACTAAGTTGTAATTAACTTGACTTAATCCTAATTGAAGTTATTGACTATTTTAGGATAAGAGAAGTTCATTAACTTGAGTTAAGTATAGTGAAGACTTTAGAACCAAGGTCAACATGATTAAATCCTCACCTAAATCTTTAAATAAAGGCCGGTTTAAATCTTGAGAAAAGAACTTTCAAAAGAACTTTCAGAACCAATCAAATCAAAATCCTTCCTTCAAATCTCTTCAAAATCAAAATTGATTAAACTAAATCTGGCCAAGTTAGTAGCCAAAGAATCAAAATGAGGCCTTCTTCTTTGTGTGCAAATGAGCTAATCATGTGAAGAAAGATTGCTATCACAAGAAGACTAGATCATTAAGAAGAAATATTAACATACCTAAACTTCAAGTAAATATAATCAAAGGTGGGGTTGGACCTTCTTTCAGTCTAGATGCTCTAAATCCCTTTGTAAACTTGATCCATTTATCTTATGATTGGTGTCTTAATTTGGAGCTAATATTTGTGTTTTAATTATTCCTAATTCTACACCTTTTAGAAATCATGTGGAACAATATAATGCTTAGGAATGACCTAATAGAATAAATACTAGAAAAAGGATGAGTTGACTTTAAAATAATTATGGAAAAGAGTATCATCCATCATGAAGTATTGCATATGCTCTATATTAGGAGAAACCTAATTAGTTGATCTCTTTTAGTATTTAAGGGTTATAAGATTGTTCTAGAATCAAATAAATTGTATTCATTTATAATAACAAGTTTATAAGGAAAGCTTTGATATTAAAGATTTTGTTCAAACTAAGTGTACTTTCTAAGAATATGAATAAAGATCATTTTTTTGTCTTTAATCTTGAATTGCAAATATTTGTTATAGAAGTCTTATCATATTAACTTTAATCAAATTCAACACTTGACTAATTTAAATCTCATGTATAAAGTATATTTAGATAAAAAGTTCAAATGCAAAATATGTGTCCAAGTTAAAAGCTCTCAAAAACTAGAGTCTATGTATAGAAGTTCTAATCCTCTCGATCTTGTTCATAATGGTGTATGTAACTTTATCAATTCATTGACTCAAGAAGCTTACCATTACTTCTCTTAATACTGTTATATATATCCAATTAAATTTAAGAATAAAATCCCAGATTAATTCAAAATTTATAAAGCAAAAGCAAAAATATGAACTAAGAACACCCTTAAAAGACTTAAAAGTCCAATTGAGATGATGAGCATAACTCAAATGATATGACACTATTTAATCAAGAATATGGGATCATCTATGAGGTCACTCCTTATTCCCTATAGTCTAATGATATAGTGAAATAAGCCAAACTTTAATAGAGATGGTTAATTCAATGTTAATTAGTTTAGGTGTACTTGAGAACTTATGAAGGGAATCCCCATTATTAGCCTGTTATATCATAAATAGGATATCTTTTAAAGGTAGCAACAAGACACCTTTTGAGCTTTGAAAAAGTATATTTCTAATGTTAGATTATTTCAAAGTATGGGGATACCTAGTAAAGAAAGGTATTCATGAATATAAAAGAAAGAAGACAAAACCCGATACTTGATTCCATTTTTGTGAAAAGTATTTCCTAAATAATAATACTAATAGATTTTTGAAAATAAATTTAGAAATAAATGATATCTTAAATAATACTCTTTCTAAGATGATAGATACTTCTTACTTTGAAAGTATCTTTCCTTCCAAAACCAACTCTCAAATCCAATCATGTTGAATCGAGTTTTCTTATAAATCAAATAAGAAAGAAAGGTTCAAGCTAATAGTGGACTTTCTAAACTCAAAAGTGGTACAAGGGTAAAAAAAGAGAAATCTTGATAAAGGATTCTTCACTTTCTTTGTTAAGAATAAACCTTCCATCTTTTTTGGAGGTGATATTTTCATTTAAAACTTCATTCTGGAAGAAAGCCATCAACTTTGAATTAAATTCAAACATTTAAAATCAAATATGGATCTTTATTGATCTACCACCTTGAAGTAAGTTGCTAGGTTGTAAATGTATCTCTTGAAAAATTTGACCAATTGGTTCTATTAAAAAATATAAGACTAAACTAGTACATAGAGATTATAACTAGAAGGATCAACTAAACTATTTTAATACTTATGCTTTTATAGCTAGAACTATAATTCTTAAAGCCCTTCTCACCATTACTTCCATCCATAAGCCATTCAAGAATTAAATGGATGTGATGACTATACTTTTAAATGAAAATAAGAAAAAAAGGATTTACACGGAACAACTTAAAAAATTTGTTGTAAAGAGATAAGAGAATAAGGTATGCAAAATTATTAAATTTCTATACGGTTTGAAATATGCTCCTAAAAATAAGTATGAAACATTAGAAAAGTTAATCCTACCTTTTAATTTCATCATCAACGATCATAATAAATGTATCTATTTCAAAGTTCTTGACAATGATTATATAATCTTCTACTTGTATATTAATGACCTTTTGATCTTTGAAACATCTCTAAAAATGATATCGGAGATCAAATCATTTGTATTAAACAAATTTGATAAGAAAGATCTAAGCAGGGCTAATATAATCTCATATATGAAGTCGATCAAGTTTTCTTAATGGATAGCTCTCTCTTTCTCTATATATTGATAAAAGGATTAAAATATTTAGATTTTTCATTTGGATGGAAGTGGATCGAATAATATCTATCTGAATCTATTTTTATATCTAAATCTACCTCAATATGAATACATATTTGAGTATCATATCCATAGCTACATTGATCAAAGAAAGATAGATATAGATATAAAAGACAATTATTCAATCCATCTCAGAATATTTGATTCTGCTTGTAATCCTATTTAATTTTATATAGCATTCATCAATTTTCAAAGAAATTATGCGACTATATTAATATAGTATTTATTTAATTTATCATTTACTTATTGATATTTTTAATTTGGCAGTCATAAAATTTAACTACTTAACTTGTATTCATATTTATATGTATAATTTTAATATTTAAATTATATTCATATCTATTTAAAACAATATGAATGTGAATTTTGATATTTGACTAATATATGTATCAATATCCATATTCATCAAAAAAAAAAGAAAATATAAACATGAATATACTATTATCCATATTTGATCTATTTTTGGCCCAATTTTTTAATTTAAAATCAATTTTCATTCCATATAATCCCATTTTACACCTTAAGAAAAAATCAATATGAATCTGGCAATCAAAATAGATATTTTTAAATTATTGAATCTTTTATATATGCTAGATAAAATAAGATCTAATATTGCTTACACAGAGACATTGCTTAGATATAATTATAACACTGATCAATCTAATTGAACTATTCTAAAAAGAATAGTTTGATATCTTTAGAAATTCTTGATCTTTCTCTCTGTGCTAGATACCTTGGGGTGGCTAAGAAGTATAAATTTCTTGGATCTCAATCCGGTTACCTATAATCAAAGCCATCCTTTTCAATTCCAGACGCATGGAGGATACACCCAAGAAATTGGATATAAAAAACATAGTAATACTTGCGTTCGCATGGTAACAGGCCATTGGGTAGCCACCAAGATACTTTCACATCATACCGAAGTCTGTATAGAGTAATTAAATAAATTCTGGCTTTCTCAAGCCAAACTCCAGATGATGACAACTGTTGCAGACGTTGACAATTGTTCTTTAGTGGTCGGGAATGGTATAAAACCGTTCTCTTGATGGAAACTTATATAAAATGAAGTCAGATAAAACCTCAAAAAAAAGTCAACTTCACATTAAATGAAGCCCTTTTTTCGTATTCAGAATCTAAATAATATTTTAAATAGTCTCCAGCTAGTCACTGTCCACCTACTTATTTTCCGTTTCTTTATATACGGTGCCTCGGCGAATGGCCCATGACAAGCCCACGTGCTACAATCTCAATGTTCAAATATTATTACGCTTGATGGGACACGGTTTCAGCGGTCTAGATTGGAATCCACAACTGGATGATGGACCGGGGCTATGTCCTGGTTCCCTTCACCGCCCACATCATGCAGTGGTTCTCGTCTCGTTGTGCGGAATTATGGTAGACTCACCGTCCTTGCTCCATGTCACCGCTGCGGTAACCTCACTCCTCATCGATCGGATCATAAACGAACGGCTCTGCTAGAAGGGTCTAGGGACCACGGGAAAGTGCGACCGTGGGATCCACGGCCGTACGGTGTTGATGGCTCCCTCGGCTTCAAGCTAGCGTAGTGACGGGGGACCATGGAAACGTCGGCGTCCCAGAAAAGCGGGACAACGGCGCTTTTGAGGCGTTATTTTCGCTTCCTATTTGACCACTTGGAGCCCCCTTTTTTTTTTTTTAATTAAAAATATTTTTTAAAAAAAATAAAAGAAATGTGCAGTTGATTAGGTGCCTGCCATTAGCTTCTCTCCTTAATGATCACACATGCACAATTATATACTTCATTAAACACTTAAATTTTATTTAAAAAATAATAATTACATTTTATTTATTAAGTGTATATCGCAATCCGATGGCAAACATTTAATCGCAACAAGTTTCATCTATTAAAAATAAATTATGAGTTCAAAAGACTTAATAAAAACTTGCTTGCCAGTGAGTTGATTCATTCTGGCTTAGGTATAACCTTGAATCCTAACTATAGTGATATTGTCTTTAACATGCTATTTAGTTGACAATTTTGTGATTTATGAAGCCATTTGCATGTAAGATTGTGTTAAACCAGTCATAATTTCTGCATGAGTATCTCTTTCTACTCTGTCCCTTGTCTTTGGTTCAATCATGTTTGTTCTTGATGACTCTGCCAAATTGAGAATACAAATAATGATGAAATTTAGATATAATTTTTTAATATAGTTCTACCATTCTTTGCTTAAAAAAGCAATATATGTATCAGCATTCTACTTTAAAAATAACATATGTTTCTTAAGTTTTGATGAAAAATAATAGTAAATATATTTATATTTTTTAAAAATAAAATGATGATACACATGATGCTTATTAAGTAGAAAATCATTGGAACTGCCATATCAAAGTATTGTCTTATGATAGGTAAGTGGTCACTATGAGCTATGCGGATGATTTCCTTTAGCTAAAAATGTGTGCATTAACATACTATAATGCCACTTCTCATCCATGGTATTTGAGTCCCATAAGCTGAAATTACCCTAGTTATAAACCGTTAGCTAGTTATCATCATAGGTTACATGGCCACTACCTGAGAATTCTAATTGATAACTTCCTTTACAATGTTAGATGGATGCTTATTTTTTATTGATTGTTCAAATCTATCTTGCATCCAATTCACTAAGGAGATATCTGATTAATAAGGAAGTTTACTTTGGAATTGTTGTTGGGTTACCACATACCCAAGTTGGAAGAATTTTCGACAACTTGGATTATAAAGTATCTACAATATATTTATTACTAGGGGTCATATGTCAATTTTAATATAGGAAAGCCAAAATAGATCAAGAGTTTGGATTTGATTACATTGTGATGAAGTAAATTTTCCATGTACAATAGATAATTTCAAGTGAGAGATACATGTATGATAGATGATTTATAGGTGGTATTTCTAGAGTACTATAAAAAAAATATTCTAAGCTATTGGAAAAAAATTGTTAACAAGAATAAAACATTGTCTTGACCTATATATATAGCAACCATGATTGTGAAAATTCTTGCTATACACTTTGGTAAGGCAATATTATAGGTGATCATATGTAAATAATAAACTTTATATCATGTTTATAGGTTTGTTCAGAGCTACTTCATCAAGTTCTGTTTATAGAATGAGTTGATATATTTATTATAACTTTGTAATGACTAAAATATCTTTCAAGCTTTATGTTAGAAAGGAAAGAAAAGATAAGAAAAAAGAAAAAAAAAGATAAAGAAATAAAAGTTGATGTGCTATATTTATATGTATTATTTATATAAAAACAATATTTTTAAATTTGAGGAATATTTCATTCTAATTCTATCTATCATTTTTTTTCTTTTGAAAATATCTTCGACATCTCTTATGGTACATTGAGTTTTTAAAAATAATCATCGAGTTTTTAAAAATAAAATAATAAAAATCTAGCTTTTAAAAAGGAAATAAAAATAGATTTTAATAAGTCTTTGAGGAGGATGATACAAGGAAAATATATGGGAGAGATTGTACTATTTTATTAATAATTGTATATATTTTAAATTTTAAATTTTAGATATGTATATTGCATGTGTCCAGTTGCTAAAATAGTGGACACCTTTGAGTTAATGTTATGCCATAAAACACTATACAAGCAAGGAATAAGATTTTTTTTTTTTTTTCAATAACTCACTATAAAAACACATAATGCATGCATAATAAAATAAAAATATACCTATTCTAAAAGGAGACATTGAGGTCATGAAAACTTATGACCTTCTTAGAGTTATTATCCTTATCTACTTTAGTTCATGTGTCGATTTAAGGGTCGGGCTTTGCCGATCTTTGAATCTATCGTGTTATATCAAATGGATCAATGTAAGTCTTTTTTTTTCTTGATTAGTGATAATTTATTTTAATAATTTAAGATAACGATGTAGATCATCAGCAATTAGGTGTGGTAATTTAGATGATAATATTTGATTTTTAATAATCTAAGCATGTTACAATCATTATATTTGGTTTGAGATTATTGATGACCACCAATTTCGAATTACTCTTTTTAACTTACATGGCTAAGACCCTTGGCTGCCTTGTTGCTATTGAGGACCTCCATGGCGACCTCTCCAAGGCCCTTTAGGCTTTCTCCCTCACCAACTTTGCCGATCCCCTCCATCTACTGGATTAGTGGTATTGCTATCGCCATTCTAATTAGTAATATCCTTGAAGCGGCCACCATTGGTGATGCCCTCCACACCATCCATGACAACCACAAGATCATGAACTTGGTGACTTTTGCTATTCTATCGCCACTGGCCTCAAGGAGTTCTATCGCTAGCCCTTTGGTTCACGTCAGCCTCGCCATGAAATGCCTTTACCTTGGCATCGAAACCCCTCCTAACCCCTTCAAGGGGGTTCCCAAATCATTCCTTGGAGTTAAAAAAAAAAAAAAGAATATTGGAAAGGAATCTGAGCTAGGATCCTTGACTTTTGGTCGGACAACTCGATCGATAGCTACTTTCTCACTAAAAATCAGATCATTCTTATTGTCAGTGACTCGATCTTCGTCCATGCCGACCTTCTTAGAATCATTTACAATATGATTGAGAGAGGATCAATGAAGAGGTGAGGGATTGGATTGGATAAAAGGATTGACGAGGAGAATTTCTCTGGTTTTCGTAAACGGTCGAGACTCGGTGTTGTGGCTTAGGCAATTCCAATTGGTTAGTTGCCGGCAACTTGAAGGAGTGCTCGAATTGATCTTGAGGGCGAGGACTAAGTGATCTATGGGTGGTCACCAATGAGTGTTGGCAATAAAAGAATCAAGATGAAACCATTCCCTATTTTTCCTATTCGCTATTGGACCTTTGTTCTTTGTGGTTATTGGGATGTTGATGGGAAGTCAATTGACCATCGAACACTTGAGGTGAGGTCGGTTGACCATCGACCCAAGGCCTTAGCCCTTTTGTTTCTGTTTACTTTTTCATCTGCCCTATTCTTGCCATGATGATGAAAGATGACTATAAAGTCATTCGGGCTATTGACCTTCCATTGAAAACTTACTTTGGTAGTCGGACATCAAACTAGGTTGACCATTGATTACTCTACCATTGTTCCTTTCTTTGCATTGGTTTATTTGGGTTTTGAAATATTGTTGTTATCATCAACTTTATCATTCCTTAGTGGTTGTTTGCAGCCAACTTAGTTGTTGGCACTGCCACCTCCACTAAGTCTATTTCTCCTCCACATTTTTTTCCTATATTGATAAGAAGATCAGGGATGGGTTTCCTTTGCTGCTTCCATCTCTCTCTCTCTCTCTCTCCATTTTTTTCCCCTCTCTTTTTCTCTCTCTCTCTTTACATAAGATATCGATCATGGGACCTTTCTGTATGTGAATTGAAGGTGAATCATGATAGGAATTTATTATTATTGGAATAAAATTTAGGTACGATGCATTGCCTACGTATCCTTCAATTCTATTCGTTTTTCTTCATTCTTATTCCTATATAAGCATCAAGTTCCATTAGGTTGAGATGACACCAGAAAAAGAAAGAGAGATCAAATGAAATTGAGCACATGTAACACACTATGCTTAAATTTCATTACTAAATATATAAATTTTTACTTAAGTACTTAATTATCATGTTTGATCTCCGTTAAATACCCAATTATCATATTTGATTATTAATGAGAATCACGAGCATTATTGTAGCAAATTAAATAAAATAATTTTATATTCTTCATAATTTAATTATTAATTATAAATTTATTAAAAATATAAAATTTTTAATAATATTATAGTAATGACGAACTAAACACCACGGAGGAAAGTTTCCCTTCTTTATGCGGATGTCCCGGAGTTCAAACTAGATTCTGTTAAAAGGAGGATAAGGATGAGGTGGCGTTTTTACCTGGACGTCATTAAGGTATACCTCTTCATTGACATCAAATTTCACATACAGAGCCAATCGCCCAAATTAATGCATTACATCCCGCCGAATAATAATGCATTCCACTCGGAAGACCAGAAATTCTCAACCTAGACTTGACGAACCGTATAACCTACGTTTCCCCGACCTCACCATAAAATTTTATAACTTAATTTAAATAATAGTTAAGCTATCTTTCTCCCTTCCGCGTATTAATATATTCTGCCTGCTGGCTTTCTCGGCACTCTCGCCAGCTCCCTCTGTCACACGGTGGGAGAGGTCGAAAGGGGTGGAAAGATTTGATTTTGAAAAAGAAAACGAACGGAGATTGATGGAAGCAATTACGGGCGAAAGAAAGCGGGGGCAGAGGAGAGAACGGAAGAGGGGAGCTTTTGGAGGCATTTGGCGGCAATGATGGTGGCTCACGGGAGGGTGTTAGTAAGGTCGAAGAAGGCGGAGCCGCTGCTGTGGGTTTTGATTTCTAAGCTTCGCTCCACTCCCCTAAAGAGCCTCCTCTAGGAAAAGAAGACCTTTGGGAAAAGAAGTGGAGGATACACTCAAAAGAAAGTACTCTTGAGAGAGAGACGGGAAAAAGAAACAAGAGAAAGAGGATTGGAAAAAGAGACGGAGAGGAAAGCTAGGAGAGAAAAGGGAGCTCTTCTTTCTGTGCTTTTTTCTTAAGGATAGACAAAAAGCCGAAGTAAAAGTGAAAAATGGCAGAAGATTGCTGTTCTTTCAATAAGGTGATTCGTTTGGTTCTTTCATATGTTGCTTTGGTTTTGAATTTTTGAGCGCTTAAAAAAGTTGGGATTTTGATGTTATCTGGTGTTTCTGTTTTGTTGGTAGAAACTTTTTTTTTTTTTTTTTTTTTTTATGATACTCTTCTTTTCTTGCAATTTTTAAGCTTTGGTTTAATATGTTTTTATTTGAGATTTATTTAGTTCACATTTTCTTTTTTGGCCACAGTCCCTCTTCTTTAAGCTGTGGGAACTATTAATGGAATTGAATAAATGATAGTAAATTTCGGTTTTGTCTCTTTTTTCTTTCTTTCTTTACTGATTGAATATGTTAAAAGCTCCTTTCCTTTCCCCCTATCAGGGTTTCTTGTGGATTTTCAAGATGTTTATGTCCGATTAATGCACTGGCTTGAACTGTCCCCTGTGACTGTGGACTTTGAAGCCTCTCTTCGCTTGCTGTTTACCTCCATATTCTGATGCCTTGCGTTTAAACAATTCTATTTTAGATTTGGAATTTTTTAGGCTGACCTGCGGTATGAATTTTGGTTAACTTCTAGGGATTTTGCATGATTCTTCTTCTTTTGGCCAATTAACTACTTGAGTGAATTGGGTAAAGAAACAACAATTCTTTTGTTTTGTCTTTTTTTTTTTTTTTTTTTCCTGTCGCTGATTTTTCTTTTCTTTTTCTCTTTCTAGAAATTCAATCACTTCCTTATCTCTGCATAGGATTTGGTTTGGACCTCCCTTAGCTTGTTGGTTCCCTGTTGTTTTCTTTGCATGTCATTCACAATATCCTAGCTGAGCTTGCTGCGTCATATGCCAGTATCAGGTAGAGCAAATATGAAACCTTCTTTTGTGTTTCTTGGGTTCCTTGCATTCTAAGTGAAATCTTGGTTAGAATTGTATTCATTTTTGTTTATGGTCACAATGGGACTATCGGGGGACTTTGCTTCTTTATATTTAGATAGTTGCTTTTCTTTCATCTCAAACAGGATTCACTCATAATAAAGCCTCCAAAGAAATCACCGCTTCTATTGAGGATGGTTGTCTTAGCTGCTGTTATGATCTGTGGCGTTTACATTTGCTCAATGTGTTTAAAACTAGTAGGGAATCACAGCATGCCTAGAATACAGATTGGAGAACAGCCTTATGTGCACTATCCAGAACCTATTACTTATAGCAGGTAAAAAGGCTCTTTTTTTTTTTTTTTTTGAATATTAATCTTGATCTGGATTTTATGACCACCATGTGTAACAACTCTTTTAACCTATCAGGGAAGAATGTGAACGCACACCGGTTCAATACTTTGCTATATTGTCAATGCAAAGGTCTGGAAGTGGATGGTTTGAGACTTTATTGAATAGCCATATTAACATTAGCTCTAACGGGGAGATATTCTCTGTCAAACAAAGGAGAAGTAACATATCAGCTATCATAAAAACATTGGATAAAGTTTACAATCTAGATTGGTACAGTAGTGCTTCAAAAAATGAATGCACGGCTGCTGTTGGCTTCAAGTGGATGCTTAATCAGGTAAAGCTAAGAAAGTTATTTTTATATGTTCTGTATTTAGTTAGTCATGCATTTGTTAATGTTGAACCTAACTAGGAAGTTCTAAGGTATTTATGTATGTTTGATTTTAATCATGAATGACCACTTTGAATTGGATCATGTTTGATTTATTTCTAAGCATAGGGTTGTTTTTCATGATCTTTTGTGAAAATAAGGAGAATTATTGTTTGAGATGAGCTTATCTATTGTTCATTTCTCCATTGAATTGGATCATGTTGTGTTACTTTGAATGCCTAAAGCTTAGCTAGCCTGAACCATCTCAGCATTACTGGAACTTGATGACCTGTCCCTTATCAGTCACTATAGACTATAGATTTTGCAAAATCAAATGAAACCTAGCAAATTGACAACTATATTAGATGATGCTTCATTGTGGGAACATAGTTGCTTGTTTATGATATTATGTAATGGTTGCCTTATTGATTGCCTTCCTGCTTCCCTTCTCATTCCTTGTTCTTGTTTATTCATATGACTGATAGGTCTATCATTCCCTCTTATAATTCTTGTTATTATTCTTCCTGATACTCTCTCTATGCTTCTGTTCTTCCAATTGGTAAGAAGTGATCCATTTTCTTTTTTCTTTTTTCTAAATCTTGGCCACTTTATCATCTGACTAGTTTAGCCTTTTCCTATAACTAATGAGGCTATCACGTGCCATGCATGTGCCACAAGATAGATTGTATTTTTGGATTCAATTACTTATTTCCGTTCACTTACCTTTTCAGTGACTTCTTTAAATTTTAGTCATACACAAAGTTATCCAAATAGCATAAAAAATTAATACTGGTGCAAGTATTCTAGCAATTATTTTTTCTATAGTAAATAATTTTTAGTAATACATATAGAATGCATCAATGAAGGTTCTCTCTCTCTTCTTTTCCATTTTGTACATGTGTGCACGCTCACTAAATAACAGTGCTTTGGTTTTGGGAATTAAGAGGTTTAAATTTGAAGTTTTTCTCTCTTTTTTCTTTTTCCTTGTGTACATGTGTGCACACACATTAAATAATAGGTCTTTAGTTTTGGGAATTAAGAGATTTAAATTTGATCATTTTATATTCTAGCAATAATATGTGTCATTTTATACTTGGATTGTTCTCTTTTTTTTTGCTTGACTATTCCTCCTCTTCCTACTTGATTTCAAGTTTCTGGCAATGAGAAGTAGGCAAAAGCAACATTGAAAGGAAAGAAATATTTCTTAAGGATCAACTGTGCCTTTTTTTTCTTTTTCTTTTTCTTTTTTTCTTTTGTTTTTTTGGGGGGTTTGGCGGGGGGGGGGGGGGGGAAGGGGGGTGCAGGGGTTGCGTGGTAAAAGAAAATTAAAAAAAAGCCATTTCCTCTGTTTTTTGAGTCCTGATATTCATTCTAAGCCCATCAGAGGTCAGGAGAGAGCTGAAGCATTAGGTGATTTATAGTGTCCAGTGGTCTAGATCATGCAGTAGTTATGTGAGGGAGATTAGCTTGGGCTCGAGGACCTTACAAGGATTGAACAGGGGTTGGAGAGAGTGGAGGCAGAAGAGGGGTGCTTATGGTTGGTGTAGGAGGTGAAGGATCACTTGGATATCTTGCAGGAACCAGTGCTGATGGGGATGTTGTGGCTTCAGCGGCAAGGGCAGTAAGGAGTAAAGGGAAGAAAAAGGGAAAATAAATAAATAAATAAATAATTTAAGATAAAGGAGCTCCTTTGGTTAGTTTCTAGAATTTCTGTAACCTTTGGACAAAACAAGGGGGACAACAGAGATAGGCCAAAGGTTAGGAAAAAAGAACATGGTTATTGAAAATTTTCTCTTTGTATGAAAGGTCATCATCAAGATACATAGTTTCATTTTGGTTATCTATTGCATAATTCTTGCTGTAGAAATAATGATGAATAAGGGCTTATCCCAGTGGTCACAACCATCTAGCTCATAACAAAGGTTGTAGGGGCTCATAAGCAAAGGTTCTATGTTTGAGTCTTGGGTGTTATTTCCCAGATATTTGGACTTGGGTATTTATATATGAATAGGTATTCCTCCCATTCCCTTAGAAAACAGAAAAGTTCTTGCTTTAAAAATAATGAATTTTCTTCAATGAAACCTAGTCCTCTCTCTTTGTTGATTTAGGTTATTTTCGATAGTTCATAGTTTCATGAGCTTGAACTTTGTAATCTGTAAGGTATATTGCCCTCCAACACCAATTGGTATTCTTGGTACTGTGATAGATTGCTTGCTTGTTCATCATTACTTGCTAGAAATCTGGCGATAATTTGCAAACCTGGCATCATTTTGATCACTATTCAAAGTAGTTCAAAACATTAAGGGATCGTACTTTGATCTATGAGTCGATGCTGTATTAATGACATGACACTTTCACATTAAGACTAGGGCATCTGATAGGGAATTTTTTTAATTGTATCAACTTTCTTTGAAAATATAGTTCAAGTTTATCTTTTGTGTTTTGTTTGTGACCAGTCAAATATAGCAGGCAGTGGTGGGGCTCCACAGTTGAAGGTGGGTTTGGGATGGGGTCTTAAGATTCATAGCATTCTGTATTTCGATTGGGTCAGGATGGCATGATTGTTGATGCAGTGGGGCTCCACAGTTGGGGTGTACTAGGTTGGAACTTGGGAATCCATGGAGTGACAGTGTGTGGTGCTGGAGCTCAACATCCAAGGGCTTACTTGAAGATAAGATTGAGACATTCCAAATGGACGAGGAGAAAACGGGAAGGATAGAGGTAAGAAGGGAGAGGGAGGAGGAGAGAGAACCGGACAATACTTGGGTGTGATACAATTATGGCTGGCCAGTTTTCTTTTTATTTATCTTGTACATTATATATCTGCATAGTACATATAGTAGAGCTCTATCCCATACATGAGCCATGATATCAACCCATACCCGAGCCATGATATCACTGTATCTAAAGTTTGGTTGGTCCTTGCAGCCAAGGCCTTCCTATAGAGTTGGGCCTATTTCTATTAATTTATATTTAATCATATATAGTAAGGTTCTGACCCATAACTGAGCCATGATGTCACCGTATCAAAAGTTTAGCTGGTCCTTGCAGCCAAAGTCTTCCTATAGAGTTGGTCTGGTCCTATTTCTATGAATTTATATTTAATCACGGACTCATATTCACCATTGTGTTCTTCCCTTCGGGTTACTTATAATGTATCATGCAATTCCTCAATTACTAATCATATTTCATGCAATTCCTCCCAATAGTATCCTAGCTTATCTATAACATTCCTTGTATACTAACTTCTATTCACCAGTTGCTTAACATCCATGTAATGTGTCATTTGAGCATCATTTCTAGCCATCATTTGGCATTGGTTCTTGACCATTTTTCATCATTATTATACCATTCACTGTACTCTCTGTTCCTCCAGGTGTACAGTATTACCTACTGGTCAATCTTTCTTACAGGTAACTTGTTAAGAGTCGGATATTGTTTTTAGTACTCAGTAAGTTGTCCTCTGCAGTTATTGTTAGAAATTAAGCAATGCCTGGAAGCAAAAATTGAACCAAGATCTCAGTTATGATAATTGATAAATACTATTTGGAATGAATCCGCAAGGCTGTTCTCATGCATGTCTGCTTATCAAACTAGTAAAGTCATTGTTTTCACTCATTTATGTGCACTTTTGACTTCAATTTAAGCCTATCTGCAACTTGTTATTACATTAACATTTTTTCCCTATCTTAGATTCTGTGTTAACAAATGATTCCTAAAAAGACTTGCTGCAGAGTTCTTTTTATCTAACATCTTGCTGTATAATGTGAAGTTTTGTCTCCAGAGTTTTCAAATTTTTTAGCTCCTCCACTTGCGGCTATTGATTTTGTACTAAAACGGTTAAATGGTCCTTAAACTCGCTCTAGTCCTTAAGGGTTTAATCAGTTAAATTGGGCTATAAAATGGATATGATTTATGAAATATTAGAAGTATGCACTTCCATAAAATTAATATATAAAACTTATAGAACACAATGACTTTCCTGGTGGTGTTGTCTTTATCAACTTATAGGAGTAAAACCAGAAACCATGTATAACAGTTGGTAGAAAATTACAGAACAGTGTTGGTGGTGGTAGCAGAATATAATGAGAATTAGAAGATGAGATTTTGTTCCAACAGTCTTGAGAAGGGGCATCTAAAGCTTACAAAAAAAAGGAACAGAAAACAGATTAGGATGTAGAGGGGAAGGAAAGAGAAAATTTCCTTAATAAATAGGTTTATCAGAATTTGCTGCTTCTTGTTTGGATAAATGCTAAGGTGCAGGTAAATTGGAAATTTACTTTTGTCTCATTTAAGCATACTGTAGTGTACTTGCGCGCAACTTCTCAGCTACTTGATGACTAAAAGATACAGTACGAGAAAAAAAATGCATACTATCATTGTCAAATCATGTTGATGAGATATATAGTTTGGTCTTGAAACTAATAATCATGTAAGACTAAGTAGTTGCTCAATATTTAGACCAAAGTTTTCAATACTGATGTCAAATCTCATATTATTTTTAATTAGAATGGTCTGGCACCACTACCGATATCAATGGAACATATCAAAACTTATTTATTGTATCAAAAAGAATGAAAACAATTGATATCAATGTGTATGGTTGGTATGGTACATCCAGTATGGTACCATTGGGACATGCCAATATGAATTGATATGGCTGATTTGTGTTGATGTAGATAGTTTCAGTGTTCCAGCACTCGTATTCGTATCAATTCCTATTGGAGTGATACAGTATCGATAGAACCATCTTATTCCAGTGGCATCTGAATTCATGATTTAAACATGTACTGCCGAAGTTTTCATGCCTTACCTAGCCATTTAAGCAGCTGCTTAAGCACTTGAATGGCCATTTTTTATGACATTTGCTCTAGTTGCAAGTCTCTTGTCATTCTGTCAGGAAATGTTTTAAGCTTTTTAAGAAAAGGATTATTGAACTGGCAAGTTGTGCTCCATTTGACAATACCAACCTGAAATGTGGTTTAATGAAAAGATAGTTGAACATGCCATTTTTCTTTTTAGGCCTACACTGGCCGCTTTTTTCCTCACATTTGCCACTCGAGAGTAAACAAGGTTTTCTCTTGCCATCATCTTTATATTTGATTCTTTGCCTTTGGTCAACAATGAAGCATAGACACAGTGGGAGGATATGGATGCAAATACTTGCTGATATCACAAATCTTGAATAAGAGGTTTCCATTAATGACAACAAACAAAGATGTTTTTCAATTTGTAACTGCATCATGTATGACAACTACTAATTTCTATTTCATTTATTGAAACTTCCACTCTCATTCTGTAGGTTCTCTTTCAATCTTAGTGAAGGTCTTTTTTTTTTTTTTATGTATCAATTATTGGGACAGCACTGATCCATGGTCGATATAGTATTCGCTATACCATGTACTGCACCAATAGTGTACTGCCAGTAAGAGGTTGGCTCAAGTTAGGAGGAAACAAAGAAAGCATATTTGATTGGATGGTTGGTACCAGGTGGTTTGGCAGAAATATAGATTGGTACAAGGTCTGTTTGCAGTCTGCACATATTAAGCAATGCCTGGAGTACATTTTGACCATGAAAAGATTGAATAGTCACTTGTATTATGAGAATAGAGGGTCATTGTTGGAAGAGTTCAACTCTTAACTAATCTTTAAAAGTGGCAACCATAGGACTTCATGAGTATCAAATTATCTGATATATATATCAGACTAGGATATGTATCTGATATGGTTTTTTGGAGCTGAACATAAGCGTCCGGAAAACACAATTTTTTAAGCCTAAATAAGATACTTTTCCCTTCTTATTCTGAATGCATTCTATCTTTGGTTTAGGTTGATTTTACCAAAATTATACCCAAGGAAGACAGATAAATTGAGATTGACCAAAAAAAAAAAAAAACATTTCTTTTTTGATCATTGACTCTTCTGAACATTTACAGAAACCTTCCATAAGCTATTGGTGAACTTTTCTTGCATATTGGCTATCATGTATTGTCCTATATGACAAAGGAATCGAGAAAGAATTTTTCTGAATCAGAGAAGAATGGAGTAATAAATAGTTGTTACACAACTTTGCATAGTTGTGCATCTTTTTTATTCAATCACCTATTTCATCACTCCGTGTATGTTAAATTAGATGTTCCATCATTAGGGTCACTTGTTGCATAACAGATGTATGAGAGCATTTGTTATGTAGGTTCTCTCAAAGTAGTTGTGGAGTATGCTGGTCTACCTGAAATCCATGGTCCCATTGCTGCTGCAGGGTCTTATGGCATATCATGAAGAAATAGTTGATTACTTCAAGACAAGAGGGGTCTCTGCGATATTACTTTTTAGAAGAAACCTACTCCGCCAAATGGTCTCAATTCTAGCAAACAATTATGATCGAATTGCTAAGCAGTTAAATGGAACACATAAAGCTCATGTCCACTCGAAAGATGAGGTCACTCTCTCTCATCATATGCTAGCACAGACTCTTAAAAATCAAAACAAAATTCTAAGGCAGATTCTAATTTCTTGGTTGATAACTGCTTGCAGGCTTATGTGCTTGCACGGTACAAGCCTACAATTAATGCAGCATCATTGATTCCAAATCTAAGTAACACAAGGGAGTCGATTGCCAATGCTCTCGGATACTTTAAGAGCACCCGTCATATTGTTCTCTACTATGAGGATCTCATTCAGAACAGTACTGTGAGTTCTCTGCTTCTCTGTTTTTAATTTAGAGAACATGTAAATTGTTTCTTAAACAGCCTTGCCAAAACTACCTACTTGATTTTCTTCTAGAAAATGATGGATGTTCTGGACTTCCTTAAAGTGCCTCGGAGAAAGCTGGCGAGTCGTCATGTGAAAATACACACAAGGCCATTGTCTGAGCAGGTTCGGAACTGGAATGATGTCCACCATACCCTTAAAGGAACTCAATATGAGAACTTCTTGACTTCTGACTACCAAATGTAGTGTGACCATGAACTCGGTGTAAATGGCTTCATTTCTTTTCTCCCCTTCCAGTAGTTGGCTTTTTGTTTATTCAATCTTAAGCCAGAAATTTTTGGTTGTGGAGATATCATTTGATGCTAAAAGAATTATTCCCAAAGCTTTCCTAGTTTTCTGCTTCCCCAGTTATGTGATTCAAAGTATAGTATACCAGTTGACTCCAAGATGCTTTATTCTTTTACACAGCCAGATGGATTGTTCTTGTTTTCTTGCTGTTGATAACTAGTCATTCCTGATCATTTTCTCACTTAGTACCAATCAATGATATCAAAGTCTTTAAGATGTGACAGCTTCTTCAGAGTAGATAGAGTAATTGTAATGATCTCTGCTCGTGGGGAATGATGTCGAGTTCTATTATCTACTTTTTTTTTTTTATTTATATGTTTCAGTTTTTGACCGTAGAGGAAGCCTCAATGTGCTTGGTATAATGTTCAATTCTCAAAATCGGTCCCATATACCACATTATGCAGCATATTCTTGTAGTTCTTGACCGACTTACAAACTTAGGACAACGGCAAATTGTTCTCTCACGTCTGCTCGACTTGCCGTGGATTTTTATCGTCCGTGTTCTTCCAACATTTAGTCATATCACTAAATTAATTCTTTCCTTGGCTACTGGAAAAACTGCAGCAGTAGCGGTAATGGTACAGAAGAGGGTTCCTCCTCACTCTCAACCTTTTGCAGATATCCCTTTCTCATACACAAGTAGATTGGAACCCAGGTTTTTAGACAGACTGCTATCGAGCTGCGGTACTGGGTGACAGAGACCGAAGCGAGGGTCGATATCCCTTGAAATCAAATCCTTGTCGCCATGGTTGCTGATTGGATGTCAAGGTGCCTCCAATGCAATATTTTCTTAGGTTTAACCACTTGACCCCGAAAGCTGGTCATATAGACTTCATGTACATTATCCTTTTTGAAGGAATCCTCTTAACCATTAACAGGCTCTTAACCATTAACAGGCCGCCGTAACGCGGCAGACGTCCGTAACGTTTCATGGTCATTATATGTTTTGTTTAAAATTCAAAACAGCGCCAGCTTCCGGTTTTCAGTAGAATTATCTCCTTGCTACGTTCATTATTGATATCTTGTGTCTTGGCCGTGGTGATTGGCTAAATCTCTCTCTACGTCTCTTCGCTATGAGATGGGTGTCGACCGGCTGACCTCCGTCTTAACGAGAACAGTCACAAAACAAATTTATTCCAGCCTAATTAGACTATATTAATTACATAACTAAGAGGCAACTGTCGTCAAAAATTTCTCCAATGGTTGCACCGGTCTTCCATTTGGAAGAGGTATGCATGTTGTTAAAAATTCTCTCCAACCCCCCCTTATTTCCTCATAGCGACCTTGCAGCTAGTGCTTGGTAAAACTGGTCGACAAATAGTTATTTTTCTATGCGATCTCTCGGACTTCCAAGTCTTATGTTGTAAGCGTTCTTCAGCCCTGCGAAGTGCCAGAAAAAAAAGGGACGAAAAAGCGAAGGTCAAATTGCATCTGTGACTCGTCTTATTTGTCAAGCTATAGTTTTTGTTTGAAGTGAAAGATGAAGTGACTAATGACAGATATAGAGGTGTTAATCGGAGCAGGCCAATCTGAGCCCGGGCTCGGTGTAGCATGGCTGCTACAATGGTCATGCCTTGCTTAAGACAACTTATTCAGCGGGCTATGGTGAGCCACCCCTTCGAGGCTCATGAATTATGCCGGCATGACAGTATGCTAGGGGTAGCACGACACGGTTTGCGGCCCATATATAGGCATGATCGGACTAACGCATCGGCCCATAGCATAGCCCATTGAGCTGGCCAATTAGGCACACTAGGTTCAGCAATTGGGTCCAATACGTCAGGACTCCTGGGCCGGCATGCTAAGCACGACATGCCTGAGCCTGACAGGTATTTTTCCAAAATACCCCCGAAATGCTAAAAACGGCTAGTTTAAAGGTATTTTTATCCAATTCTTAAAATACTCCCTTTTAACTACCATAAATGGTAAAAGCATTTTTTTTATCAAAAAAAATCTATTTGCCTTTTCCAATAACCATAAATGACTAGTTTTCAAAGTTATTTGAATTATTTGAAAGCCTTCCAATCTTTATAAATAAGCTCCAACCTTTTTCTTCATCTCACACTAAACTGGAAGCTTTTTTAAACTCTCTTAAGCTCTTCTCATCTTCCTGGAACCCTTTTTAATTCTCTTAAGCTATTTTAATTTTTTTTTTCTACTTAGCTATCCTTTCTCTAGTCTTTACTTTTCCTCTATCCTCTATAATTGATAATGTCTTGTACTGATAGCTCTCTCCCATCCTATGGTCAAGAATTTGAGTTCAATGACAACATGAAGTATAGGGCATACTAGTCATAGACTGAACCTAATGTTCTTAAGCCCACTACTATCATCGATGCCACATCAACCACTAGATCCAGCCGTCCGAGGCTAAACTCAAGACCTATGAAGCATAGCCGCACTATGACATTAAGGAAATCATCAGTAAGGGGCTCCATGTTCTCTGTAAAGTTTGTAAGAAAGATTACACATATGATACTTTTAGAGGAACTGGTTATCTGGTCCGAACTATGTCAAATAAAAGATGAAAATAAAGATTAAAGACTTTTCTCCAAATGGCTTGAAGACGAAGAAGAAAACGAAGTAAGAGATCAATGAGATAATGTGATCACGACAATAAGCCACTTGCTCATCCATAAACAAAGATATATATAATTTTTTATTTAAATAATATTAAAAAATAAAATGGGTTGGCATGCGGATTGGCATGTAGGCTGACATGACCCACCTCGAACTGGGCCTATGGGCCATGTTAAACTAACCCTCCAGTGTGATGGGCCATGCTGGTATGGCCACTACAAGAGCTGTGTCATGGCCGGTTCCTTTAGTGGGTTGGGCCAAACCGTATCAGCCCATTTAACACCTTTAGATAAATATCGCATACTTTCTTTTTGTTTGTGCCATTAGGGGATATTTAGTAACTCAAATAGGATTGCCATGATAATCCTTGAATGATTCTTATCCTTAAGTAACCTGATTTTTGGTGAATTAAAATCATTGCTATCATTATTTATAATCTAATGTTTAAAGATTTTTAACTATTCATGATTAACATATTTGGTATGTCATGAAAATTCAAGATCATCAATCATGTAATATTAATATCATCCTGATATATTTTACAACTATCCTAATACATTATTATTATATTATATTATTTATTATAATATCTAGATTAAACTATAATATTATTTATTATATAATATTTATTTATTATAATATGATATTATAATATATGCACTAATATTGAATTACATTATAGTATAATTAAGTTATGATCTAATAATATTATCATAATATTTTAAAATAATAATAGTATAATATTATTCTGATGTAATATAATCATATTATATTAATATGAAAAATAATATTAGGATATTTTTGTTGGCCCTTGAATTTAAATCCAATATCATTATTTTGAGGTGATCTCAGATATCCGTCCTCAAGGACAGTGATAAGATTATTGGATTAAGCGATGATTCGAACGATTTAGGATCAATCAAATATGATAATCTCATTATTTTCATCGAAATCATCGATGGTTTTGAATGGATCATCTATATTAAATATTCTGCTAGTTTACTAAAGCCTTTTTCTCTTTTTTAACCCTCTTTAGTTTTTTTTTTTTTGGCTTTTTACCTGGGTTTGGTTCAATTATTTTCTGGGAGTTGTTTTAGTATCAATTATTGTGTTAAAACGTTCTGATAAAAGATTGACTTGATGGCGATGGATGAGCCGAGTGTTTGGGTTTTGAAGGCAAGGTGGTAAGCCGTCCTTCCATTCATCTTCATGACTTTAATCACCACCTATGAATTGGCAGGGATCTTGCCAAACCAACCATCTTCATTCCGCATGTGACAGTTTTGTTCCGATAAGAGGAATAAAAAGGAAGGATACGACGACAATCATTCATCTAAATCCATTAGAAGACAAAACCTATTCCAAGGGCTACAAAAGAGCCCATTTAGGTTTTCATGCATGTCTCATCTTAAACCCAAAATGCTCGCCAGCTTTGCTCGAAATCAATACGTGCCGCCGTTGGTGCACAGATGCAGCTCCTCATGAAACCACATTGAGGTGCGAAACACAGCCCACCGCACCTCCACTTCGGTCGTCATATGCTTGCTTCCCTTCGTCTCCGACGCGAGCTCGCTCGCCCAACAGTAGATTCCAAGATCAATTCCCTCCGTACGAGGGGATTCTCCTGCCGACATCCAACTTTGGAACGCAGGTTGCCCTCCACCAGCCATAGCAGTTGATACTCTCCTTGATCCTCAAGCCATTTTATAATATATATTGGAAAGACATCAAATGGGTCAGTGGACCCTTCCAGTTTATTAAACTAGTTCCTCCTTACAGGTAGTCAAAGGCAATCTGACCAGAATCTGGCCCGGCCTACCAACTGTAGCAATGAAAACCCATGCTCCAATGCCTTGTATTGAGTAAAGAATAGAATCCCACAACCTCTTGTATAGCATACATTCTTATATCCTAATGCCATATATACTAAACAAATAAATCAAATTCCTTCCCTAGTCTAAGGAAAGCACTTTGCTCCGCCCTACCCCTCATAGGGCACTAAATCGAAGGAATCTTTAAAGCATCTGGTTTTTAATGACCGCACATACAACTTAAAAAGGCTCCGACCTCAAAAGAATGGGCCTCTTGTACCGAGGGTTTCTGGTTGGAAAGCAGGTGTTGTCGACCAAGCCTCTGCTAAGCTCTCGCAGGAACCATCCAAATAAACGAATTTATTTATCTAAGCTTAGTGGGAAGGACAAGGGAATCCCCATCTTTTTGTTGCATGCGAATGGTGGAAGCATTAAGGGTTATTAGCCCCATCCAACTTGTTCCTCAGCCCACCTTAGTTGGGAGATAAAATATGGATTTTGTATCATCCCCATACAAAATATCAACATCTTTAAACAGCCTCTGAGGTTCACGAATGACCTCTAACGAATGAAACACAAAGAAAGGATTTAGAAACCTAAAAACAAATTTCAATTGCCAGAGATGGCCATTTACTGGTATTTATATTTTTGTAAGTTGATCAAAATCTTGTAGGTCAGACTACGTCTGGGAGCTTTTTTTTTAAGTGTTTTATCTTATATAGCCAAATTTACTATAAGATAGCGATTGTAACCGGAAAGAGGCATTAGAAGCATTTTTGTGATAGATTTAAGTTCCATCAAAGGATGTATATAATTAATATTGCTTTAACCATACAAATAAATATAGTTACAATTCTCATTAACATGCAAATAATGTGAGACTTTATTTTACCATTATTATAAATTCATTGAACTAAATACTAGAAATGCAGTGGTAATATAGTAAATAAAATCACATATAACTTTGACTACGTACATTTTTAATTACAAGTGTCCAAATGCATCCTAAAATAGTTTAGTTTAGTGTAGATCATATGCTTAAAGGTTGCTGCATTCCACTTGTCTTAGGGGAAGTCAAAAAAACAACTCAATGACCGATTTAACCAAAAACCCTTCAACTAAACAAGGGTATATCATGTGATGTAATATGGAAAATCACTTGCCCCATGAATCCCCTCCGGAAAGCCTATAGATTGGAAAACTTCGTATATGTAATTGTAGGGACCCCAATACCCATCCTATCCCTATTGATAAGGATTTTTTAATTTATCCTCATTTAATAAAAAATGATAATTTTTCATCTTCACTCCATGCTTATTCTATCCCATCTTCATCTCACCCTATATTTAATGGCATAAATGAATTTTCAATAAAAATTTAAAATTTATTATCTAGTAACAAAAATGACTATACATATCAATAGAGTTAATATTTATCTTTTAAATTTATATTTATTATTAAAATAATTAAAAGTTTTAATTAAACTAGAAATTAAATATTATCCAAATATATAAGGCGTGGAAGGGTGAGGTGGGGTAAGATAGAAATATACTTATTTTCATCTTCAATCTGTTTCGTTAGAAGGGACAAAAAATAAATCTTATTTCCATTCTTATTACTATAAAAAGCAGAGAATCCTTGTCCCAACGAGATGGGTAAGATGGATCTCCTTTATAGGTTGAAATTCACACCCGATCAGTAGCTAGCATAATTTAATCTTAACAAATATATACAACTAGCTAGGGTCTTTGTAAACAGAAACCCCTTACATATGTGGATGGGACTTTAAAGCATTTTGTGCATTTTTACTGGGAGCAGTAAGTAAGGTTCACGCTAGACAAGAATAAGGATCTAACCAATATAAAAGAATCTCATTCCATGGCACATGTAGTTCAGTAAGCATTTTTCAAGTATAACTGCATTCTTAATTGCGTAGCGCTCGAGGCTTAGGCGGAGAAGTGAAAATAAAAGCACACGGTGGTTCTATAATTCTCTTTTTTATGCTAGAGGGGTATCCCAGCAACCAAATAACGGCTAGGTATGGCATTTGGTCCCAAGAGACAAACCCACGGTAAGTGGTCCAAAAGCGATGGAGATTAGCAGGAAGCCAAGAGTGGCTGCATGGGACGTATCGCTATGCATGCCGCACTTCATTTTATTTTTTTATAGTATAATTTTTTTTTTTAAAAAAAAAAATAGACATTATAAAATGAGTTCTTAATTAGAGATAACAGACCGTTCATTTATTATACCCTCCCTCCGTGCACGATCATTCGGTTCCTCTCCGGCTTCATACGGCTTCTAAATGACGGATTACGCTGGGGCCAGCCACAGATATCACTGGCAACGGCGACCAATACTTTTTGACCATTCCTTTTGGCCTTGTTCACTGAAGGGCTGGCCAACAGTTTCGCCCTTATTATTAATTATTATACCTCCCTTCGGGCACCATCCCTGTAGTGGTGGGTGATCTGTCAACCCACTGTTGGGCACTATAACTAGCCTGGCAGAGAAGAGGAAGCATCGTCCCCTGCCAACTTTTATTTTCCGAGCGCTCTCTCTCTCTCTCTCTCTCCAATGGCCGCCAGCAAGCTCTTTTCCACATGTGCTAGTCTTCTAATTATCATGATCCTTGCCTGCGAAACTTTCACTCCTGAGGGAAGGCCTTTAATGGAGGACAAGGCTAGGGTGTGCAAGAGATGCTTGGTGGAGGATGCTAGTGCCAAAGGTATGGGGCCGATCGATGATCCTCGACCCACGACTCCCGGTCACAGTCCCGGTGTTGGCCATTCTTTTAACGACAACGGCGTGATCAACAAGAACGTTTAGGTGATGTTTCTCTGGGGGTCTTGATCCTACTGTATTCGTAAAGTAGTAGTATTTCATCTTTCCTTCTCATTTAGATGCAGCTTTAGCAGCACTGTTATGCAGCATATTTGTGTACCAAGACAATTCTATCTAATGCATGCTGCGTAATTAAGTGATAACTCCTTGTGTGCCCGTGGTTTGGTTGCTTTAAAAGTCGGGTTGAGTATTCTGATATGTCGTCTGTGTGGTTCAGGCTCTCTCTCTCTCTCTCTCGCCCTCTCGAAACACACTTCCGGGGGGCTAGCTTTGTAGGCAAATTGACATCGCATTCATTTTCTACGCAGAAGGGATCCTAATTAAAAACCAAACAACTCTCCATTAAAACGTATCCTGAAGCCAAATAAGCTTTTGTAATTCTTTTTTGTTGTTGTTGTTGTGAGAATAATGGTGAGAACGCCACTAATCAATTTATAAAAATAATGAAAAAAATTACTCCAGTCGAAAAAGAAAAACTGGTCTCTGTATTTTTCTTGCATGTAGAGAAGGTCCTCAAAATGAAATGAATCTTCTATATAAAACGATGGCGTTTAGATTCCAGTGGTACAACGGCTGATGGTTGCAACAGCGCCCTGGTGAAGCTCTGGGCGACTGAGTGTTGACTCACAGCTCAATTTTTTCTCATGATGTTCCTGTCAGCATGACAAGATGAGCACGCAAAACCTCAACAGATGGCAAATACTTAGTGAGTGAAGAAGTCCCATGACCTGGATCCATGGCCTTTGGAAATGAGCCAAACCACTGTTACGTAGGTAAGAAATGATGTCCTAGCCAAAATCCGACTGGAGCCAACGTGAACGTCGGAATTAGTGACAACAGAGCTATGCCATTCATGACAGCCTGGACAAAAGAAAGGATGGCTCATGTCGCAAATCTTCAATTTTTTAAAGACTGTGGGAATGTTTCTTCACCCGAGGAGCCAACCGTGAATCTCTGAAAAGAAAAATTATTGTAAGACGCTCGCTACGTGCACGCGAAAAGGTTCCTCGGCCCCCTTATCCTTGGTTGGCAATTTCATAGGCAACCATCTCCATTAATTTATTTATTAGCAGTTAGAATTTATATAGTGATGTAGGGGTGAAGAAGGAAAGGGAGAAGAGTATCTGGAGAGCATCGAAGAGGAGTATTAAAAAATAGAGAGGAGAGGAATATATAAGTGGAGGGTCAGTGAGGAGAGCTTGGTCTCAGCTGCTATTTTGTTTTCTCATGTGATGTTCATGCCAGCATGACAACATGAGCACCCAAAACCTTAGCAAGATGTCAAATACTTGGGAAGAAGTCCCATGACCTGGATCCATGAGCTTTAGCAATGAGCCAAACCACTGTTATGTAGGTAAAAAATGATGTCCTAACCAAAATCCGACTGGAGCCAACGTGAACATCGGATCTATTGACAACAGAGCTATGCAATTCACGACAGCCTGGCATTAGCAAAGAAAGGACGGCTCATGTCACAAGTCTTCAGTTGTTTAAAGACAGTAGGAATGTTTCTTGACCCGCGAGGAGCCAACCGTGCGTTGGAATCTCTGCAAAGAAAAATTATTATTACGAGGCGCCCGTAGGTGCACACGAAAAGCTCCGTAGGCTTCCTTATGCTTGCTTGGCAATTTCATAGTCAACCATCCCTTCAACTGTCCCAGCTTATAACATGAAGAAGCTTTGGGTGCACAAAAAGGATCCCAGTAGCGTTTTTCATCTAGAACTTCTTTTTTTGATGGAAAAATTGAGAAGTTGGAAGCATCCCCATTAATTTATTTATTAGTAATTAGAGTTTATATAGTGATTCAGGGGTGAAGAAGGAAAGGGAGAAGAGTATCACAAAAGCATCGAAGAGGAGTATTAGAAAATTCATGAACGCTCATATACTAATTTAACTTCCTAATGACATGTATAAGGGTTCTTTAAAACCTAAAATCTTCTTTATCTTTAATGAAAGCATTTATTAGGAAGAAAATTTCTTTACTTTTCTTTTTTTATTTGTAAAAGTTATGGTCCAACAATTTTAGCAAACTAATGCAGACAGAAAGCTTACTATTTGAACAATATTTAGAGTAACACAAAAGAAAATTTGACTAAATGAAATAAGATTTTTGAGCACGTATCTGCATGCGCCTTGGCAAAATGATTCCTACCTTTTATAAAGTGCAAAAGTTGCTCTAATTTCATTTTGAACACTCTGAAACTATGTCTGGTCTGTTCTCTGTTAATCGTCTTAGAATTTTGTTTAACATATATTTTACTTCAAGCCATCTTGGGTTTGCAGTAACAGTTAGAAACAAATCAGGATGTCCTATATTAAAGAACTTATTATAATCTTTTTTTATATAAGTTGTACGAAATTATCATAACATGAAATTTAACCATGAGTATTAACAGAAAATTAATATTAATGCCTAGCTTGTTCATCTTGTGCTTTGAGAGTTATAAACATTATTTTAATTATTATAAAATAATTTATACTCTACAATTTCTCAAACTCTTTTATTTGGTCTATGTGTGATGGCTCTTCTATCCCAGTAGAATCATAGCTTTGATTTGAATTTCAATCTCTCAATCAAATAGCTACAATCTATGATGCATCTTCTGTACAATGATTCTTTATTGTGCAGGACTTGTTATCTAATGGATATGGCTAAAAATAAATCTTCGGTGTCATAGGTCTTTCCTACTTATATAGCCAAGAAGATTGTTAGAGTTGCTTGGGGAGCTAACTTCTCTTGGGAGGTTTTGTTTGAAAGGTCTATTCTTTCATTTTATCTAATCTTATCAGCCATCTTTTGAACCTTATTCTTGGAATTGGAAAAGAAAAGCCTACCCCTGAGCTTTATTCTTTCTATGGAAATTTCTTAAGGATAGTCTTCCTATAACTCTTAGATTGGCCACTTGAGCTTCTTTTATCCAACCTATTTATGCTAGATGTCATTTGGAGCTGAAATCTAAGGATCATCTTTTCTTTTCTTGCCCGACTTCCATAGCATTGTGGGATTCGCTGTGGCAGTCGGGGGAGGCGTGCCTTCATTTTCTTAATAAGGCCATTTTTTTTCCTTAGAGCTACTCCTCGAGACTCTAGTCTATGTTTAGCTCAGTCATCTCTTATCTATATTCTTTAGTTAACCTAGAAAGCTCGCAATAACTTATTTTTCAAAATGCTACATTTAAGCTAGAAGCCATTATTCGAGAGGCTTATATTTTATCCCAAGAATTCTTTTATCTCTTTTATTGTGATTCTTCTTTACCTGACTGCTGGGATTGTAATTCACAATCATCTGTGATTTCTTTTTATTTACCTTTGGTATTTTGGCACCCCCTCTAATAAAGCTGTTTTGAAGATTAATTTTGATGGTTCTATTATACCAAGTGGTATAGGAGCAGGATTCTTAATTAGGGGTGACATTGGATGAGTACGAATGACTAGGGCAATCTCTCTTCAAGAGACTTTAGTTCCTATTACTGAATATATGGTAGCATGATAGGGAAACAAGGCAGCAGTGGAGCATTTCTCAAATATCAATTATATACTTAAAGGTGATTCTTATATTGTTATTGCTTGGTTGATGAGAGGATCCAAGTGTATTTACCCAACCCTATACCAATTGGAGCTACTTCTCTCCTCCTTTAAGCATTTCTCTTATGCCCATGTTTGAAGAGAAGGCAACCAAGCAGCTGATTTTCTTGCCTGGACAACAACTTGCGGTATCATTTTCATAATATTGTAATAGCTTGTTTTGTTACCAAAAAAAAAAGGTAGGAAATTGAGTTTAACTGTTATCATTTTGTCATCTTATTTTTGTATTTTATTTTTTCTTTTATTAATCAAAATCTTCTTACGTCTCTTTCTTGCTTCAAATGATGCCATTCTTGAATATATACTTGAAACTTCCTTTGTCACTATTTTAGTTGTACTTTAATCCTTCAAATGCATTCATCGTTCCATTGTTCCTTTTGTTCTATGTTTTTTCTTCTATATTTTTTCTTCTTTTATTGATAAAGTTCTTTTGTCTTCTTCTCACTTGAGTGTAGAAATAAGTCCCTGTATAAATGAAGGTTGTTGTCCTACTATTATGGAAGTAAGAGATATTAGCTTTTTTGAATAAATGATTCAAATATATTTATGTGGAAAAAATTAAAATAGCAAATATTAGTGAACAGAAATCTAATATTACTTAGCATTGAGATTGTTATTGCTTTGAGTTTCTATAAGATATAAGTTTTCACTTCGTTGAAATGGCTTACAACTTATACATTTATATAATAAGAAATATGCAAGGCGAATTACTATCTAAAACATAACTTACTATTAGTTCTTTTTTGAATTGATATATTTGTTTCATCTTTCTTTTCTACTTTGTTACTTTTTTGCTATTAAAAATATCTCTTCATTTTCCTTTTGCTTCAGGTGCTAAAATTCTAGAATAAATATTGATTGCTTTTTCTGCGATGCTTATGGAAAGATGTAAAGATGTATGAGGTTACTAAATAGTATTATTGAGATTATCTATTGCTTGTATAACTTTTAAGAAGTTTTGTATTTATTATTACATTGGAAATTCAAAAGTTATTAAGGTGAACATATTAAATTTCAAATATTTTTGTAATTAATTTCTACTATTTTGTGCCAATGACTCTATGCATTATTAAAAGACCATCTATTGTTATCAATTGCACTATAACTAGAGATGACAAAATTGAATACGACACATAAAATATAAATCGAATCTAATATGAATTAAATGAATTGCGATTGACCTTAAGAGGATTTATGTTATAAATATGTCAATACAGTTATAGCATAAAATAATCCTATCATATCATGGGTTGATCTATCAACTCAAAAGTGACCCGTTTAAAATTCATTTAGTTAATGACATATTAAGTGGGTTGAGTTAAATGGATTGGATCATGTCTATTTGCGTTAAGCAAGCTATATTATGTCAATCCAATATGATTTATTTATTAAATGAGTTATACATATCGTATCATGTTACTTATTTAATATTCATGTCGCGTTTATATTTGAATTTTTGATATGATTAATTAATCATGTCTTATTCTTGCTGACTCACATATCATTATACTTTAGCACTGAAATGATACAAACATGACACAAAAATAAGAATTGCTACCCCCAATTGTAACTCAATAATTAAGCAATAAATGTCTTTCTAATATACAAATTTCTATGCTCTTTATAATCAAAGTTTATCATCTCTTATTTTTTTTTGGACTCGTTCTAGAATTCAAAGCAAAACAATGCATATGCAGAGTACAAATTTAAAAAAAAAAATTTACTATTCATTTTTTTTTTTAAATCTCAAGCTATGCTACATTTGCATAGAGTATAATATGTTTATTAGTCCCTCAAGTTCGACTATCATAGATTCTGCATATATTTCCAAATATTTATTACTTTTTATTATATTTTATAGTAGATCTTCCTCCTTATATCTTCAATGTATGTTAAATCTTTTTATTATGTTTTATTAGATCTTCCTCCTTATATCTTCAATGTATGTTAAATCTTTTTATCCCACTTCTAATGGAATTTTATTGTAAAGGATCTTTAATTATATTAAATTATTTTGTCCCATCAAAAGAGTAATACAAGTAGTCGAACATTAAAATAAAAGATGTATGTCTTCTATTCCATCAATGTTGCATTTTTATGGCAGAAGTATTTACTGATTCTCCAAAAAAATATGTTGGTCTTATAGAAATAATTAGGGAGTTTCAATTTATCCCTTTTGGAGAATTAGATGATCTTCCTGCGTAGACCTTTTATTTGGTGGGTAACATCGATAAAGCTATCACGAAAGCTATGAACTTAGAAGTGGAGATTAAATTGAAGAAATAATCTTAAATCTTTGTGCACTAACTGCTAATCAAATTATTTGAGATTTAGAAGCGAAAGAAATTATTTTATCTACTAGTAGTGGCCAAATTGGTGTATTACCAAACTACACTCCTATTACCACAGCCGTAGAGAAAGGTCTTTTGAGAATATATCTAATAACCAATGGTTAACATTTGATTGGTGGTTTTACTCGAATAGGTAATAATGTGTTCACCATTTTAGGAAATGATGCAGAGATGAGTATTAACGTTGATCTACAAGAAGCTTAGCAAGCTCTTGAAATAACTGAAGCTAACTTGAGTAGAGCCAAGGGACAAGCAATTGAAGCTAAGTGGGTACATATTGTCGAGAACCAAAAAAAATTAGGATGCCTCTCTATGATGTTGGTAGTAAAAGGAAAAATTTTAAACTATTTTATAATTTTTTTAATCACTCTTGCTTTCGAAAGTATAAGTTATAGATTATAACTCCATCGCGGACATATTCTTTTAAGTGTTACGTCAAAACTGGCTCTGTTACATAGAATTATTTGTGGGGTTCTTTGTATTGTAATTGTTCTCAAATTTTGGACTATGCAAAGTTTAAAAAACTACATCAGAAGTTGCAATAGATAACAGAATGAATACTTTCCTTTTTTTCATTTATTTGATAAACTTTTTTCACAATGCATAATATAAAAGGATACAAATATTTATACTCTAGAGAACAATAAGTTGCTATACTCCAAACCAACTCCAGCCGTGGTCAGTTAGAACATAATATTAAAATGTTGATGCAAACAAGACTAATAGCAAATAACCCTTATCTGTTCAACAATTGATCATAACAAAAAAAAAATAAAGCCATAATTGTGATTTGATAATAACTACTAGGTGATTATCCTTCTGATCCTTCTCGAATGATTTAATATATTTGTTCTTCATTATCTATACCAGTAAGTGTATTTTCCAAGATAATCATCTCCCGTACCAATTCTATTTTATTTTTCTAACCCTTCTTCAGTAGTAGCATCATCTTCTTTACATTTACATCGAATAAAGATTATTAATTTTTACAATCCTATTTAATTGAGCTTAACTAATCATTTAACATGTCTGTATATGATTCAATACCTTAGCTTTCTCTTAAGTCCTCTACATTATTTACGTCAAATTATGTCATCCTTACATCCCAAAGCACATTCCATCAGTAATCACGAATATATTTTGTTTTGTTGAGTAATATGAAAAAAAAAAAAAAAGAAGAAGAAGAACATTTCTACCAGCTGACAATATGACATTATCTAGGTTCTGACACAACCAAATTGCAATGTTCTATGGCAATTTAATTACTAAAGCAATCTAAAATCTCATCAATATTTAACTAATCGCAAGAACTTAATATGACTACTAAACTATTGCTGAAAACCTTTTAGAATTTTCACGAATCAAACAACTCGTCTTGCGATTCCCTTTGTCCCCATGTGAGCTCGCCCATCGGTGGATTCAAAGTTCAATCCCCTCCGTACGAGGAGATTCTCCTGCCGGCATCCAACTTTGGAACTCAGGATATCCACCGGTCGTAGCAGTTGATACTCTCCTTAATCCGTTTATAATAAGTTCCTCCCTTCAAAAAAGAAAGAAAAGAAACACAAGTTTATAATAAGCTCCTTAACTCCTTACAGATGGATAAAGGCAATCCGACCAGATTCTGCCCGGCCTACCAACCATAATAATGGAAACCCAAGCTTCAATGCCTTGTATTGAATAAAGAATAGAACGCCACAACCTCTTGCATAGCCTACATTCTTATATCTTAATGCCATATATACGAGTACAAATAAATCAAATTCCTTCCCTAGTCTAAGGAAAGCACTTTGCTCCGCCCTACCCTTCATACGGGATTGAATCCAAGGAATCTTTAAAGCTTTTGGTTTTTAATGATCGCACATGCAAGTTAAAAGTCTCCGACCTCAAAAGAATGGGCCTCTTGGACCGAGGGTCTCTGGTTGGAAAGCAGGTTTTGTGCACCAAGACTGCTAAGCTCTCGCAGGAACCATCCAAATAAACGAATTTATTTTTCTAAGCTTAGTGGGAAGGAGGACAAGGGAATCCCTATCTTCTTGTTGCATGCGAATGGTGGAAGCTTTAAGGGTTATCAGGCCCATGCCAACTTGTTCCTCATCAGCCCACTTTAGTTGGGAGATAAGAACAATAAATCAAAATACCAATATCTTTAGATAACCTTTGACGTTCACGGAGGGTCTCCAACATGCCACGGACGAAGGATCACATTATTGTTCTTATACCATTAATGATTGTTATACTAAGACGTTTTAATTTTTAATAATTTAAAATCATCATATTTGATATAATATATATCAATGATTAAAGATTCAGATAACATAGCATCACTATGTTTGATATACCACGAAAATTTTAAATCGCTGGCTATAAAATATTAAAATTACTTTTGTTTAGTTGACATCTCTTTATATTAAAAAATAACTACCTATAATATAGTTTACAAATATCATAATAATTTATCATCATTTGATATCATAATGATTAGTTAAATTATAGTATTATTTTTATAACATTATATTATGATATTATATTTAAATACAATAATAATATGATATTATAATATTATAATTATTATTATGTCATATTTTATAATATTATATTATTATAATATAATTTTATAATAATTAATTATATTATATTAATATAAAAATAATATCAAGTATTTTTATATGAATAAAGGGTATTTTGATCCCTAAAACTTAAGGTAAGATCATTGCTTAGGAGTGATATTAAATTTTTGATCTCATGGATGGGCTAGAGATCACAGGATATAGAATCATCACCATGTAAAATTACCGAAGTGCAACTAAATACGATGACCTCATTGCTTTTATCTAGATCATTGATAATCTTGAATCGAACACTCCAGAGCAAATGTCCTCTAATTGAATTTCAATCCGAGTTGATCATTTGCAAAATTTATATTTTTGTAGGTTAATTAAAATCCTATAACTTGAACTACATTTGGGAGCCTTCTTAAAATATTATATCTTATAGCCAAATTTATCATAGGACAAACCATCATAATTGGAAAAAGGCATTAGAAGCATTTTTAGGATGAATTTAAGCTCCAATAAAGATGATGCATAATAAATATTGCTTTAACAGTACAATTAAATATAGTTACACTTCTCATTAGCACGTCAACAATGTGGGACTTTATTTTACCATAATTATAAATTTATTAAACTAAATACTGAAAATGTAATTGCAAATATAGTAAAAAAAAATCACATAAAACTCCAATTGCGTCCACCTATTGGCTCAATTAACTTCGTCGTTAGCGGGCCAAAACCATATATATGGCCCTAATATTCAATGTGAAACTAAATTTGAGGTATTATAATTTTCAACTAAATTTGAGGTATTACAATTTTCATCACTATTAACTCAATTAGCGGACCGAAACCATATGGCCAAAAAACTCAAGTGAAAGTTAATGGGTAGTAAGTGGACTTGAGTTATAAGCACATAATACATTTCTTTCCCTCCCCAAAACAAAGTTACTCTCGCGGAGGTCATCAAATTTGGAAAACTTCATTTATGTAATTTTTAGCGAAATAAATTAGAGCAGCATATTTTTTTATAAAAACGTGATGCCAATCGTGGCTCCAAAATCACAACCAACGTGGGATGTGCACATGCTCACTAGTTAGTGACCAGCATGGCCCAACCTTGAGCATATACAACTAGTTAGGGTCTTGTAAATAGAAAATCTAAATTGCTGCCTACAAAAAAAAAAAAAAAAAAAGAAAGCAAATCTAACTAATATAAAAGCATTTCATTCTATGGTATTTGTGACTTTGGAGGACACAGGAAAATATGGCGTTCTCGAACTGCATTTTCAATTACGTAGTGCTTGAGGTTTAGGCGGAGAAGGAATACTAAAAGGTCCCAGTACTTGTTCTATAATTCACTTTTTTTTTTATGTCAGTGGGGTATCGCAACTATGGAGTAATGGTTAGGTATTACATTCGGGTCCCAAGAAGCACATCTACGGTAAATGGTCCAAAAAGAAGGGGAGATCACTAAGAAGCATGGTGGCACACGCGAAGGAACGCTATATTTATATGCCACACTTCATTTTCTTATAGGATAAGTTTTTTTTTTTTTTTCTTTCTTTTTTCCTTTTGTTTTTTTTTTTTAATTGATTAGACATTATAAAATGAGCTAGCTCTTAATTAAAGATAAATCACCATTGCATGTAGGATGTATCGGTAGCATCAGCTTCAAAAATTTGCCCCAAATCAGGAGGGAAGTAGTTGTTACTCCAGAAAAAACTATCGCCTGATTAGCCTCTCTTAAAAATTTTTCCCCCAAGGGCGGCGTCCCCTTTTTCCTCTCTCAAAACACAGTTGTGGGGAGCTAGCTTTGTAAAGCAAAATTGGCATACATTCAATTTCTACCCATGTAGTTATCCTAAAATCCAAGCAACTCTGCTGTTTTTTTTTTTTTTTTTTTTTAATGTAAAATGTACCTTAAACATCAAATGAGCTTTGTGAGTTCATGATGTTCCTGTCAATATGACAACTTGAGCACCCAAAACCTTAACAAGATGGCTAATACATAGCGAGTGAAGAAGTCTGATGACCTTGATCCATAATCTTTGGGTCACATTTGGGATGTCGCAGTATTTGAAAGAGAAGGAGAGAGAGTTCTATACCACAGACTTCATCAAAATATTGGTTTAGCATACTTAAAAAAACTTGAATTGCTAAACCTAAAAAGGACTTCAGATTGGAAAGTCGATGGGATTAAATTGCTAATTCAATCTTGTCTCAATTTAGGATGCAATACAATCTCATCTTAATTTAGGATGGATGCTAAATACATCCTTAGCAGTGAGCCAGACCACTGTTACGTAGGTAAAAAATGATGTCCTAACCAAAATCCGGCTTGAGCCAACGTGAACATCTGATTTAGTGACAGCAGAACTATGCCATTCATGACAGTCTGGCAATAAAAAAGAAAGAACTGCTTATGTCGCAAAGTTTCAATTTTTTTAAAGCCGACCGTGTATTGGAATCTCTGAAAAGAAAAATTATTATGATGAGGCGCACACGAAAAGCTCTCTAGGCCTCGTGATGCTTGCTTGGCAATCTCATAGCCAACCATCCCTTCAACTATCGAGGAACCTTTGGGTGCACAGAAACGATCCCAGCAGCGTTTTTCCTCTAAAAATTCTTTTTCTGACGAAAAAATTTGGAAGTCGGAAACTTCCCACATTAATTTATTTATTAGTAGCTAGAATTTATATAGTGATGCAGGGTGAGTAAGAATACGTAAGGGGAGTAGCGAATACACAACGGGAGGGGGGAGAGGGGAGCTGGATCTCAGATGCTATCTCGATATGTCGCTAAGGTGTGGACTCTTGATGGTCAGAAGAATTCTAATCTCTTGATGCTTCTCACAGGATTGGAGATAGGATTCATAGAAGAAGCTAGTGACTCTGAGAAGCAGCTCCTTATGAGCAAAGATGGGTTCATGATTGGAAGGAGAGGAGTGCTTTGTGGATGATAGTACTGCTGATTTTTTTTTAAAAAAAAAATTCTTGAATTCTTTTCAATCAAGATATATCGATATACTGCTTCAGTTAACTGATCCCAAGCTTTCCAATGAATACTTTTTTCATCCAAAACTATCATGTATCTTAAAAGTTACTTAGCCATCTCTTAAGATTTAGTTAAGTTTCGAAGCAAAGCCAAATATTCTTTGAGAAGAGATACCTTAAGAATAAATGATTTCCATATTCCATAGCAGCTCCGCATGGTGAGTAACAATGCTCATGGTTGAACCCTTCCTTACTAAAATGCCCCCCATATGTAGCCGGTTCCTTAGCACTAGCCACAAGAAGACTTCATGCTTTAATGGAATAGCTGATTTCTATACTATATTATGGAATGGTCAAACATACCCCCATAAATAAGAGCTTTCACCTTAGGGTATTAGCTCTTCTAGTAGGTCATAAGGGAGCAATGAGACGTGAGATAGAAAAGGTAATTCAAATCCTTCCTTTATAGGGGCCTATAAAGTTTAATACATAAACTATGGATTGCCAATTCTATTAGGAGGTTACAAAACAGTTGCGTCTAATAATTCTCTAATAAAGATTACTGAATAAGGAAGTTAGAGGTATCTGTTGAATTTAAAGGTTCAATAATACATATTTTGATGATAACAAGATAGTGATTAAAGGTCTAATGCAATATTTGAGTTTGTGATGATAAGATAGATACCATGATCGGAATAAACCAAGACATGAGCCAAATTTCATCTAGCATGTACTAGATTTTTAAAGAATTTAAGTAGAATGTAAGAAGTTTAAGTCGAAGGAGAATAACATCAAATTAAGTACCATCCGACTCAAGAGTGTCTAAGGAAATGGTTTGTATATTGTAATTTTATTTTTTCTTAAGGAGACATTGTAGAACTTGGTAAGAGAATAAATATATAATGTTCAAACCCTTTAAAATGAATTAGAATATGTTTTGATTAATAATTAAAGTAAAATTATTATAAAAATCTAAAACTAGGTTTTTGTCTGACCTAGCGGTTGATCGTAACAAAAGGATGGTCGACCGACATAGGTTGGGCGATCAATCGGAATAGGCTAGGTGGTTGACCAACCCTAGTACAGGCGATCGACCGATGGGGCTCTGATAGCCTAATAGTTATATTTTTATATAACTATTGAAGTTGTCCTTGAACTCCAATAGCCATATTTTGTAAGCTCTATAAAATGAGAACTTGTGAGCTGGTTTATATATGAAAAAATGATATAAAATTTATTAGAAAATATTTGTAAAAAGGGGTTTTGAGCTTAGTGTGGAAAGTGATCAGATTTAGGCTTGGCTGTATTCGAATTTAGCCAAATCTATCTCTATATTATATATATAATTAATATTTTTTTAATCTATATACTTTATTTTTTTGGGTGCAGAGGTACCCTCAGCGTGCTTAGTATCGTGTTCAATTCTCAAAATCATTCCCATATACCACATTATGCAGTATATTTTGAAGGTTTTAGACCCACTTACAAACTTAGGACATTGATTGCAAATTGGCATCTCTCATGTCTACTCGGCTTGCTGTTGATTTTTATTTTATCCATGTTTTCTTACATTTATTCATATCATTTAATTAATCCTTAAGGATTGGAAAAGTTGCAGCTGATACCACTTCTCATGGCCTTAACTTTCTTCAAGTTGGCATCTGGCTGTCGCTAACACAAAGAAACCAGCTACCAATGTGCGGAAAATGGCAATAAAATTGAGATCAAGATAAAACTGACCGGAATGTGTAGAAAAAATAGGCAACCCAGCATACATAATAATGAGATAATAATAACTATATTTTTTATTAATAATTAAAAGGTTACAAATCCATACAACCCCTACTTAAACTACAGTTACAAAAAAAGTCTACTGAGACGAAAGAAGAAGCAATGGATACCATAAGAATCGGCAAGAAAATTGGTCCAACCTTTTACAGAGATCCTTTCTTCTCCCACTACACATAAACACACTTAAGACTGAAACCCAGGTTTTTAGACAGACTTGATCTACGTTTCTGAGTAACAGAGACTGGAAGTGAGGGTCGATATCCTTTGAAATCAAATCCTTGCCTCTCAAGTGCCAAGGAAATCGTACCATTCAAGCTAAAGTTTGGTGGTTATTGATTAACTGAATGGTATTTCTACTTGACGATTGTTTCCAGTTTGATGTCAAGGGGCTACGAATGCAACAATTTCTTAGGTTTAACAACTCAACTCCAAGAGCTGGTCATATAGGCTTCCTGTACATTGCCCTTTCGGAAGGAATCCCCTTAAACATCGACAAATCAACATTACGTCGTCGAGGTCCGCAACGTTTCATAGTCATTACATATCGACTGTGTTGTTTAAAGTTCAAACGATCAGTCTTTGCTACGAATACATTGGACTGACTCTATTTTGACCCTCGCTATAGACTGGAATGGAGGTATATCCAGTCTAACGTCAGCAATGAAGTCAACGTGGAAGCTGGCAACCTGACGGTGACATTATCATCAGAATGTCAAATAGTTTTGAGAAAATTATGGGATATCTTGCATCTTGGCCATGGTGGTTGGCTAAATTTCTCTCTCTCTATCTCTCTACTGTGAGAAAATTTCTCTAGTGGTTGCACCGGTCTTCCATTTGGAGGAGGTATGCATGTTGTTAAAAATTGCCTCTCCAACCTCCCATATTTTCTCTTAGCGACCTTGCAGCTACTGCTTGGTAAACCTGGTCGACAAATAGTTATTTTCGCATGCGATCTCTTGGACTCCTGCCAAGTCTTACCCTGTTAAGTGTTCTCCAGCCTTGCGCCTTCTTTATATGAACCAAGGCCAATTTGATTGGCACTATTGTCCATAGGAAGATGCCTCTCTGAGGAAAGTATCGGCAAGCGCCTTGTTTGGATGGAGTTTTCAGTGGTAACCAGTGGAAACCGGCATTCTCGAGTGGAGATGATTCATACGGCCGTACGGGAATCTCAAGCCCATCGGTGAGTTAAGAAAGAGATCTTCCCATGGCCCGGCAATAAGGACATCGTGAGGTTTTCCAAGATTACCCTCCTGTCCTGCGAGCCTTACGCCCTGACCCTCAGCGAGTTTGCAATCCTTTCATCCGGCGATTGGCGGCCGTCTGCGAGCCTTCTTCTTATTTTCTGAGCTTGGAGAACAACCCAAATGGCCGGGATCTAGGGAGTCGCCGTGCGAGGAGGAAACGGGCATCGGCCTTCTTCTCCTCCGAACCTGGCGCCTCCTTTATTCTCCTCCGCCGCCGCTTTCCCATCGAAATTCCACTCTTTACCTGAAAGCCCTTTGTCTGAAAAACCCTAGTCTCCGCTTTTGTATGCTGCGATAGCTCTGCGCTGCAAATATACGGGTTTTGTTTCATGGAACGGCGTCCATTGAGGAGCAGAGAGATGCGATGCGATTTTTTCTTCGGATATGGTGAGCTCTGGCGGATTTTTTCTCTTGATCTGGTGACCTCTAACCCCAACACCTTTTCCTTCATTCATTTTATCTCTCTGGTATCGTGGAAAAAGTTTGTTGTCTGAGGATCTGCGAAACTAAGACTGTAATAAGAAGGCTAACAGAGGAGGGCTACCTGATTTCTCATGAGGTGGGAAATTGGAGAATCGCTTCATCATGGAAGTAGGAAATGGAGGATGAGGAAGAACGATAAAAGGGAAGGCTTCGATTATCTTATCAGCATAACATTAGATACAAAGATCCCTTTGCTAATAAGAAGCAGCTTTAGTAAGAGTTAGTTCCATTGGTTTACTCCGACAACTCGCCTTTTCATTGAGAATGGGAAAAGGGCAGCGGACGTCTTTGAGAAAACTGTACGCAAAAAAATTAGGTTGTATTTGATTTTTAAAAATATTTTCTTCTTTCAAGTTCTTGGAAATATTTTTTATTTTTTATTTATTAATATCTAAAAAATATATTAAGTATCTAAAAATAAAAATTATTTTTTATTTTTTTATCTTCATTATAAATAATGCCTTTTAAAGAATACACAAAAAAAATTAAAAAAAAAATACAATTTACTTTCAATTTTTCAAGTTTTATAGATTTTTTTTATTATCTTTTCTTGTTTTAATGGAAAATAATAAAAATAACTTTAAACTATTTTCTATTTTCTACCATTTTTAGAGTTGTATTTTTTAAAATTTATTTTTATTTTATCCATAAAAATATATTTTTATTTTATCCATAAAAATATATTTTTATTAGTATTTTTGGTTTTCTATGAAAATAAAAATAAAAAATAAGATTGCTCTCATGAATCAAAAACATCTTTAGTTTTTATACCCTGTACCAAAACCAATGTGCAAAATGGCCGAGAGATGCTTATGGTTTATTTGCATTTTTGAAAGGGATGGGAGATGCTCATGGTCTATTTGAATCTTTGGAAGGGAAGAAGGGAGAGGAAAAAGAAGGAAGAAAGAAAGGAAGGAGAAGAATGGAGAAAAATGGGTTATAACCCTTTTAGAGATGAAAAAAAGCTCTTTCCATAGCTCGATGATTGAAAAAGAAAATAATTTTTTTAGTTTTATCTTTTGATAATAATTGTTAATTGTATAATCAAAAATAAATTTAAAAGAGTTATCCACTTTCTAAAAAAATAAGAATACTAACATTATCGGCTTAAAAAAAGTTATTTCTTAGCCTTCCTTCCCGCATCCAATCTTGAAATGGATATTAAAAAAAAAAAAAAATTCTTCTCAAAAAGCAGTTACTTTCTAAGAACCACTACAAATGAGGTTTGATTGCACCTTCCTTCCAAACAGAAATTTTTATGGCCCTCCCTTTTCCCTCCCCTCCTCTCTCCTCTATTCCTCCCCATCCAAACAACCTTTATTGTGAAGCAGAATAGAGATGCTTCTCTATTACTTTAGTTTTGCAGTGTTGACATTTTATAATGTGAGACCTAAAATCCAGAATCTTGATATCTGATTTCATAATGGTGCAATATCTGCATTTTTTTTTTTTTTTTAGATTTCTCTGAAAATGACATTACCAAATTTTGCATATCTGATCCAAAAGGCTTGTGATTATGAAGAGTTTGAGTAGAGATTTTAAAATAACATTGTAAACTCAGTGACCATGTATGAAATGGTATCAACCTACATATTCCCGGAATAAGATAATTAGCGGCTGTCCGATGCATCCGTGGGATTGGCCTGGAGAATCTGATTATTTTGTCCCAGCTAACTTGGGCTTGAGACAGTTGAGTTGTCGGCTTTTTAAAAGAGAACTTAGAAAAATAATTTAAGCTGCATATCCTGCTAATTTAAACCTATAAGTCCCTGCCAACCTAAAAAAATTATTAACCAAGCATTGAAGGATTATATTGCAAAAAACAGACCTACAATTAAGTTTATAGATAGTATGGCAATATGCTACCATGTAAAGAATCTGTTGTTTGGCTGGGTGATGACATTCCTGCTTGAAAGGCAAGCAAAGTTGAATGGATGGCCTCACTTGTTTTTGAGTTGGATCAGGCTAACAGATGAAGTTAATCAATTATTTATCATAAAGCAAAAGAAAAAACTTATCTCATCTCAGCAACTCCGGTAACCCAGCAAACTTTATATCAATAAGTTCCTCGTCTCGTATACAAAGTAATTTTCATGACTTATAACACTGTTCCTGGTGGTTGCGACTCTACTGAAATCTCATGGTCTTTTTGTTTCTTTGCTCTTTGGTTTGTATTATGAAGAGAGCTGGTGTGACTTATTAATTTATGCTGTCAAAAACATAAACCCAAGGATTTGAAGATTGTCGGCAATCTCTAATCAACTTGAATACAGTAGCAGGAGTGCAAATAATCACTGATCTCCTGTAAATTTGAAAATGGTCATCCTCTCTAAGGAAATAAGATAGTTACCGTAAGTTTGTTAAAAGTAAATTTGAAAATGGCTATCCATTCTTAGGAAATGGGATAGTTAACTAAATATAATTAACTTAAGAAAAGTCATTTCTTATACTTTTTTCATACAATCAAGTGTGCGCACAGAAAAAATCTTCTCAAGAATCAATTTTTTGATCAATCAATTCACAAAGAATGCTCTCTTAGGAGCCACTTCTTCATTTGCCAAATGAGGCTTAAAGAAGTGGCATAGCTAATTTGATGGGACTCTTCTTCTATCTGCCATGTTATAATTATTGTTTAGGAATCGAGAATAAGTGACTAATGACAACAAACCATCTTAAGTTGATGGCAACGGACCAGCCGAGTGTTTGGGTTTTGAAGGCAAGGCGGGAAGCCGTCGTCCTTTCGCTCATCTTCGCTTTAATCACCATCCATGAACTGGCAGGGATCTTGCCAAACCAACCATCCTCATTCCACATGTAATAGTCTTGTCCAAATAAGAGAGGAAGAAGAAGAAAGATATGACAACAGTCATTCATCTAAATTCATTAGTGAGGTGAAACCTATTCCAAGGACTACAAAAGAGCCAATTTAGGCTGTCGTGCATGTCGCACCTTCAACTCAAAATGCTGGCTCGAAATCAACTCATGCTCGGTTGGTGCACAGATGCAGCTCCTCATGAAACCATTGAGGTGTGAGACACTGGCCGCCGCAACTCCACAGTTGGTCGCCATGTGATTCCCTTCGCTTCCATGTGAGCTCGCTCATCGATAGATTCCAAGTTCAATTACCTCCGAACGAGGAGAATCTCTTGCCGACATCCAACTTTTGAACTCAGGATACCCTCCACCAGTCATAGTAGTTGATACTCTTCTTGCTCTTGATGCCATTACAGCTACCCATGAAACGACATCAAATGGGTCAGTAAATCCTCCAGTTTATAGTAAGTTCCTCACTACTTACAGGTAGTTTAAGACAATCTGACCAGAATCTGTTCGAACTACCAACTATAATAATGAAAACCCATACTTCGATGCCTCGTATTGAATAAAGAACAGAATGCCATAGCATGGACTCTCATATCTTGAAGCGATATATGCTAGCACAAATCAATGGAAGTCCTTCCCTAGTCTAAGGAAAGCACTTTGCTCCTCCCTACCCTTAAAGAGGGGATTAACTTGAGGGAATCTTTCTAATGATCGCAAGTATAAAAGGATCGAATCACCAAAGAACTTTTGCCCTGAGGGTTTCTGGTTGGAAACCGGGTTTTGTCGACCAAGACTCTGCTAAGCTCTCGCAGGAACCATCCAAATAAAGGAATTCATTAATCTAAGATTGATGGGAAAGACGAGGGAATCTCTATCTCTTTGTTGCATGCGAATGGTGGGAGCTTTAAGGGTTACAAGCCCGATGCTAACTTATTCCTCAGCCCACTTTAGTTGGGAGATAAAATATGGGTTTTGTATAATCCTCATATAAAATAATAACACCTTTAAACATGCTTCGGGGTTCACGAATGGCCTCTAATTAACAAATGAATCACAAAAAAAGTATTTAGATACCTATAAATGAATTTCAATTGCAGGAGGTGGCCATTTACTGGTATTTATATTTTTGTAAGTTGATCAAAATCAAGTAAGCCAAACTACATTTGGGAGCTTTTTTTTTTTTTTTTTTTTCAGTGTTTTATTTTATAGCCAAATTTGCTATAAGATAAACCATTGTAACTTAGAAAAAGGCATTAGAAGCATTTACATGTAAACAAATGTAAGACTTCATTTATCATAATTACAAATTCATTGAACAGAATACTGGAAATGCAATTGTAAATATAGTAAATAAAATCACATATAACTTCAGGTACATACATTTTTAATTACAAGTATCCACGTGCATCTAAAATAGTTTAACTTAGTGTAGATCACGTGATCAAGTGTTGCCACATTGCACTTGTCTTGTGCTTGGACAAATGGGGAAGCGGAAAAGTCAATGTCTATCTTTTAACTAACTTGACTGATTTGACTAGAGTTCTTCTCTGTGCTGCATAGGGCCTGGCGCAGCAAGGGTATGCCTTGCGACGTAATATATATATATATATATATATAGAACGCCACTTGATTGCGGTTATATTGCCCCCATAAAGTAACACCAAGGCTTCAGTTATGTAATTTCTAACAAAATATATTGCAGCAGAATATTTTAATGAAAGGTGATGCTAAACGCGTCTCCAGAATCAGTCACCGTGGGCTGAACACACGTAAATAGAAAACTCTAGTCACATATGGTGGATGGGACTTTGATGCATTTGGCGCATTTTTACTGGGGAGCAATTAGTGAGGTTCTAACAAATATAAAAGCATTTCATGAGTACAGTGCTCCCTAACTGCATTCTTGATTGCATGGTGCTTGAGGTTTAGGCAGAGAAGCGAAAATAAAAGTACCTGGTACTGATCGTATAATTCTCGCTTTTATGCTAGAGGGCAGAGGTTGCAGTATCAAATCTATTCCATTTATATGATTCGTATCCGATTAGTAAGAAATAGGTTTGAATTCGAGTTAAATGGTTTTAGATTATAAATAGACCGGCTTGCATGTTAAGTGGATTAAATTTAGATTTTATTTATTCAATCTATTTAATTTATTTAAATAATAAAATGAGTCGAATCGCATCAGATTTGACTCGTTTATCTAAAGCATTATAATGTATAAAGGGCTTAGCAGGGTTTAAGGCTGGTCGACTTGAGAGATTACTGTGTACTAGCCTGGCTATTGCCTGCTAGTCTTTATCAGTCCATTACTAAGCACTAAGTACCAGTCTATCAAGATACTGAGAAGGTGAGGGAACCACCTTATTGTTAGGCCCCTCTCGAGTTTGGAGCCTTGATTGCCATTGTTTGATTTGTGATTTAGGGTGCTTTGCTCTGAATTCTTCTCACCACCTTGCCGTAGGTAAGCCCAAGTGCCCTAACTCTACCTCGTTGCCTCACCACGACACTTTGCGGCCGAGTGCCTCTGTGCTTGTGTCTAGCCCTCTCTCTCTATAAATACATGGCCTGACAGAGAAGAGGGAGCATCTTCCCCTGCTGTCTTTCATTTTCCTAAGCGCGCTCTCTCTCTCTCTCTCTCTCTCTCCAATGGCTGCCAGAAAGCCCTTTCGTACATGTGCTCTTCTACTTATCATGATCCTTGCCTCTGAAACTTTCACTTCTGAGGGAAGGCCTTTAATGGAGGACAAGGCTACGGTGTGCAAGAGATGCTTGGTGCAGGATACTAGTGCCAAAGCTATGGTGGAAGGCCCGATTATCCCACCCGCAACCAATGGAGACGATAAACTCACGGTGGACGTCGAGGATGTTCGACCCACGATCCCCGGGCACAGTCCCGGCGTTGGCCATTCTTTTAACGAGGACGTGATCAAGAAGAACGTGTAGGTGATATTTCTGCAGGGGTCAAGCTCTTTATATGGATGTATTCTGTGTACTAGTATTTCACTTTCCTTCTTTTCTTATTTAGAGGTAGCTTTGTCATTTTTATGCGCTTTGTGTGCTAAGACGGTTCAATCTATTACATACTCAGCGCATTTAATACGTTAGGTTTTTTTTTTTTTTTTTTAAATTTATTATTTTTTAAAAATATAATAAAATTTTATTATATAGAATGATTAATTCAGAATAGCTTACCTCATTAAAATAGATATTTTTATTTTTATCTGATTCGGTTACTAATTTTTTTTTTATTTCTATCCTCTTTAATGGTTATTACTTTGTTAAAAAGGATATAATTATTCTATTTAATTTATTATTCTACACATGATCAAATATAAGATAAAATTATTTTTATTCTATTTTTTTTTAAAAAAAAATTTTATTCTATCTTTTGCAGCAAACACAGCTATGATAACTTTATGTGTAGTCGTGGTTCACAAGGTTAAAATGTGAACCTAGCTCGGCAAGCAAATTGACATCACGTTCATCATCCATACAACAGAGATCCTAAAAACCAAACAACTTGCATTAAAACGTATCCTGAAGTCAAATAAGCTTTTGTATTTTTTTGTTGTTGTTAGAATAATGGCGAGAACGCTACTAATCAATTTAGAAATAATGAAAAATTACTCTTATCGAATAGGAAAACCAGTCTCTGCACCACAGTTCAATTTTTCCCATGATGTTCATGTCAGCATGACAACTTGAGCGCCCAAGACCTTACTCTGGTCCAATGACAAATGGCAAATGCTTTGCGAGTGAAGAAATCCCATGTCCTGGGTCCATGACCCACACTTCTTTTTTTGTTTTTTAATCGTAGTAATGAGCCAAACGACTGTTACGTAGGTAAAAATGTCGCCCTCAACCAAATCCGACCGGAGCCAACGTGCAGCAAACCTTCCATTTTTTAAAGATCGTAGGAAAGTTCCTCGAACCGAGGAGCCAACCGTGTCTTTGAATCTCTAAAAAGAAAAATTATTGCGAGGTGCCCGCTACGACGCTGTGCACCCGAAAAGCTTTGCAGGGTGCTTACGCTTGCTCGGCAATTTTAGTCCCATCGAACAGCAGTTGAGAGGGCCAAAAGCAATTGTTTGCCATCAAGTATCTTAGATGCCTTCGTACTACAGCTGTGCATCAAAAAAAGACCTTCGTACTCAACCATCCCCGCAACCGTCCTTATCGCATGGAAGAAGACCTTCGCGTGCACAGAAAGGATCCCAGTAGCGTTACTCTAAAAATTCACTTTCTCATGGGTTTCAGAAGGAAGTTCCACGTACCATTTTCGGGCTCCTTATCGTTCGCATTCTATCCGCCTTGCCTTTGCTCTATAGGAAACAGTAGCTGATGAAGCCTGGATCACATCAGTGGAACTTAGATACCAATAGATGATCTAAAAATGAGAAAAGCAATGGTGCTAGTGAAAAAAGATCGAATAACCTGAAGAGGTGTCTTGCAACAACAAAAGAAGAGAGTAAAAAGACACCGATGACTTATGAGAAAAGCCCTTCAATATCAAATTCAGTGAAAATAAACGGTAGTGGCAGCCAAAGGCGAACCTTATAAGCTCTTTTAATTTGATAGAAAAGAATGTATTTGAAAATAAAGGGAGAAGGAGCTTAATCTTACTAAAGATTGGAGATGAAGAGTAGCAAAAGAGATGTATTTTTGCCTTTAAATAGACTTTTCTTTTAAGCCAGTTTCCACGTATGATGACAAGACAATATAGCTTATTCGGATCGTGAGTCATGTGCCTCGTTATGATGAGCCCACTTTTTGCAATCGTGCTGATTGCCATGGGTTATATTTTGTAGGTAGTGATGCTTTATTGGTCATATTCCCCTGAACTGTCCTATCAATAATGTGTTAGTAATATCGGTACGAAGCAGGTCACTATATATTACCTTACTAAAGGTAAAGAAGAATTTGACCTCATCATATGCCCTCAACTTTAAAGGCCGAATGGGCTACTTGAGTGATGAAGTAGATTCAGCCATGAAGCATTGGTTTGCTTGGAACTTGAATCTTAAAAGCTTATTATCATATATAATTATGCTATTCTTCAGCCTTAACCCATTCTCTTGACCAAGAACCTGAAATGATGAAGAAAAGCAATATCTTTCATTTAATCTAGAAAATCTGACTCAAAAAGAAAAAAAAAGTTACTTGATACCTGGTAGCAGATAATTCTACAGAATCACGATGTGCATCATGGTTGATTCCTTTGGACGATTGTGCAGCAAGCTCCATCAAAAGAGCAGAAAACAGGAGCAGAACTAAGAGGACATCAGATATTGATAAAAGTAATAGATGGAATAGCAGAAGTCAGAAGGTGCACCAAAGTATCATAAACCCTGTTTTTCTTCTAAAAGGTATACATACATGATCCTAGCCAAGCCATGCTAGCTGCAAACAATGAGCCAAATGCTGACCAAGTGTAGCACCCGCACCACCAAAGCCAAACAATCTTGAACCTGACTGAAATGTAATTGAAATTAAAGATTGTATATGTGATTGTAAATACTTGACTGCACTTTATTTGCATAAATACCTCACTGTCCATGACATCAATTACTCGTGCCCAAGTAGAAGATATTGTTACAAGATTAAGCAAAGCAACCTTCAGAAATCAAAGAAAAGATCCAGTCAAAATATTGAATCTGTTGCTAGTCCCAAACTGACGAAAAGTGCCTCACATTCTATCCCATTATTGGAGTCCCCTCTGATGCAGTGAAGATGAAGCCTCACAAAAGGGAAGGGATGCACAGCTCTCTGCTTTTGTAATATTTTTTACTACTCTTTTTTGAGAAGTATGAGGTGAGTGAATTGCAGAAATTACTTTTTCTTCTCTCTTGCATCGAATCATAAATAATGAATTATATACTGAATCTCAGGCCATTAAATTATTTTGATGCGAGTTCGTAAGTCCACAAATGTCCGCCCACTAAAGTAAATGAAAAGGAACCCCACATGGTCCACACGTACGTCGGCCTTTCTCTATTTATATACCCTGAGCACTACAAATGGAACTGGAAGATGGCAACTGCACCTCCAATAGAATAAAAGAAGTCAAAGTGGTGCTCAGCTTTAAGGATACGGAACCTAAGATTTTTAGGCCAAAGCTTTTCAGGTCCCCACGGGTGTAACTCTATGCACTGGTCGTTAGGTTGCCAAAGGGTTAAGATCTCTGCCTTCCTTCCGGACATCAGAACCGGACAGTCTAATGTAGAGGCAGCTCATAGCTTCTGTTGTACCAATGGCCATACCCAATGCCTCCATCTTGGTCTCGCATTGGCCAGAGCATGCACGTTCTTAGGTCTGGAATCCTGGGATTCCTAAATCTCTACCAGCTAGCTTGCCCAATTCCTCGTAGCATGCGGAACAGTGGGGCTGGTACAGTGGATCTGTCATTTTTTTTTATTTTTTTAAAGACAGTAGAATAGAAAAGGATATAATATTACTAGTGGAATAGTGCGTCGAACACCTTCACGCAATATGATCTGGACGTAACACCATTTTACCCTACAATCATGCCATGATGGATCCACGTCCAAACACTTTGCCCCTTCACAAATCCTTGATGAATTCTCGAATATTGATACACATCACCGTGCTCTGCCATCGTGCCCTAAGATCAATCTCCGCAAGCCTTCCAGGCATCATACCACAGTCCTTGTAGCATCGATATCTTGCTCTTCTTACCTTCCGAGCAAGACGTCTGCCCAAATCTCACCTTGAGGCTTTTAAGATACCGACAAGCATTGCAACTTTTGATATGTACTATAATATCTGCAGCGAGCTCACAATTGCAGCCGAGACAATTAAGTATAAAGTGAGCAATGAACAGCTAATGGTAGGTTAAACTGTGGACAAGCATGTGTAGATATACGTAAAACCATGCAGTCGAAAAAGGATATGTGTAAAACTATAACAGAATCATAAGCTGCTAAAAACGTTGCAATAAAATAGATATAAATAAGTAAAATAGGAATTATTCAAATGAGGCATTGGTTGGTGCTACGTCCCAAGCTCCTCATGTGCAAGCTTTCTCCCACCATCTGCCGTCCTGTCATCCAATTAGCCTTGCCATTGTGCGCTCTCTTTCTTTTTTATATTCTCAGTGCATTCAACTCACTATAGAGTTCATGCTATATTACTGGTCATAAAATTGGCCATGATAGCAATTCCATGACGATGAAATAAAGTTAGCAGATGTAGATTAAGTAGAAATAAGATTGTATCAAAATCAGATTCATCCATTGTATATGGTAGATAAAAAAGCCATGTGCTATATTAATTCATTGACTCAAAATTAATTTATAATTAATCTAAATATTAAATAAATTAATTTATGTAATACGGTTCATAAATGCATATATGATATGCTATACTTATTTAACTTATTTAAGTTTATTTTCATCTTTAAATTTTTAATGGTCAAAATTATTATATTATCATCACTATTTTTGTTTGTACTTTATAATTATAATTGTTAAAATATAATTATTTTATAACTAAATTAGTATTAAATGGATTATATAGATTATATAAGTTAGTTGAAGTCTAATTTCAAATTATATGGATTCAAAATATGCTATACATTCGTGTCAACCTAAATATGACCTAATAATAATCAGATTGTATCGGTCATGTCATATAATTCATATAATACAAAGATCGGATTCATATTTAAATTTTTGATATTATTAATAAATAAGTCAGATATATTGATTGTTATATTTTTAAGTCAAATGCGACCTATTCATAACTCATGGATATCTTTTGCTACCCTTTCAAAAAAGACAGAGAGAATTACAGGAATTAAAGATAATGCTTCATATTTAAGTTTTTTTTTAAAAAAAAATAAAAAAAATTAAATGACCTGAAGGAAAAATAATTTGGCAGTATAATTTATATAGTACCATCTGAAGACGAACGACCTTGGCTCATGGGCTTGTCCAACCTTTTGATCCAAACGCTTTATGCCTCTATTGTATGACTAACAGAAGAAACAACAAAGGCTTTACCACCCTTGTGAAGTGGAGGCTCAACGTCATTGACAGTATAATCCATGTAACATCATCTAATAATATGATGGTGATCTTTAATTCACATGAACAATCTTGGTTCTTGGGCTTGTCCAAACTTCTAATCCAAATGCTAAAGGGTTATGCCTATATTCTATGGCTAACAACAAAACGACATTTTAAAACATGGAAGAAATAACTCCAGTGTGGCGTGTTGTCAAGTCATGTTGAACAAGGAACAATCCCCCTTGAGCCAACAATAAACCATTAATGCAAGTTCCATTTTCACCATATGTCCAACCATTCTGAGCATGCAAATGCCATGAAAACAAAAATTGAAGGTTTAAATTTTCACCATAGGCAAAATAGTTCCCATCTTAACAAACTTCCAAACCTATATGCAAAATGATCTCTCTATGACGAAGGAAAATAAATAAATAATAATGAGGTAATGTGGGTTTGGCAATTACTTGTCTTTCTCCCACCTCTTTTTTTATTTTTATTTTTAGTTTAATTTAAATTTTCTTTTCTCTTTTCTTTGCTCCTAAGCGTTACATATGCTTTGTTTGCGAAGAAGTAAGGACATGGTTAGCTTGCAGTCTAGATTGAGTTAGAATTGGATTGCTAATCAAATTAGGCATGTTTAGAACCCATACTAGATTTAGGTTCCACTGGCTTTTCAATCACAAGCCCCCTCTTTGGGTTTGACAACCCATCTTTTTTAAGCATACTAAACCAACATTTTGATGAAGCATACAAAATACAACTCCCTTTTCTTGCCTTCTTAATCTAATTCAATCTAATTAGCAATCTAAAGACAGACTTAATCCAACCCCATCAGCTTTCTAATCCTATGCCCCTCCTTAAATTTGTCAATCAAAGCTTTTTAGGCATAGAAAATTAATATTCTAATGAGACCCATGGTATATGACTCCTCCTTTTTTTTTTTTTATTATTCTAAATCTAATCCGGCAATCCAATCGCAGTCTAAGCCACTTTAAATCATCCAATTCAAGCCTAGTGTGGTACTTGCTACTAGACTTCCTTTGCGAACCCTAACCGGGGGTCACCAGTAGACGTAGCGGAAAGCCCAGCCCGGCCTGTTAACACAACCAGTTTTGATTACTAATAAACATCGAAACCCGACATCAACGCGGCCCAGAAGAACCCGACATCAACGCGGATTCGGCCTACCGTGGCAGGACCTGCCCCCAGATCTCCAATCAACGGCCACCATCCTCTCCACCACCTCGATCCCACGGCTGATAATCAAACCTCGTCTCAAAGCCGCCACCCTATTAAACCCATCCCAAACACCGCACGCGCTCTCTCTCTCTTTCTCTCTCTCTCTCCAGCCTCCCTCGCCGACCTCATCGAACCGGTGGCGATTATGCAACCGGCGGCAGGCGGAGATCCCCAGCAGCAGCAGAAGCCCCTGCAGCCGCCACCGCAGCCGTGGGTGGCGGTGCAGTACCCGGCGGCGATGGTGATGCAGCACCAGATGATGGGGGCGGTGCCGCCGCCATCGCCCCTGCAGTACGCGCGGCACTTCCTGCCGTACCCCCTGCCGCCTCCACCGCCGCCGTCGCAGCAGCAGCAGCAGCAGCAACGGCAGGGCGGAGCGTCGGATGAAAACAAGACGATCTGGGTGGGGGATCTCCATTACTGGATGGACGAGAGCTATCTCCACAGCTGCTTCGGCCACACCGGCGAGGTTCGGGTTCCCCTATTCCAATCTTGGCGCCTTTTCTTGTTCTTCTTTATTGCGCTTCGTTTTGCCAATGAAATTGAGATTCTTGATGAGAAGTTTCTTTGCTTTCTTGACTATTGGTAGAAATTAAGCCTTTTGATTATATATAATTGCTGTCTTCAGTGTGATTAATCTATCATGTTTAGGAACAATTTCAAAGAAAAATAAAAAAACCTTTTTTTAGTTGTATCTGCATTGAATATGGACAAAAAAAAAAAAGAGAGATGCAATGATGAGAGAATGTCCGCAATATTTGGACCTCTTAATTATTTTCAAGAGCGTAAAGTGAGGAAATTGAGATATATGAAAACAGCTGCTTTTTTTTTTCCCCTTCGCGGAAGCGATTGATTACTGTAACAGACAAAATTAAGGTTGCGTTACTCGTTTCACAAATGGTCTTCCCATATTTATTCACTGACCAATAACAATGGTTGAACTTGGAAACTACGAATTAAATTATCTAGAAACATAACTATCGAAAAAGTCTTGATAAAGCTGGTCATAATCTCCACAGCTCATGCGATCATTTAGGAGATTCAAATTTCCAGTTCATTCTCTAAGCATACCTGGATTTCTGGGAGCGTGATGACCTCAACCAATATGAAATGGGGCTCGTGAATTATTTCACATCGTAGAAAACTATAAAGAATTATTTATGGCACACTATTTGGAAATCATCATTTCTTTAATGGGATTTTCAATTTCTAATCATGTTCTCCATTAAACTTGCCCATAATGTCTTAACCTGTCTATTTCTTCATCTTGCATGGCTTGTTAATTTTGTACCAGGTTCTGACTCCAAGATTAAATAAACAGTGATATTTTTTTTTTTGAAAATTTTCTTTACTGCACGTTAGATCATGAAGTGAGATTTGACAAGTCTGAATTATCTGGAACTTGTTTACTGTTATATGATTAATTAATGGTGTTTTATGCTCAGATGTTATCCAGTTACCTTCCTTTCGATTTATAGATAGATATCTAAAACAATCTAACAATTGGATCTATGAGATGAAAATTCATAGGTACAATAGAGTTTCTTAAGAAGAAAGAGAGAACAAGAATGTTTAATAAAATTCATGCCAAAAGTTGTATTCCACTATGTACAAAAAAAGTAAAAAAATTCATAATTTGTCATTTCAATACTATAAACTAATGGCTGGCCATTTTAAACAATATCCTTTTTGGACAAGAATTCTGTTCTAATCAAAGTTCCATGAGAGTATAGATGTAACTATAGTTTTAGTGGCATAGGGCCTCTTTTTAAGGAAAATAATTGGAAAAAGCTGGCTAAATTATTTTTATGAATTTTGGTGCTGACAAATTAAGCTTTAGGCAATCTGTATTACTTCTTATGACTCCTTAATTAATAACCCTAAAAGTAGTTCTGAATTACAAAACTGATAGAGAACATCCAAAGTACCCATCATGTAATTGTCATGTAATACCTGACCTTTATACACTAATATATATGCATATGTGTAGCTCCATTTTCTACGATAATCCTTTGGTCAAAGGGTTTGTAAGATTCTGCTTTGATCATGCACATTTAATAGAAAGTATTGCCGGTATCAATTACTTCTAAGATAGAATTATGGCATCATCTATTTTATGCATAATGCTACATATTTTTTTACCATCTCTTTAAACATAGAAACTCTATTTATGTTGTTTATTGCAAATTCAATAGATAATATAATTACATTAATATCTGTTTGTAAATCAAATGTTAAATTTTGTTCATTGAATTCCATGTCATAAAGCTATCATTTGAATGATCTCAACAATTGAATATGTTCTCAACAAAGAACTACCACATGCTAAAGAAAAATATTGAGCTATCATACCCAACTATCGATATCCTTAATAGTTCTTTACTTCATATTTTGTCATAATTTAAATAATGAGTATATCAGTGACAAAGTTAAAACATATAGGGTGAGGGTGCCAACTAGTTCGGTTGGTAAAGTTACTAGGGATTGAATACTAGTTACCTAGGTTTAAGTCCTTTCCTCACCCTAATTTTGTTGGGCTTCCTCCCATCTTAATTCTTTGAAAGAAAAAAAAAAAAAGCGCAAAAGTTTTCATTTGGTTCCCTGGAACATCATTGGCACAATACATAGGACTCAATGGAATTATTTGCCAAGTCATTGAACATCTCATATTAACATCCCCACAATTATATGTAAAAGATCTGATGCTTTTACTGCCCTTTCTGTGACAAGATGGTTTCATACTTATAAGCAAATGCATTAACTGAAAAAAAATAGAATGTGTAGCATCTACTTTAAATAACTTCCCTAAATAGTTTAAAGATTTTATGTCAGTTTTTTAGCCCCTTCATTTTTTTTAATTTCTACCTAGTATTTTTGTAATTATTTAATTTATTCAAAACATCTTTATATGTTAATTAAATAAAAGAAAATAAACCCTGGATATTCCTCCATAAAATTTAAAGATTAACATTTGCAAGAAAAAATAATGAAACAATGAAAACTGCAAATTAAATAATGCACTTGGGAATTATTAATTGATTGGTTTTGTAGGATTTATATAAAATAAGTTAAATCTATAAAATAAATAAAAAATTGAATAAAGAAGAGGGTTTAGAAGTGGCTTGCGTAGTGGTGGCATGCCTATGAAGTTGTCATCGAAGAAAATCGAGCACCTTTAGCACAAGGTTTGTGTCACTTGCTTGCTTTTGAAGTGCAACCACACCCCCCACATGCCAATCATGTCACAAGTTGGGGGTGTCGATTGGCTGGCTAAGGCCTAGGCATTGGCTCGAAGCTAGCTCAAGGTTTGAACCTCAACCTTGAGCGGTTTGAACCTCAACCTTGAGCTTGGCTTGGCCTGGCCAGGATTTTGGACCAAAGGTGTTGGGCTCAAGCTTGACCCAATGTCATATATGCTTTCAAGCTGGACGGGGCTTGGAACCAGGCCCTATTAAATGCTTACCATATCTTTAGCCCAGGCTCAGCCCGAAAATTGATCAAGCCTCAATTTCCAAGCCTAAGCCTAGCCTATGGACCTAAAAGCTGAGCTCAAACCCACTTTTTTCTGGGTCAGGTCTTTAGGCCATTCAGGCCAGCCCAGCCCAAACCATTGATAGCCCTATCACAAGCAAATTGTGGATGGCTAGCTTCTATTCACCTAAAAATCTTTTATAAGATGAGTGAAATACAGTTGTCATGACTAATGAAACTTTTGTGCCCATTCCTGCAATGAATAAAGGCAAAATAGAAATCTTCTTGCATATAAACTTGGTTAAAATCTTATTATGGATTTTCACATAGATCACTTATTTGTAGAGTCATAGCACATGATGAAGAAATATATCGAACCAGGTTATTCAATGAACTGCCAAACATTGTGATGCACAAAAAATTTGGAGAAGTGTCCATTTGAACAAGTCAAACTGCTGCATCCCACTTTGAATAAGTGGTGGTAGTTGGTGATTTCTCCAATGATCACTAAGAAAAACTAGAATTGAATGAATGGTATAAAGAACAAATGGTTATCCAAAATAAAAAGTTTTAAATAAAGGAAAAGCTTTAAATGGTTTAAGTTGTTAGCTTTAGATGGTATCAGGAATGAATGGTTTAAGTGGTCAAAAATTGTTTAAGTTTTTGGATGTGCTAACACCTATATCATTTCTTACCATGCAAGGTCAAACCAATAGAATTAGCACACTCAGCTCAGGTGAGATAGAGCGATAACCATCAAGCCATGTCTCAGCTTTTTGGTATTAAATCTATTAACCTTATTCTCCAGTTTTTTCTGTTAATGGTAACATTTATCATAATTATGTCTCATAATGTCCTTCCATGTTAGTTTGGTTTTTAGTTCTAGAACAATTGACGGATATGGGCATTACTTCTTATCATTACTTCCTCAAGATTTTTGTTGTTGAACACATACCCGAATGATCAATGGTGAAGTTAATTATTAGACACAAAAGACAGTTCAAACTATGGTTTTAGGTCCTAAAAGGATATCCTGTAGGATGTCAGGATGATTTGCCACCTCAAGTGTCTAAATAGGACTATTCTGCCAACATTCTAGCATCCCAATCGGCACATCTTGGGGCTTCCTCATCTTAGGCACTGGGATGAGATGGGATGGCGGCGTGTCTCATTCCATGAAAAAATCGAAATGCCTTTGTCCCATAGGATTTAAGCCTTGGTTCAAAGTTTAGGCTATATAATTAGTCTTAGTTTAAAGAGAGCCCCCTACCAACCAGCACGCCCCCTCTCTCCTTCCTTAGAAAAAAAAAGGAAAAAGGAAAGAGGGGAGGGGGAGCATATCTGCTGCCTTTCATTAAGGTTTGATACCATACACATTCTAATTATCTCTTCAGTTATGTTGAGTAGCCCATTTGAGCTGCACAAATTCTGCATTGTAGTTGGATATTATTATTTTTAACACTGAGATTTCATTCAGGTCATCTCTATCAAAGTTATTCGCAATAAGAAGACTGGACAATCAGAGGGATATGGATTTGTGGAGTTCTTCTCACATGCAGCTGCTGAGAAAGTACTTCGGAGCTTCGGTGGCCATATGATGCCTAACACAGAACAGCCTTTTCGGTTGAATTGGGCATCATTTAGTATGGGTGATAAACGTTCAGATGCCGCTTCTGATTATTCTATATTTGTGGGTGATTTAGCTTCTGATGTTTCTGATGCCATTCTACAAGAAATTTTTGCTGGTAAATATTCATCAGTGAAGGGTGCAAAAGTTGTTATCGATGCCAATACTGGCCGTTCAAAAGGTTACGGGTTTGTAAGGTTTGGAGATGACAACGAGAGAACTCTTGCCATAACTGAAATGAATGGTGTATTTTGCTCTAGTAGGCCCATGCGCCTTGGTCTTGCGACTCCTAGAAAATCTTATGGTATGTTATGATACCTTAGTTTTGCAGTTCCATCCTTATACGTGAGATCAGTTTTTTTTTTTTTTCAAAGAAAAAATGTTATTTGTTTAATAGCAAATATTATTTTTAGTCAATGTTCTCCTATGTTTTCCATTTGGTAAGTCGGGACATCATTAGTTGGTATTATAGTTAACATAATATTCTTATTTTCTTATCAAGAAAGATAGGATATTGTCTATAACTAGCTTGACTTCGTATTGCAGAATTTAATTTTTGTGTTACAGAACATGTCTGGTCTGCTTCTCTGTGGACAATCTGATTGTCCAACACAGCATAGGTTGCACATTGTGCTGCAAAAAGTATGAGATGCTTGGACATGATGTCAGTGCCTCATGGCTTTGGCTTTGACAATGAATGCTGTGTATCCATGCTCTTGGGAGTCACAATGTGTGGGACAAGCTGCTCTGAAATTTTAAATTGTCTAATGCCTTCTACCTTAAACCTTTGTTCTTTGGCCTTACATGATTGGTCATTTCTGCTGCTGATTGATGATTGAAAATCTTCTGACCTTGTTTATTTTCTGTGCTTTAGTGGACCTTGTGCTAGCGTGTCAAGAGTGTCATCGTAAGCGTAAATGCCCTAGTTTCATTCCTTTTCCTTTTTCTTTTCTTATTTAGGGCCTGGGGTTTCCTAGGAGGTTAGAACTTGCTTATGTTTGCTACACAATTAATGTTAAGCATGTCCATTTCAAGTAGTCATCGAATACATGAAGTGCAGGCTAGAGCTTGATCAAGCTGCTATGTTTGCTTTAACAAATGCACTCATTACTTGACATATATTTGAATATCAAGAACCAGTTATTTGTTAAACATATTTGCAGAGTTTTGTGCAATTTTTTCTGTAATTATGCTGACCATGGATAGTCGGGACAAGGCTGGATAGTGTGATCATTCGAAGTCATAAAGATTAGGGGTTCCTCTGGAGTGTTATGTTTGTCAAGGTTTCCTACAACTTGGTAGGAGTTGGAGAAAAAACAACCCAGTACATGGATATCCTAGCATTCATTCTATACATTCATGATCGTATTATTTTATATATGGATATAGAATAATAAATATTTACTGATACAAGAGTTTATGAAGATTTTATATGGATGATTTTAATGGCACTGTGTTCTTAGATGTGGAAAATGAAGGTCAGTTATATAATACAAAGTGTAAGTGCTGAGTCAGTGATTTTTATTTTTTAGTTTGTCAAAGTTGAATATTATGATAACTTTTGTTTGAAATATTCAACACCCCCCCCACCCCCTCCCCCCCCCCCCGCCCGCCCCCCCGGGGCAACAAGGGGGCATGCGTGGGGTTATGTGAGTATATTTGCTAGATTCTTCCTCCTAACTTCCATTTAGCTTAGCTTAGATCTTTCTCTTTTCTTTGCCTTGGGTTGGGGCTTTTTGCATTGCACATGCTTTAAACCATCACAAATTAGTTCTTCATTATCTTCAACGATAGGTGCAAGCTCCATTTTTCTTCTTTGTATCTTCTTTTCCTCACCCTAGCTGCCCCAAACTTACCCTGTGTCTGGGCATTCTCATATTTAATAGGTTCATCTTGTTTTTGTGAGACATCTCTGTTACTCATAATTCTGTAACACAGAACATTGTAAGCCTTGCAAATTCACCTTAACCTGTGCTAAGGTGTGCATTGGTTCTGTAACATACCATGAGGACCATTCTAATTCACCCACCTAGATTCTGTTCTGTTAGATATCTCCTTATTTCTCTCTCCATTCTTTGGTATGATAAATCCAAGATACTAAAACCAATGGCACCAGCATCTCTTGGCTATATATTTTGATTGGAATGATATTAAGACCAATCACTCCAGTATCTCTTGGCTATTAATTTTGGTTAGATTCATATCAAAACCAATTGAACCAGTATCTCTTGGCTACTAGTTTTGATTAGAGTCTTGTTTTCATTTCAATTTCATTGAAATTGCATTCTGTATACTTTCATTTCATTCTACTAAGGTTTAAGCTCTTATCCTCTTTGGGTTCTTCCACAATTCCTGCTTGACAATTAGCATTGCGCCTATATGATCAAACATAATATTTTGTGAAATAAGCATTATCATACTTTGGAAAGATCTGCTATGACTGGGCTCATACATGACTCTTAGAGTAAGCTTGCTGAAACTAACTTTATATTTCATAACCTTAAGAATGTAATTTTGTATGTGCCTTTATAGAACTGACTTTATAAGAGTACATATTATGCTGTCGCATTGTCATGAATGGAAATAAGATCCTTGTCTTTTTTCTCTGCATGGTGCTTTTTTAATCTTACAAACATGGGATTTCCGGATCTCCTTAAAATCTCACTTCTGCCATTGTTAGTTTCTTTATATGTGTGGTTTATCTCTGTGTCACCTTTTCTCTGCCAAATTTGGTTTTCAATCCTGCAATTGTGCTTAATATGTTGTGCTCTGTCCTGTTTAATGTCATTTAATATGATAAACTCATGAATGCCTATTAAATATATCACATATTAGTCTAAAAACCTGCCATCTGTAACAATTAGTCATCTTGAAATATACATTTATGGGCAAATATACATTTAACTCCTTCACTTTTATCAGGCTCTCATCAATATACATTTGTGAGCAAATGTTCTGAAAATTATGATCATAAATTGTAATTGGATAGATTCTTTACTGAAATGTAGATTATAGATTATGTTTTGACTCATGCAATTTCTTTATGTTTTCATTGTGTGCATCGGCATGCCTATGCGCTAGTATCCATTTGGTCTCTGGGATTTGGAACCCCAAATGTGTTCCAAGTTGCCTTCAACCCCAGGGTGGTGCTGAATGGCTGTAGTTGATAGTTTGAGAACTGCGAAGTGCAGCAATGGTGACTTACTAAAAAAATGGAGTGATGCTATGGGGCTCCACTCAGTCATCTCACCAGTTCCTTGTGCTGATGTTGCACCTTGGTGTGATTCATGGGGTTTGATGTGATGTGTGATGGAATCGCTGCAATTCACAAGGGTTGGCATGATTTATGAGGGGGTGGCCAATCATGACATGCCATGCTAGCACCCTATCAACACAAGGAACTGACTGGGTGACTGTAACAAGCTTTATAATATTTTTTTTCTTAAAAAAGAGATTTTATGGTATGGGAACATAAAGGTCATATATTCTCACTTTGCTATGCAATTGCTAAGCTGGACAAGGTTCTATGAGTGTCAAATTTTGGATAGGGAGAGGCAGTGATATCTTTTCTGGATATTCTGTGCATGCTACTCTCCAGTGGTGCAGTCCATCGCATCTAATGGAACATGGCATTGGAAGCATGTTCCGCTTTAGATTAAAGCCTTTATGGGCAAACTTTTGAATGGTACTTTAACCGGTGAGGGCCTTGCCAAGAAGAGGTATAGTTTGCAAGTAAACACTTCACATCATGGAAGACTGAACGCATTGTATCTCCTATCATGCATCCTATGAAAGGAACAGGATCTACCTCTCAGTCATTGGCACTGCAGTGTGGCAGTTTAGCTTGGAGGTATTACTCATGAGAAATACTATCTGTGCATTTGGAGTTTCTGTTCCTTTTCTTTTAGTCCTGGGAAGTTCTCCATCGGTTATTGCAAACTAGACTGAAGTAAATTTCCACATCTAAGTAATGTTTGTTTGAGCTATATATGTAATGTTTGTTTCTGGAATGGACTGGCTTGCACCATTGGTGTCAGTCAACATCATTGTGGAAGGTCTTTGTAATTCTCAGTTGAAGAGATACTTGTGGTTTTCTGTAAAAGAGTTGTTCATCACTTATGAGATATGAGCATCATGGGGAAATTTTGATTTTTCATAAAATCATTACAAATGTTATTACCAGGTAAACTTCTCTGAGTGTTTTATTTTGTGTATTTTCTGTAAAGGAACTACTGTACATCAGGGCAAATTCTTACATTTGACACTGAACCTGCAGGTTCATACAACCTAGCGAAAGATATTAGAGGTTATTGAAAAGGCTGAAACCCTTAATATATTTGTACTGAAATGTAGGTATTTGCCATTCAGTAGAAAGTGGTTCCAAGGTTTTAAATCTCGTGGGATAGTGGTGTCCCAATTTTTTTACGGAACGAGATACCCCGCATCCTATTCTATCTCGATCCCCAATCTGATCAAGCATCTCAGTACTTGCTTGGGATGCTTTTTTCTTAACAAAAATTATTTGTGAAACTTTATTTGATTTTTAAATATATTTGAATTTCAAAAGTTTTATGTTTATGATAAATTAGATCTATTTAATATTGACATTATAATCTATTATTGCCAAACTCGGACAGGACGGAACAGCCGAGCTTGGTCTCGAAATCTTTCTAGGATGAGACATCTCGGCTGTCTTGGCCCCCTGTCTTGCCAAGACTGGAATCATTGGGCGGTTCTAAGCAAGTTAAGTGGTAGGCCTCGTTTACTCAAAATTGTCTCAATCCACCCCTGGTGCTGAACATTTCGATCCAACCTGCAATACACCACCATATATTGCTGATGATAATATATTAGCTTGCTTATCCTTATCTATTCATTAAATAGGTCAGTTCTCAGACAGCACTTTTAGATTAGATCTAAATTAGTTAACTTACCATCTGATGCAGGAAGGTCCGTATGCTGTTCTTTCAGCAGTTACAACTCTTGACTGTTGAACTAGCAAATGATACCATAGGCCAACAGTATTGATTTGTTAACTGGATGATTTGGCTCTGTGGCATCGATTGTCTTTTATTTTTTATTTTAAAAAACAAAGTTCTTTTGGTTTCTCAGACATTTCAGTTTGACCTACAAGCATCTGGAAGGACTTTCTTTTGTTGTTTGGGTGTGGTTATGCAGAAAGTGTCCTTTCATTTTTCCTGACTATTCGATTTTGTGGTTTTTAGGTAGTTCTGGGTCCAATGGTGCTTCTGCAAAAAGCTTCCAGTCAGATGGCGATTCAACTAACACAACAGTGAGCAGGATTTTTACCTACATGGGTTTTAGGGTGGTGTCTAAATGTATAATTTTATTCAGTGATCTTTTTCCTATTGTAGGTTTTTGTTGGAGGGCTTGACCCAAATGTCAGTGAAGATGATTTGAAGCAAGCCTTTTCTCAATATGGTGAGGTTGCTTCTGTCAAAATTCCAGTTGGGAAGCAATGTGGTTTTGTGCAATTTGTCCACAGGTAACCCACTTAATATTTGCTTCTGAATATTGTGATGAAATCAACTTATCATAGTGCTCTAGAGCCCCTACAGTGGTGCATGTCATTAATCTGGTTACTTTTGACAGAAATAATGCTGAAGAAGCATTGCAGCAGTTAAATGGAACAGTAATTGGAAAGCAGGTGGTTCGCCTTTCATGGAGTCGCAACCCTGCAAATAAACAGGTTTGGGCTATTTGCAATTTTGAAAATTCATACATCTCCCCTGCTCTTATTTGCATAAAAGATGCGTTTCCTAAGTTTCAAATAAACCATGCAGTATATAAATGATTTGTTTGTTCATTGTCTTTTTAGATTTGAGATTACTTGCGTCCATTTAAATTCTTCTTGGGTGAAAATAAGTACAATGAAATCTGAGTTTTTATTTTAATTGAAGTCCTAACCAGTAAAAAGATCCAGCAGGTAAAACCAACTATGGTTGGCATGCTTCTTAAAATTTATCTAAATTTGCCCCAAAAGTTGCAGTTTCAGCTTGTTCAACTGAAATAAAAGTTTTGCAATGGTATATACTTATTGCAATCAAAATGATTAGGAGAAGACCCTTGTTTTACCATTTAAAACATACGTTTCAGATAAAAGCAACTAGGATTTTATCAAAATTAAATTTGCAAGGCCACACTTTATGACCTCAACCATCAAGTTTGGCCCAACTATCTAGGGTGGGGCAAACCTATAAATGGTAATAGTTACAATTTGACATGTCCTCCCTATCGTAATTCAAATTACATATTTACCTTTGTTACTTCATGATTATAATATACAGTGTACACCACCACCAACAGCAGCAATGCCTCAATTTCAAACTAGTTGGGCTAATTACATGAATCTTTTTTTTTTTTCTATTTTGCTTGATTTAGAGCCGAACTTTCTATAACATATAAAAATATCATCTTTCTTTATTACTGCATTCGATGTATTTTTAGTCTATCTTTACCTCTTTTTCCTTATATATATATAAAATCATTCTTTTGTACCAGTGCTTTCTATATTAAATCATTTCTTTGTACTAATGCATTCCTTCGTCTATATTGTGAATGCTCAATCCATTTAATTCATACTTTTCTCAATTTATTATCAATTGATGCTACCTTTACCTTTTAATGAATGACTTTATTTTTTATTCTATTTTCTCCTACATTATCACACATTCATCTCAACATTTTCATTTCAACTATACTCATTTTGTATACATGTACGCCCAACATTCTAAACTATTTTATAAAGCTTTTCGTTTAATTCAGTAGGTATCTTATGATTGCATAATATTCTAACTGCACTTATTTATTTTATCGAACATGCTTTAATCCTATGGACAATATCCTCCTTATTCTTCCATTCATTATGAATAATCAATCCTGTATATAAAAAATGATTATTTTTAAGCATTTCATGATAGTTTTTACTATACCTTCGTCTCTATTTCTAATTTAACTAAAATTGCATTTCATACATTTAGTATTTGTTTGACTTAATTCCAACTTACAATTAATCTCAATTTTAGTTTTATCCACCAGTATTATATTATCTATAAATAACTTACACCATAAAATATCATCTTGAATATGCTCAGTAAGTCCATCCATAACTAATGCAATAAGATAAGGAATAAAAGCAAATTCCTGATATAAACCTTTATCATTGAAAATTCACTGGTATTATCATCAGTAGTTTTTATACTAACAATCACTTCATTGCACATGCCCTTGATTATATTAGTATATCTAACAGGTGCTCTTTTTTTCTAATACCCATTATGAGACTTTTTTAGAGACTATTATAGACTTTCTCTAAATTAATAAAAACTATATAAAGATTTTATTTTTTTTTCTCTATACTTATTTATTTATTTATTTTTAAGAAATAGCTTCTATAGTCGACTTTTCTGTCATAAAATCAAATTGATTTTATGATATTTTTTATGATTTTTCAGTCTATGTTCAATTACTTACTCTCAAAATTTCATTGTATAACTTTTGAGTTTATACCACAATAGTTAGAATAGTTTTGAATATCATATTTATTCTTATAATTCGATACTATAGTACTCTTGTTTTATTCATTAGGCTTTTTTTGGTCTCTAAGATCTTATTAAACAAATTTATCAACTAAGTTACTGCTAAATTACCTAAATAATCTCAATAAAAATTTTATTATGTTCAACTGCTTTTTCTATTTTCATCTTTTTGTGTCTTTTTTATCTTAAATATCCTAATTCTATGAGTTTATGGGAGATTTTTATATGGGATATTTTTATCTTCAGTGAAGCTAGTAATGCATCTTAAATCATTTACATGATTTTTATTTAATACTTTATTAAAATAGTATCTCCATCTTTCTTTGATTTCATTCTGTTTAGCTAAAATTTTTGTATCTTTATTTTTAATACATTTAATTTGAATCATATCTTTAGTTTTTCTTGCTCCAATTCTTGCAATTGTATATATCTTTTTGTTCATCTTTAGTTTTTAACATGCAATATAACTCTTCATTTTTCTTGAATTTATCTTTCATACTATCTTTTTAACTTCTTTCTTAGTTGTCTTATAGATTTTATACAGTCCTCTATATCTACATTTAAGTAGTTTTTTATAGCACTATCTTTTATTTTTAATCACTAATTAAATTTTCTTATTCCACCACTAAATTTCTTTACTGTATGGTCTTTATTTTTTTGACTCACTTAGCATCTTTATAGCTACTTTTTTCGTACTACTAGTCATCCCTTTCTATATAGTATTGATTTTCTATATAGTCTTTATTTTTTTTTCTTCATTATTCTATCCTTAAAAGCTATTAGTTTCTATCTTTTTAAATTCCATCGCCTGGTCCTTCAATTCTTATATTTTTTAATCTTTCTTTTCTATTTCTGAGTACTTATATCCGTAACCATCCGTTTATGTTAAATGATTAAACTCTCACCGGGTATAACCTTATACAATTTTTATATAAACTTGATCAAACTTTCTACTAAGATAAAAATCTATTTGACTAGTATTATATTTTCTTTAAATAAGAAATTTTCTTTCAAAAATATATGTTAACTGATATTAAATTATATGCCATTGCAACTCCTAAAATGACATCTCTTTTTTCATTTTTATTTTTGAAATCATAACTTCTATGTACTCTTTTAAAATATACATTATACTTTTCCATGTGTCCATTCAAATCACCTTCGATAAATATATTTTCCTACTAGAAATCTCTTGAATTATTACATCAATGTCCTCCCAAAAGCATTGCTTTGTAGTATCATCTAAACCTTCTTAAGTAGCATAAGCACTAATAATATCGATGGAGCCCTTTCTTAACACTAATTTAATCAAAAATATTCTATTTCTTATTCTTTGTATGTTTACAACCTCATCTTTGAAGCTTTTATCTGCAATAATTCTTACTCTATTTTTATTGTTATATTTTTTCTATATATCAAATTTTATTGCCATTAACTTCTTTTGCTTTTTCTTTTATCCACTGAGTGTATTGCAAGCAAGCTATATTAGTTCTTCTTTTAATCATTGTATTAGTTAGTTCTATTAATTTTTCTATTAATGACCTTATATTTTAAGTTACTTTTCACTACATCAAGGCACCAATATAACGTGTCGCTTCTGAAAAGTGCCTTAGCCAATCCTTGCAAATTTTTCGCTATATCCAGAATCCAATGTAACGTATTGTAAGTAGGGGATGCCCCAACCATTTTCCCTAATAGATTTATGTTTTTCAAAATCACTCTTTTATAGCTAAAATTCCTAAATTATCAAATAAACTACTGACTTTTCTTGTTTCTAAGTTTAAAAATGTTTTACTTTGATTCTGCTTCCATCTGATACTGCCTACAATGAAACAAGACAATATATTTGGTCCAAGTTATGGACCACTGCATGCTCTTCGAAGCTGAAACATGCTCAGATTATGAACTATAATTGTACTGAAAAGAATATGTACTGAAAAGAATATGTTGGCATCTGATAAGTGCACAACTGACATCAGCTGATGAAAAAAAAAAAAAAAAAAAAAAATAACAAAATTCCGGACCCATCAATAGCTTAATAAATTGAATGTTATAGCCAAATGAGAAGTGGCATAATTTCAGGCCAAATTGTTTAATATTCTGATATGTGTGCTATTGACAGTTTAGAGCTGATCCTGGCAGTCACTGGAATGGTGTATACTATGGAGGGCAGGTTTACGACGGATATGGGTATGCCTTACCAAGCGCATACCCTGCAGCATACGGGGCTTACGCATTTTATGGTAATCAACAGCAAGTTAATAGTTAAAATGGAGTTTTTATCGGATCCAACATAGCTGTTGTGAGGGAGTTACATTGAAACTGGCTTAGTCATGGCAAATGACTGATAGAGAGCAGAAGGTTGTCTGTGAGTCGGCATAAAATACATGGTATGTAGAGTGTGTTCTTGTGAGCTATGGTTTTTAACTGAGGACCCTACTCATTTAAGATTCTGTTTAAATAAACTTTGCAAATTTTGGCTGCTAGCTGTAAGAAAGGGGGAAAACCTAGTTTGTTGCCTTGTGGAAATGGTTGTGTTGTTCATTTAAGGTATCATTAACTACTGGAAAACAGTTTATGGCCTTCTAAATTCTTATATTTTTCAAACAATGAATGATTTAGAGAACAAATGACTGATGGAGTTGTAAAAGATTCTTCAGGGCAGGACAGTTCTGTTAACCACGGTTAGTCTCCTATGTGAATCCAGGATTCAGATAGGACAAAGGGAATCCAACTGTTGTTCTATTTGAAAGGAATGGACTGTCAACTGGCTCTAAATCTCTGGGAGGTGCAATTATTTGTTCTGGATAGCAGTTACAAAAACTTGATTTACTCTTGAAGGTATAATCTTTGATATCCAATGGTTATCCAAACTCGAACTCCGCTTAATCCATCTCAGTATTCTTATCACCCGAATCCGTTCCAATTCTTCGATAGGTGGGATATATACAACAAAAGTGGGACTCTAAAACTCCAAGGCCGGCAAAAATTTAGTGAACCACGGACTTGATCTGGATGTGGCGGCAAAGGCAAGTAGAATTAAGGAGCCTTAAGATCATAAAACAGTTATCATGATGGCTGTTGGTATTTGCGCCCATCCACCACGTCTCATCGTTATTTTTATCACAAACTCGTCGTATCATTCGTTGGTCATTTCGTAAAAGGAGACGGGTGTGATTAACAAGGGTGTGGTTTGAGGTACATTAATTGTTTTAAAAATTTTATATAGAATGGACTGTTTAAATATATAATATCACATCATAAATCATTCATATACATGAATCATTTATCTCATAGATAATGATGAGAGACAGAAACTTATAAAGATAAATTTTTCTTGCCTTCCAAATTGAAGTTCTCAAAGTTTCATTTTGATGCATAAACTCCAATCCATTCTCCTCTTCTCGGCATTTTTGTGTGAAAAATAGGAATTCATTTTCTTCGGCTCGCTAGGATGGAAAAACCTCTCAAAATTTTCTAGTAAACCAGACAATATTAAATAAAAATTCTTAATATATTCACCCTCGAGAATAAATGGATTTCAGATTGAACAGTCACAATATTTCACTATTTCAAACCACAGATCGCTTATATCCATTCTAGTTTGAAGATTATGCTATTGTTTGGAATCTATCTGAGAACCCAAACAGACTAAACAAGTCTCTTATTGTTTAATTTATTTTGAGAGAGACAGTGGAGGGGACACCACCATCATAGCTTGAATCTGTTTCTTTCCCAATTGCAAGGGACACAAATGAAATGGGCTAAATTTATTGGAGTAACTTATTGTTACTGCTATCAATGTTATTGGAAGAAGAGCTCTTATTTGTCTAGTTCCATTATTCATTGGATTTTTTATTGGAATAAGTTATGGATGCATAATTGTTATTCTTAGATGTATAGTAGAACAAAACAGATTTCCTTTTTTTTTTTCAGGAAAAAGTAGAGGAGAAGTGATAACAACAAAACAAAGACGCTACCTATGAAATTATGTTCAATGATAAAAAAATAAAATTGTGTTCAATTATAATGAGATTATTACCTGTATGAATATTAAATTTTAAAACATAAATCCATGTTATGATACAAAAGAAAGCCTTAATGATTATCTGCCATCCAAAAATATACCGTTTAATTTTATTTGCATGTGATATGTACTAAGAAAATACAGGTTATTGATAACAAACCGAAAGAGTTAAAAGAGTTCAGCTAGTAACTCCTGACATTTTAAGGATAGTGTTGGAAATGAGAGCGGGTTGGGCATCCATGATGGATTGATCTGATTCAATCTGGATTCATGATTTTGAATTCGAAAAATGAAAAAGGTTGAGAGGGGTTACTTTTAATTTCTTCCTCAGAAATAAACCTCCTATGCTCTGCAAAAAATTGAAGAACTGCTCTCCTTCTCTCTCTTTTTCTTTAAGAATCTCCATAAAAAACCTTAAGGAATCAAGGTTCTTTGGGTTACAGCAAATGTGTATTTTTCATTTAAAGTGATTATACACTAAACTAGTTATAGCATACATGAAACAATGGATAAGTTAATCTGAATTTTGCTACAATTTTCAAGTATGAGAGGCATCTTGGTTTTGACTCCGACTTGTGTTTTTATTTATATTTTGTTTTATTGGTAACAAAGCCCGATACTGTTATTTTTGTACGCTATATTGTTGTTTGGAATTAATTACATGATCTCAGAATATGTTTTATATGAGTTCTTATAGAGACATTTCATAGCACCTTCCATGGTAACTTCTTCAATGTTACATTATATTGTATGAAATTTGAGGATAAGTAGCCCTCAGGCCATGCATTCAATTTGCTAAATTTCATGCTCTAACGCTGCTTATGTAAGGAGAACCAACGAGCCCAAATTTTATCAATATCATACGTTTTTACGGCTCTGCATACATACATTTTTGATGTAGAAGCTCTATATGGTTTGAATCCTCTCAGGTCAATGATTCATTTGGGATAAGTCTCACCCGATTTTGTTTGGTGTAGTAAGAGAAAATTAGAACCAAAGTTCATATGGACCGAAATTTCGAGGGCTTCTTTCTCCCTAATTGTGTGTGTGATTCATGACCACCATTAGGCATCTCTGGAAAGCTTTTATTGAGAGCTTTCCAACGATACATGTTGTGCTCCAAGACTTGAAGCATAGAGAGAAAATTGAGAGAAAGAAACTCTCAATTTTTCTTGCGTCATGAGCTGCTGGAGGTTAAAAATGACCTTCACTCCTGTACATGCACACGCATGCTGGAGGCATGTGGGCTTTACGCGTTCTCTGCTCATTTTTTTTTTGTCTTTCAGGCCACCATCATTGGACTACCAAACTTAATGCTTTCGTTGGTAGGGTGTAGAGCCCTTTAAGCTTATGGTCTTGACTTAGAGCTCCAAGATGGCAGTTTTAATAAATAAAAATAATTATGAATGCTAGCCTCCAAAATTTTCTAAAATCGTATAGTTTTTGGGTTGTGGTGTTATTTTTTAATTTTGGGCAATGTATCATTTTTGGTGATTTATTGCATTTAATTGCATATTTTAATTTTTAAAATTGTATAAAATAGTATATTGCTTGTAATTGCTATTTGTTATGATTATTTAACCTTTCTATGATATAGATTTGATTCTAGATAGTTGGAATCATATTTGCATTAGTAGTTATGCCATATTGCATTTGTTTACATTTTAAATTGTTTAATAGGGAATGTTACATATGTGATGTATTTACTCTTGATTGTTGATTATGAATGAATTGGGATCTAGGTTATGATAGCATGTATATCTTGTATTATAACTACACTGATTACAAAATGAATCCACATTATACCATGCATGAACATATTGGTATATTGAATGTGAAATATAAGATATGTAGGAAAGGCCTCAAGGTTTGGCAAGACAGCAGGAGCAAGGTTCTTCTGGACTCTTTGCCAAATATATGGGAACAAGTCATAAAAACCATGAGAGAGAAGTTTTATCTTCCACTTATTGGGCTATTGTGAAAGGGCTTAAGTTAGTAAGGGAGCATCACATTCAAAATAAGATCAGATTATCTTAGTTCCTAAATCTTTGGAGCACAAGGCATATGGACTTTAGTGTTAGTAGAAAGAACCTAGAGTTGGTGCTGTTTCTGGTTCAAGTGCTGAATGCAAAGTGATGGCATTCATTAGATCACATAATGTATGATAATGAGTAAATTAGTCCATCTTGTTTTGTACATAGGAGGTGTTCATATGTTAGATTTAATGAAGTTGCAACTTATTTATCTATATTTTTTGATATCTCTAATTAAGTGGGAGTGAACCTTAGACAGGCAAAATAATAGTGATTATCATCTAAGACTTAAGATTATATGGATTTGACTAAGTTTATGATGGTAAGACATTTGTTACATGGGAAATGATTGTAAGCTCCATGAACTTTCAATCTCGTGTCTTAGGTTAAATCATCATTCATTTGGTTGGAGTTTGCTACAGATAATAATGTGTGTTAAATAGAGTATGCTAGTATTAATTCTACATTATTGTGTGTTTATTTGGTTGATGAAATAGCTTCTTCTTTTAATAACATTGTGGCTGAACTAAACAAGGAGAATAAGTTGAACGATGACAACTTTGACATTTAGCACTGTAAGGTTAAGTACATCACCCTAAACCATACCAGATTAAGAACTACAATAGTAATTTCGCTTAGCATAGAAGGAATGAAGAGGCATACCAGGCCTAGAAAAGAAAGTACGATATATATAGCTCATAATACATTATTTAGCTGTATGTAAGATGATCTAATGTGTGAGTTTGAGAGGCATAAAATGGCTTAAGAAATGTGGGTTGTTCTGAAAGAGAAGTTTGCGATGACTTTATCAACTAGGCAAAGGTAGCTCACAATTAAGTTTGACACCTATGTGAAGTGCCGGCATCATACTATGAAATAGCATAGGAGAGAGATGTAAAATATGATTAGGGGAGTTGAAAAGTGTTGGTCATTTACTAACTGATGAACAATAGGTTCAAGTAGTCATATGATCTCTTCCTCAAAATTGAGAGTATATGAAAGTTAACATGACACATAACAAGAACATCAAGACCTTTGATGACATTACTCATCATTTAGAGTTAGAAGCTAGTGCTTGGAGGCAACTAAATCTTTAGCACATGCTTATGTGGTAGAAACAAGCTCCCATGAGACTTTTGGTTCAAAGCAAGGAAGGAATAGGAGATCATTTAAGAAAGGAAAAAAAGGTAATTGAGCATTAAAGAAAGCCAAGATCTATCATTGCAAAAGAGGCAAACATGTGGAAAGAAGGATATGAGTAAAGTGGATTGCTACAACTATAGCAAACTAGGACATTTTGCTCATGATTGCATTGAGCTAGCTCGTGAGCCTAATGGTGCTTGTGAGTTCAAAAAGGTATCACCTTACTTAGCTCCTCATAAGTGATACATTGCTAGAAATGTGATGCTAAATGAATCTCATCCTTTGAGAATTGTAGACTCAGGAGCAAGTTATCATGCAGTTAGAGATAGATGAGCATTCGTAGAGTATCATGCATCCTTGTAGGAGCAAGATAGATTTATGTAGGAAACAACTCTAGAGTAGAAGTTAAGGGAATTGGCACTTGCAAGTTAAGGTTGCATGGTGGTCAACCCTACTCTTGCATGATGTCCTCTTTGCACCAAAGGCAGTATCTGTAATGGTCTTTCTAAGTTCAGTTATGAACTCTCATGGTAGTAGTGTAAGTATATATTTCTTTAATCGCATCCTCTTCTGATGTTAAAGTGAATGTGGATGTTTGGTATGCTAAATTAGGACATATTGAGTAGGGCAAAAATGTATATAATAGCCAGAGAGGGCTCATTAGGTATACTTAGTAAAATTGGCTTGTTAACTTTTAAACATTATCTAGCTAGAAAAGCAACTAGGAGATCACTCAGTAAAAGAACTAGGGCAGAATTTTTATTGCAATTAGTCCATTCTAATATATGTAGTCCAATGAATGTGAGAGTTAGACATGAAACATATTATTTCATTATATTTATAACTGATTTCATATGTTTTGGCCTTGTTTATCTGTTCTTCCATGAGTTAGAAGTATTAAATTGCTTTAGATGTTATTTAAACATGGTAAAAAATCAGATAAATAAATGTATTAAAACCTTAAAAACATATGGAGGGCATGAATATCAATCTGAGTAGTATAAAGGACTCTATGTTAAAAACGGTATAGCTAGACAATTTACTATTCTAGGAATTTTGCAACAAAATGGAGTTGTAGAGGGAAGGATTAAAACTTTGTTAGCTATTTGGTTAGACCAATGTTGACGCAAGTAAATTTACCTATACTATATTAGGAAGATGTATTATTGATAGCTGCATATATACTTAATCATGTGCCCTTTAAGTTAGCTCCATAGAAGCTATAAATAAATAGAAAGTTTGACCTAAGTGATTTACGACTCTAGGGTCAGCTACCTATATTCATGACTCATCTTACAAATGTAGATACTTAGGTTTGAGAAAATAGAAATGTATCTTCATAAGTTACTCTAAACATTCCAAAGGATATGCGTTCTAAGCAGATGGAAGCGTCACTGAAATCAAGTCTGGAGACACCTCTTGAAAATGACTTTCTAAATAGAGGCGAAGTTAATAAGGATCTTATTCTGCGAAATGAATGATCCAGATAGTACTAGCAACCCTTATGAATTACTTCAGATGCACAAGGATTTTCCTTATCCTCTTGAACCGAGTGGGGGTGATAAGCCATCAAATGAATTAACTTTATAAGGAAGTCAACTATGTAGAAGTAATTGCAAGAGCATTCCTTGTCAATGTTTTGAGATTAAGAGTGAAACTTTTATGATTACTCTGCAAGATAGTGATGAGCTGAAAATTATGGAAGAGGCTCCCTTATCTTCTGTTAAGGCAAAATGGCAAAAGCAATGGAAGAAGAAATGGAGTTTATAAGATCCAATCATATTTGGAACTTAGTTGATCTGCCACCAGAGTGAAAGGCTATTGGAAACAAATAAGTTCTCAAAGTCAAATGCTAGGTACAAGGATCAATAAAGAGATATAAGGCATATTTTGTGGCTAAAGGTTATACTTGGCAAGAGGGTATAGATTATAAGATCTTTTCACCAGTTGTAAGATTTACCTCCATTCGATTGATCCTAGCAATCATCGTACATTTAAGCTTAAAATTACACCAAATAAACATTAAGATTATATTTCTCAATGAAGAATTAGATGAAGATATTTATATGCAACAATCTATAGGTTTCGTTATAAGCTCAAACAATTATCCAGCTGGTGGCATTTGAGATTGCAAAATCCATAACATCCAATAAAGTTATGATGATCTATGAAGACCACTATATGTATATATAAAATATTTTGAGGGTAATTTCATAATTTTGTGTCTTTATGTGATTGGCTAAAAATCACAAAGGTTTTATTGTGCTATTAAAGAATGAATGCCCTCTTATTTTGAAATGAAGGACATGGGTGAATTAGCTTATATTCTTAGAATTTAAGATTTATAAAGATTGTTGAAAGAGGCTTCTTGCTCTGTTATAAGAGCCATACATTAAGAAAGCCCTCAAATGATTTAATATGCAAAATATAATCCCATAAACATGCCCACTATAAATGGTGAAATCTTGAGTCAAGATAGTGCCCTAAGACTCCAGATGACCAAGAGAAGATGTTCGAAATTCCTTACTCTAGTACCGTTCATTGCCTAATGTATACTATGATGTATTCTCAGCTTAATATTCGTTATGCTATGCATTTAGTTAGTCGTTTTCAATCTAATCCTGAACTAGCACATTGAAAAATAGTTAAGAGGGCTTTAATATATCTTAAAGGCATTGCTAATTTCTTTCTATACTAGTAAGGATGTGTTTTGTGCTTAGTGGGGTATTTTGATGCTGATTGAAGTGGAAAGCTTGGTGAGCACAAATCAACAATAGATTATTTTTCTTACTAAATAATGGCAGCATTTCTTGGAGCAGCAAGAAACATACATATATAGCTTTATCTACGATGAAAGCTAAATCTATAGCATGTTCGACTATAATAAAAAAGGTAATTTGACTTAAAAGGTTTTTGCAACATATACAAGTGGCTGATGCATTGAGACCTATAGTGATATATAGTAATAGTCAAGCAATCATTGGCTACGTCACTTTCTTATGATATAAGTAGTTCACGCTTTTCTTATGCTAATAGATAAGCAACTATAACTTTTATGTTCTCTCAAGGAATCTATCTACATGCACAAGCTGTGTTACTTTTTTGCTAGATGCCATATTTAATAGATATTTAATTAGCACATACTAATTAAGATGGGATTGTTTTGAAGTAATAATTCCAATTACTTTTAGTAGTTTACATGGTTAATCCTAGCTTTGTTTAGCAAATTACATGGTTCAAGGAAATTCCATTTCAAGACATTATTTTGTAGCTTTTAGTTAGCCTAGAAGGGTTCATGAGTGATTTATTGATGGTCAAGCCCCCTCTTGATGGAGGTAAATTAATATTACCATCATTATTCCCATATTTATCATTTCTTAATTGCAAGTTGACAAGAGACTAAATTATTCAGAATTATAGCATGTCCTTTGCAGATTCTCATCACCATCATCAATGAAGTTGGTTAATTTATTATAGCAAACTAAAAAAACATGATGCATGCCCGTGAAAAGAGTATAATTTGCAAGAATAATGCTCTTTTTTTATGCAAGGCTATCCAATCATAGCTTCTCTAATATTTCTGAAGTTCATAACCTTAGCAGCTATGATGTGAAAAATTGGAAATCTTCTAACCCAACAACACAGATACAAAAGTTTTGATTTATATCTTGTATCTATTTTCATAAGAAATAAGAAATTTGTTTGGTATAAAATATAAGGATTATGAAATATACTAAGGACTTGAGGTATCATGGAAGAACTAAACACATAAATAGTAAGTATAACTTTGTAAGAGATATTTTAGTATAGAAGATATATTTATTCAATATACTCTGATACATCAATTGGTGGCTGATCCATTGACTAAGTCGATTCTTAAAGAATTATATTCTGATTATGTTAAACCTCTAGGGTTGCATAGATTATAACATGACACGGTACTTCATAGTTGCACTTTGTTTTATTAAATAAATTACTTTGTTTCATTGATTTATCGTTTGATAGATAAATACTAGTACAAATATACATTGTACCTATATAAAACGTCACGTTGCAAGCTAAGATGAGACATTGTATGCTTGCAATTTTGAGAAAGTACAAGGCAAGTATACATTAATTATATTGTCATGTTGACTAAGGTTAAGATGAGGTCCACATAATGATATTTGGATCGAACTAGATTTCCTGCTATTATATTAGCCTATATAGTTAGCTAGATGTGAGAACTTATTTAGGCACTCAAGAGAGCAAGCTAATAAGGTCTCAAGTGCATGTGTAAGCCTAGAGTGGCATGTTGTTAAGATTAAGATTGAGCTAAGATCTGTATAATGATTCAATATAAGTTAATGAAAGGCATGTGCTCCTTTGGGAAAAAAAAAATGACCATAGTATGTCATTCATAGCACATGCGTTAAATTCGACGAATAAGCAAAGTTAGAGAGTAAATCCCTATTCCCTAATCCATATGATTCATGTGAGGCAACAATAGCTTTGATTTGTGCTCTAGGTGACTTTCAATTATTTTGTGAAGTAATAGATAAATGCTGCTACTTTAGTACGTTAACTATTGTCATGGGAGATCCAGCCTAATAAAGCATATTTAGAAAAGTAATTAATGTAAAACTAAGCAGCATAAGTGTAAAGGAAAGGTGTATTTTGGTTTCTGCTCATAGCCAGCTATCCGTATGGAGCAGCGGTCTCTCTCTTGATACCCTCCCTATCTTTACCTTCCTCCCTTATGTACCGTCATCTAAGTTGAGAATGATAATATATGACAAGTGAATGTTAAAAGATCAAATATATGACGGCGATTTGAAGTCCGGAACCCCTCCATTGTGTAAGACCGCACCAAATGGTCTTATAATTTATGTCACACATTATGACACCCGTAAGGCCTAAGTTAGATGTCCTTGGTAGCAGTCCTGCTGCCATGTGGCCATTTCTTAACATAATTAATTATAATGTCGCAAAAGTGTCCGTAAATCATCATCACGATAACTATTTTAAAACAATGCATCATACCGTTGGATGCACGGAGACACCTGGAGTTTGCGTTCTCCCCTCGCGTCTTCCGGCCGTTTTGCAACATGTGGGGATCTGGATCTTAGACCATTAGGTATCTTTGGGAAATCATTCAACCCGGCAACGGATCCACTCTTTCCGCGTGCTGTGCCAATTGTTGACCATGCTCCCATCCCACGTGTCGTTCTACACTATTTTAGCGGTCGTGGGCCCCATGTTTCGTGCTATCAGGACGAAATGTGTCGGCTTGAAGTTATCTGTTTTATCGCACTCAGCTGACATCTGTGCCGGGACCAAATCTAGAAGGCAATCACCAAAAGCGAGATTCCCCGCCTCTTCGGACCTCGTAGCACCGCCTTCGACACGTTAGGTTTTCCGCGGTCATGATTATGGTCACCACCGAGTGAGCTTAACTGCTCCAAACTATCTTACTCCAGATAGCCTTAGTGACGGAAAAAAAAAAAAAAAAAAAAAAAAATTTATTGGTTGACCTAGAAATTTCAATTAAGAAATCTATTCTAATTTAAAATCATTGAAGATCATGTTACTAGTTAGAAAATATGAAGCCTTATAACATTTCTAAATGAAACCTTTAATTTTTTTTTTTTTTTTCTCTCTCTCGTGTCTCTTAAAAAAGAATCTATTCATACTTGACCGGTACCTTAAACAACATTTCTATATGATTCACAAATGGTGCTCAATTGTCCTCCTTGAACTACGTGGTTCAATTACGACACATTTGCCGGCGGTAAGCGTGAGTGAAGCACGAGGGGAAGTCCCTGATCCACGGCCGATGAGGAGTGGAGTGGGAGAGGGGCAGAGTTGGTGGGGTCTGGAGCCCGGCAGGTGTTTGTTTGGGAAAAGCTTAGAGGACGGCCTCCACCGCCACCCAACACCCGTCTCTCTCCCCATCTCTCTCTACCTCCCTCCAATGATGGCGTCATTCGTTTTGGTCTCTGCGCCTCTTCCTTCTCGTTTTCCTCCTCTCTCGAAGGGGAGGCTCTCATTTTCTTCTCTCAGGCTTCAAGCTTGTTCGTCCTCTCCCTCCCCACTGCTTCCCGAGCCCCAGCGAAAGGTCGTCGCGACCAGAGAGCGAGGCAAGAATGACAAACTCATCGACGCTCTGGTACTTATCTTGCCCGTCGGCACAGAACACTCACTGGCGTGTGGTTTTCTCCTCCTGTTTGCTTCAAATTTTGCTGAATATTGATTCAATTCTTGGACGGCCCAACGGCTTCTTTTTGCTGCATTTCGCCTTATATTGATTGAATTTCTTCTCTGGTTTGCTCTGCTTCTCTTTTTCCACTTCTTATCCGGGTATAGAACTCCAATTGGAGTGGTTCTCTTTTTGAATTAAACTGCAGTTGGGGAAGGAATCGTTTTTATCGATAGCGTTGTTTTTTCTCCCCAATTTTATCAAATGCTGCATTGTTTCTTCTGCAATTTGTTTGAGTTGTGCTGAATCGGAATGCGGTTGCTGTGTTCCACCATCTAACTTTTGTGCTGTGGTAGAAAGAAGTTTATCAATTGCGATGTTTAGTGTCATCGTTTATGTTATGTGATTCTTTTTTTCCCTTTTTCCTTGCAGTATGGTGCGCCAAAGTATGTTTTTTTTTTTAATGTTTTTGTTCTCTTTAATTTCTTATATTGCTTATTCAAGATTCCATGTTTAATTAATTTTGATTTGATGATAGTAGGGGCCAAAAGAATTCTTTTAATTATGCCTGCTTTCTTTTTGAAGTTGTTTGAAGGCTTTTCTTTTCTTTTCTTTTTCAACCTGTGCTTGTAGGAAACTATAATTCAAGCATTTGGTCTTCTAAACTGGTGATGCAGCTCATTTGGTTTGGTTCTCTCTGTCTCTTTTTTTTGGCACTATTTTGTCTCCAAATTTGTTCTCTTTTGGTTGTCTTCATCATCTTTCTTGGCCAAGGTTTTTTTTTTTTTTTTTGATGAAGGTTGCTTATTCATGCTTCTATGTTAGTGTTGAAACAGGCACGCATAGCAGGGAAGAAGAAATCAATCAGAAAAAAAATATATATATATTAAAGAAAAAACTCATAGGAATTTATGGTGGTTCGGTTAGATTGACCTATATACCCACCCAGCAAAGAAGAATAATTTTATAAACAATAAACTGAAGATTTACAAGACTTTCTCATGAAACCCTAGATCATTTTATACCCAATAGAATCCTTTCTTGTATCTCTCAGTAACGTTTGGGTTATCCTGAAGTTCAAGGCTATATAGACTTATATAGATGAGGGATTTATAGTATTTTACATTGACTAGGATTTGTATTTTTTAAATCTATGAAAACATATCAGGCCATGTCCATATTAGGCTCGATATTATATTAGGCTCTATATCAGGTCATGCCAATTTAGGGTTATGTCTATATCGGACTTGTGAACCTCAAGTTAAGCTCTAACAAATCTCTACCTTTTGGCTTGAGGTTTATCAAGCCAACTATCCTAAAATTTCTTCATCATTTTGATAGGCATCAGCCTCTACGAACACCAATCAAGTTCAAGCAGTGCTTGAACTTATTTTTATTCATAACTGCTATCCTTCCATAAACCCCTTACTCTTCATCGTTTTTATATTCCTGAGAGGCTTAAACTCCATACTCTCAGCTATGGCAAGTGCATAAGCAATTGTATCTGCATACCATACAGATAGCCTGATCTACCTTTTCTTACGACCAGTAGCTATGCTATAGTATTATTGTAGAGATGCTTTTACATTCGTGTTATTTTCTTAGATTGCACCTCTATCTTGGACTGAGTTGGCTAGTCTCGTAACTCTTTTCCTAAATCTTTTTCCTTAAGCTCCACCTTTTTATTGATATTACGGTCCTTTGTCTGACTTTCAACTGTTTCTTCCTTCTAGTTTATTATAGTAGACTCATTGAAGGTGACATCTCTGTTATGAACAAGTTTGGATGACTCAACATCTTCTACACATTATAGTCTGTAATCCTTCACCTTAATGCCATAATATAGAAATATGCATTTCTTTGCTTGTCAAGCAAGTTTGCATCGTTAATATGAACACATACAAGGTAATCAAAGTTCCTCAAACTAGAATAATCAACTGGATGATTGGACTATCCTTCCTGAGGAATCTTCAAGTCGATGGTGACTGATTCATCAAGAAGTTTGCTGTATTCACTATCTTACCTCAAAACAATTCTCTGAGTCTAGCATTAAAGAGCATTCAGCGAGCTCTCTCCGAGAGTGTTGTTGTCATCAGTTTTGCAACTCCAATCTGCTGTGGTGTCATCCGTACAGCGCAGTGCCTCACTATGCCTTCATTCTTGCAGAACTTGTCAAATTCGCATTTGCAATGTTTTAAGCCACTATACGTACATAATGCCTTGATTTTTCGTCTGGTTTGTTTCTCCACCATAGTTTTTTATTGTTTCAATTTAACCAACACCTCATCCTTGTGTTTCAAGAAATACACTCAGATTATGAGTAGTCATTAATAAATATAAGAAAATACTGATGTCCACTCATCAACACATGAAGGCTAAGTCCCAAAAGATCTGAATGGATATATTTTAACACCTTCTTGGAACAGTGAGTACCATCACTAAACTCCACCTTGCTCTGCTTTCCATGCAGTGCTCACAGAAGTTTAACTTACCAGTCTTTGCTTCATCAAGAAACCTCTCTTGGACAACTCCAACATCTTTCTCTCGCTCATATGCCCCAACCATATATGTCATAACCGAGTGAACTTCAAATATGATAGCTTCATAGATGAAGAATTCACAGCAGCACTATCAGCATCAGTAACAGTACTTCCAATCATTTGATATAAGCCATCCATCCACCATCCTTCCCTTGATCACCATAAGAGTACCCTTAGAAACTTTTAACACACCATTCTCAGCCTTATATTTATAACCCTAAGAATCAAATGTGCCCAAGAAAATCAAGTTCTTCATTAGCTTTGAGACATGCTAAGCCTCTAAAGATCTCACAACACCATCAAACATCTTGATATAAATTGTTTCAATTCCAACAACATCTGCAGCCTTATTGTCACCCAATAGAACCTTCCTCACCTTCGATTGATATGTAGAGAATCAACTTCTATTGGAAGTCATATGAAAGCAACAACTGAAGTTAAGAATCCACTCCGTTCCAAAGTTGCTAACACTAACTACGAGTGGCTCACTTTCCGCATCATCAAAGCTTTCAAAAGTGTTCTCTTCAGTTATGCTAGCTCTAGCTTTAGAGTCACTTTCCTTTTTTCCTCTTCGAACAGTTCTTCTTAATCTACCCTTCCTTTTGACAAGATTAAAGAGTTTTTGGTGTCTTAACTTAGATTTTGATTTTTTTTCACTGCTTGAACCTCTCTCTTTGCTCCTATCTCTTACAACCAAACCTTCTTCTTGGTTCTTCTTGTAGTCTCCACAAAACTTTTTCTTTAACTTCTAAGATTGCAGGGCATCTTTCACATCATTCACCGAGAGACTCTCTTCCATACAACAATGTGTGCATAAAATTCTCATGTGAAGATGGTAATGAGCACAAAAGAGTTAGAGCTTGATCTTCATTTTCAATCTTGATTCCAATATTCCTCAGATCAAGAATTGCCTTATGAAACTCATTAATATTATTGGTGTACCTTCTTCATCCTTAGGTGATAAGAGTCTATGCTTCAAATACAACCAATTTGTGAGAAACTTCGTCATGTATCTTTTCTCTAGTTTCAATCAGATTTCAGTCGTTATCTTTTCCTCAATGACTTCTTTGATAACCTCGTTTGCCAAACATAATAAAATTGCACTGTGTACTCTCACCAGTAACTCATCCTTCTTGCCATTAGACATGATTGCTAGCAATCTATCTCTGCCTTCTAATGCCTTCCACAATCCTTATTGCATCAAAAAGATCGGCATCTTGATCTTATAGATACCAAAGTCATTAGCTCCATTGAACTTGTTAATTTCGAACTTCACTATCGACATTGCGAATTTCTCTTCGAAATCCATCCTCTGGCGTGTTTGGCGCTATCTGTGAAATCCACTAGTTTAACATAGGATAGGTCTACCTAAAATAGAGGAAATTCTCTAATAATAATGGAGTAAGACACCAAAGACAGAGAAAGCCTCTGATAGACATTTGGAGTAGGACTCCAATAAATAGAGGAAGCCTTTGATAATGACTTGGAGCAGAACTCTAATAGTGGAGTAGGACTCCAAAAAACAAAGAAAGCCTGTAAAAAAATCACCTGAAGCAAGGCTCTAATCAACACCTAGAGTAGGACTCCAAATCACTTGGAGTAAGGCACCAATCAACACTTAGAGTAAGGCTTCAATAATGAAGTAGGACTTCAAATCACTTGGAGCAGGGCTCCAATGAATACCTGAGGCAAGGCTCTAACTTTGAAAATAGAGAAAATTCTCTATACTTCTGGAGTAAGGTAACAATTTTTCAACTACATCAAAATACTCTACCTGAAATAACACTGGAATAGTTATTCCAGATTTATTCTAGGTTTATCCCAGATTGGAATAATCATTTTTTTGGCTCAAAAACAGATTTTTTTTCTCCCTTTCCTTTTTTTTCTTTTTCTTTTTCTTCTCTTTTTCTTATTTCTTCTCCTTTCCTTTTCCTGCTTGGTAGCTACTCACCTCTGCTAGCCGCTCACCATTGGTTAGCTCCTCTCTAGCGTGTAGTCGTCACCAACACTACCACTCTCATCGGCCGAAAATCCCCTTATTTCAACAAAATGGGGGATTTTGAGATCACAATCGCTGTGGTCTTCTGATCGGGCCTCCTGCTGATGAGTCGGCTAGAAGGCGGTGGATTGGTGAGCAACGTGAGATAGCCGATGATTGGGCTATGCGGCCGTGCTGTGGAGATCAATTATTTTATGATATGCATATTTTTTAATAGGCGCACTTTTGCTTGGTTATTTTTCTAAATATCATTCTTAATAGCCTTTTTCCTTTAGTCATCCTTTTGTTTTCTTCCATCAGAGTTTATGATGACTTCAAATTTTCTATTTGTATTGGTGGATGCAATCTTTCTAAACATACTTAACATAGTATCAGATGAGGTAGACTATTTGATGGAGACACATGGTGGGACTAGAAGGTGGCATGGTATGGCCAACTAAATCGTTACACATGTCCTCTCAAAAAAGGAAGTCTTAATTAGAAGAGACCTCCACCAAAGCCACCAATCAATTTGAGACAAATCCTGCCAAAGGTGTTAACCAATTTGAGTAGGAGTGCACCATTTTATTTGAGAAAGATTCTATAGCCCTATATGGGAAAGACTCCACCAAAGATGCTACCCTATCCAGGGATCCACGCTCATCCGAGTTCACCAATATATGGACCAATCTCAGAGAGACTCTTTCAAAACACATACAAAAACAGCCTCAAACTTATCAAATAAGCTAGATTCAAGCCTAAGTGCTAAAATCCTACAGAACCAACTAAAGGATCTCTAGGCCTTTCTCTTCTACTTTCTGGGCTAACTTAAGTGTCAGAGAGTCTCCTTAAAGAAAATCTTTAGAACTCTTCCGCTCTTTTCCTCTCTCTCTTGTAGGAGCGCACGAAGATTGCATGGAGAGTACTTTATTATCTTAGTTATGACCTTCCTTGTTGGTTAGTCTTCGGGAGAAAGTTTTGGATGTTAACAGACTAGTGTTGTCTATGGGAAATGAGAAATAACACTTAGTTATGGTGCCTAAAGGAAGAGATTAAAGAGCAAGCGACACTGAAATAGGCACAAACTATGCTTAGGTCAGCTCCCAAAACTCTACGAAAAGTCCAACTAGGAAATCCTCCACCAATGGCAATAGTCACTCGAGATTAATTTAACTTCCTGCATCATGCTAACTAAGCCAGCTCAGAACTTGATTCCCTAGGGGTTTGATTCTAGAGACTAGTTTAGAGCTGATTAGAGGGCCCACCGAGTTGTTAGTTGTGACCAACCTAAACTTCAATTGGTGAGAGCCCTCAAGTCCCTCAGAATTGATGAATTGAGGGCAGCCGCCAAGACAGCCAACCTAAGAAGCCTTAAGATTGGTTGGCATGATCTGACGAATACTCCAACCCAAAAATCCTGATGACAAGCTGACATCAAATGGTTTGACAGCCAAAGAAGATGAACTAGAGAATTGGGACTGTCATAAAGTATGTCCAAGGTAAGGGGCAAGCTTATATAATGAGCTCGACCTCCCCACTGTTCATTAAAGATGTAATGGCCAATCTTTGCCCCCTAAATTTAAGATGCCTTAAGCCTATACGAAGGGACCTCAAATCTCGTCGACCATCCAATGAGCTTTAAAGCCCTTATATTGCTGCAGAACACTTCAGAGGCTATTATGCACCAAGCTTTTTCAACAATCCTAAAGAAAGTTGCTCATAGACTGAGAAGAAGCATCAGGAGAAGGACAATCAAAAGCCTAAGAAATCTCATAAGATGCCCTATGAAGCTCAAGAGACCCCACGCCAGTCTAAAACTTCTCCTAGTATGTTTGAAAGGTGCACTCCTCTTAATAAACATTGAAGTCAAATTTTGATGTAGATCAGTCATAAAGACTATGTCCGTTGGCCTGCCAAGATGAAGACCAAGTTCACGAGGAGGGATCAGAACAAGCATTGCAGATTCCATTGGGACCACCGGTATGATACTAAGGAGTGCCAGCATCTAAAGGGATGTAATTAAGAACCTCATCTAAAGAGGATACTTGGTTCGCTACATCCAGGGCTGACAACAGCTTGAACAAGACACCTAAGAGAAGTCCGAACCTAAAGGGGGCCTAACAGTTGACTTATAGCTGGAGTTATCATCGTAATCCATGGTAGGCTAATAATTGATGGAGAAAATTCTTCGGCTCAGAAGACTTATGCATGGGAAGAATGAGCTGACGACCCCTCTGCATGAAAGTTTAAGACCAAAGCCAAGCCAAGCATCAGTTTCTTCGAAGACGACCTGAAGGGGGTGCAGACCCCCCATGATGATGCTATAGTCATCTCAATGATCATTGTGAACTAGCAGGTGAAAAGAATCTTGATAGACAATGGAAACTCAGCGAGCATCCTCCTCTATGATGCCTTCCAAAGGATAGATGTTACAACCTAAGACCTTACTAAAAAAGGCTAGCCAAAAGGTATTATTTGGGTTTCTTGATCCTATATAAGTACTCAGAATCTTTCTAATACATAATTGATGTGGGACTAAACACTTGCCAACATGGTCTCTTATATATTCCTTTTCAAGCTTTGGCATCCTCGTAGGCTAAGAGTTCATGTCCAACTCCACATCCAAATCCAATCACAATCAGAGAGCCCATCTACAATATCTCTTAGTCTACATGGGTTATAAGCTGGGTTTACTCTGATACCATTTGTCATAATGCAGGATCTTACCTAAAAAGGCTAGCCAAAAGATATTATTTGAGCTTTTTGATCCTATACAAGTACTTAGGATCTTTTACATAATTGATGTGGAACTAAGCACTCGCTAACATAGGCCTTCACAATAGGCTTCAATGCTAATCGACTGAAGCCAATAGAAACCTCCTTGATCGGCTTCACTAGAGAGTCTGCTTAAGTTGAGGGAATGATCACCTTGCTAGTGATAGTAGGAAAAAAGCTCTTGCAAAACCAATGGCGAACTTTTTGGTTGTCAAGGTGCCTTGTACCTATATTGCAATTTTAGGTCGACCAAGCCTAAATGTTTTAAAAGCTATCGTATCGACCTATCATCTTCTCATGAAGCTTCCTACTGACTCTGGCATAGGAGAACTCAGAGGAGACCAAGATGCAACTGGACAGTATTATGTAACGACTTTAAAGAGAAACACTAAGTCAGTAAAGATCCTGTCAATTGAAAGCCTGAACCTTAGCGATGAGCTGAAGAAGTAGAGAGTCGAGCCTGCAGAGGACCTGAACACCGTCCCATTAGGAGATGACCTCATAAAGACCATTCAGGTTGGCTTCCTCTTATTAGAAGAGGTTCGGGAGTAAATCATGGAGTTTCTCTGAAAGAATTTTGGCGTATTTGCTTAGTTGACTATAGGTATGGCAGGCAGTGATCCTTATGTCATCGTCCATTTTCTCAATATAGACCCAAATCACAAGCTAATTCGGCAGAAGAAGAGGAACTACGCTATCGATTAGTAACAAGCTATCAATGAAGAGGTGGATAAGCTATTGGAAACCGAGTTTATCAAAGAAGTTCATTATCCTGATTAGCTTGCTAATGCCATCCTGGTAAAGAAAGCCAACGAAAAGTGGCAGATGTATTCTGACTTCATTGACGTCAATAAAGCTACCTGAATGATAGTTTTGCGCTGCCCAAGATAGGTTAGCTCGTCGATGCCACTGCTTAACATGAGCTACTCAACTTCATGGATACTTTCTCTGGTTACAATTAGATCAGAATGCTTCTACCAAATAAAGAGAAGACTACATTAATATCAGAGAGATGGTTTTATTGCTATAAGGTGATTCCCTTCGGGTTGAAGAATGCTAGTGTGACCTATCAAAGTTTGTTTAACCAGATCTTCAAGAATCTGCTCGACAAGAATGTTGAGGCCCATATAAATGACATACTGGTTAAGAGCATCAAAATCGAGTAATATGTAGTTGACCTCAAATAGGCCTTCCAACTATTAAGGTGTTACCGAATGAAGCTCAATCTAAGTAATTGTGCGTTCGGTGCGACCTTAGAAAAATTCCTTGGATTCATGGTCCGTCAATGAAAAATCGAGGCCAATCTTAAAAACTGGAGATGATGTCCCTAGGTCAGTCTAGAAGATCCAACACCTCACAAGCTAAGTAGCAGCTCTAAGCTGATTCATCTTTAGATCGGTCGAGAAATATCCGTTCCTTAAAGTTCTATGCAACATCAAGGATTTTTGATAGACCAAGGAATGTCAAAGCTCTTTTGAAGATCTAAAAAAGTACCTTAACTCTCCACCTTTACTTTTTAATTCGCAAGAAAGGGAAGAGCTATGTCTTTACTTGGCTGCCTCTAAAGTAGTGGTCAGCTCATCCTCACCCAAGAAGACCAAGGAAGGCCGAAGTTAGTTTATTATGTGAGTAGGATACTTTGTGATATTGAGATGAAGTACTAACAAGTTGAAAAGTTTGTATGTGCCTTAGTCATCTCATCTCGAAAGTTAAGACCCTATTTCTAAGCTCGCAAAGTGGTGGCTAGTACTAGCCCCTGAGGTAGATCCTACACAAGCTAGAAACTTCGAGATTAGTTAAGTGGTCGAATAAGCTTAGTAAGTTTGACATTCAATGTTGACCACATCAAGCAATGAAGGCGTATGTCCTGAATGATTATGTCTTGGAGAGGACACTCTTAGACAAACTAAAAGCCATTGAACTAGAGGAGCCATAACAACCGACTGGGAGCTTGTATGTGGACAGAGCCTCCAATGAAGCTGGTAGTGGAGCCAAGCTAATCCTCATTGGTCCTGAAGGAGTTGAGTTGACCTATGTCCTGAGATTTAGGTTTAAAGCTTCTGACAATGAAGCAAATAAAGCAAATACGAAGCCCTTATCATTGGGCTAAAGCTTGCTAAAGAAGTTGAAGCCACTCGATTGAAAACCTTTAGTAATTCGCAGTTGATAGTAGGCCATGTCCGAGGAGAGTACGAGATGAGAGAGCTTAACATGTAGAAGTACTTAAGCAAGGTAAGAAGCCTAGTCTTGACCTTTAAATACTTTGACATTCAATTAGTCCCTAAGTAAGAGAATTCTTAGGTAGATGTCTTGTCCAAGTTGGCCTTTGTAGGAGGTGGGTGTCACTGTACAATCTCCTAGAACAGCTAACAAATCCGAGTATCAACAAAGATAAGATAGTCAAAGTCGAATAAGAGTTGAGTTGGATAAACCCAATCATTACCCATCTCGAAGCCAGCTAGCTCCTTCAAAATAGAAATGAAGTCTGAAAGATCATCCGAAGAGTAGCTAGGTATACCTTAATCAATTGGGTGTTGTATAAGAGGTCTTTCACACTACTATATCTGAGGTGCCTCCAACCTACTAAAGCTCATTATGTCCTTCGAGAACTCGATAAAGGGGTTTACAACAACCATCTGAGGGGCAGAGCTTTAACCTATAAAATACTCCGATGGAAGTATTTTGGCCCACGTCTTGAAATTGGGAGAACCTTAAGATGTTCTATCAACAAAGCCCATAAAATACTCCAAATTTCAAGTCGTAGAGGTTGTCGATCCCACGTACTTGAAATTTGGAGACCTTAAGATGTTCTATCAATAAAGCCTATACCATCCTTTGATTTGAATAAAAGCCCTGATTTCTCCCACAAATGAGCTCAACAATAAAGGCTGGTAATCCAAAATCGACTTTCAAAGATTGGTACAAGCAAAATCGGCTTCAAATCATTAAAAAAAAAAAAAAAGAGAAAAAAGGTGATTGAGAAGAGCTTGTCGCTCAACCGATCTCCTAAAGTCTTAGCATGGCCTAGACTTGCCAAGGTGGCTATCAAGCAATTCCGGTTTAACTACATTTCTTTTTCTTCCTACTCAAAATACTCATCTTCAAAGAATTATCTCTCAACTTGGTATCAGGTTTCAGAACAAAAGACATCTGGTATCATATGAATGTGATGCATAATGCTACATGAGCATTGATATCTCCAAGAATTTATGATGACCTAACTTTTTATAGCGTGATTTGCCTTGCGGATGCTCATTTTAAGACTAGATGTATAAGTTAATCTCTAGGCTCTTATTCTGCTTTAATGAGGGTTCTTATACAATTGAATAGTATCTGTTGTATATAACAAACAATTAGTAGATGACCACTTGTTATCATCTTGTTCATGTTGCAGGCAAAGCATAATATCCACTGTTTAGAGTTTCCTCTGATTGAGCACGTGAAAGGGCCTGATGCAGATAGACTTTCAACTCTCTTACATGGTAAGTGGCTAAATATGAGTATCCATGTCATTCTTCTAGTATTTCTAGTTGAATTTTTACCTTTGCTTTGATTGCACTTGCATGCATCTCTTTTACTTCTTGAAGAAAGAGTACTGCTAGTTCCGTTCACCTTTAGCCCATGGTGGTTTTAAATATACATGTGCACCAGTGCTTGTCAGAAACACAGGTGGAGTATGACAGTTGCTTGATTGGTGCTACTTTTAATGAATGCATGCAATCGCGTGGAATTTTTCTGTTAGATATCTAAAATAATTGTTTACCTAACCAAAAAAAATGCCATATGTTCTTGAAAGTAACAGTATCTACAAAATCCAATGCCTTTTTTGAAGCATGATGCAGTCAGCTTTGGGACCGAAGCAGGTACGTGAATTAAACATAAAAATTGCAAAAATTATAAAAATGTTTACAATAAATAATAAATCAAAAAATAATAAATTAAAATTTTGTATATTTTATAATTAGTACAGACCATACGATTCCAAGGCTTCTAACATACTAATATTGAAAACAAATGTTCAGCATGACATACAGATGCGTTAGTCATGAAATATATTCCAACATAATACAAAGTTCAAAAGTTACTGCTTATGTGATCTATTACAGCTCAAATAGTGGAAGTAACACTTGGCATTTAGGCTACAAAGACATATAGTACATTTTGCATGTAGATTAGGCAGTTATATACAGCATCTAAGAAAGGTAGATCTTGAACAACAGTTTTTACCAGTAAAGATAACCTGTTTAAATGAGGTGACTTTCCAGCTTTTCTGTTGTATTCTTGTTGAGGTCCATAATTTAAAGGAACATTCTTGTATGCTCAATTTTTGAAATACTTTTGTTCTGGTAGGATATTTTGACTGTCTTTTCACTGGAAACCAATTGAAATAAAATTTACAAACAATTTTTGAACCATAAATGAACTTATTGAAGGTTTTGTCAATTAAATCATTTAAAGTTCATTTGGGGGAAAGAAAGACATACATCCTTCACCTAGAAAAGACATAGGAACGTGTATTCATGCTGCAACTAGCCTTGTCCTTATGCACGTGCATATAGTGCTGTATATAGGTATAGGATCACTCACCTGAGATGTTGATAAATTTTGTTAGAACAATGTTATTGACTAAAACATCGGACCCTGCTTCTAACTGGGATTTACTTGTTGGTAGGTTTGCATGCTTCATATGGGTTTTGAGTTAATTCCTATTTCATATATTTTATTGTGCATATCAAAACTGAACAAAGTCAACACACAGAGCCCAACGATTTATGGAAGTGGTGATTTGCATTATATTTTGAAACAATGAGTTTGTATAGGAACGCATCTTCCGTAAAATGCCTTCAGGTATTTGTCTTCTCTTTCTTATTGTAGATCACACCTTAGCATCACTTGACTCCAAGACCTCCTCCAATCTGCCTTGGCACTATTCTATGATGTCTTTCTAAATATATTGGATTGCACTTGTCATAAATAAACCTGCTGGTAATAGTTTTTGAGGAGCTGAAATGGTGCATGATATTAAATATGATAACATATTCACTGAGGACATGCAGTTCTGGTTAAATGTTGAAAAGTGTTAACTGTGAAGACTTTTGGAGGATATCCATTTAAAAACAAATGTAAAGCATACAGGATGCAACTTTAATGGAAGTATAAAGACTAAAGAAAAAATGATACCTAATTTTTAAAAGAAGATGGTCAAGAGAAAGCTAAAAGAGATTGTGTCTATTATCTTGAATCTATTACTCGCATGAACGAAGTGATTGATGAAATCACCATAAAATAAAGTTGAATTGGGGTGTCATATGATCAAATTGTGTGAAGGGATTTTAGTGAAGATTTCATTTTGCAGTGACAATGTTCTCAATGTTCGGTAATAGACAGGATCATGACAAACAAGGATCAGAAGGATAAGAATGCGAAAGTGGATTCTGGGTAATCTTGGAAAAAAGGGTCAGGAATCACTGCAGTATAAAACGCATATAAGTTGCACCAACAGGACAGAACAGCGGAGAACTGGTTAAAGTAGTATAGGCATATGCACTGAAGGTCTCAAGAGAGTGGCCCAGATTTATCTCAGAGGGTGAGGTAAGAGGAGGAAAGAACTAAGATAACTTGAAAGACATGAGAAAGAATTTCAAATAGCTTGTGGAGAAGTTGGAAGCATAACTTAATTAAAATGATGAACAGAACATATATTAAGTAAATTTAACACCACATAAATTGGATATTATTTGACTTATATTTTTAAAATTTTGATGTTGTATGAAACATTGAAGTGACTATGATGATATTAGCATGTTGGGCATAAAACAATCATCTAAATATCTAACTTTTAGCATGGAAGTTTTCTAGTTATACATGAATACCATATATGATCTTAATTTCTTTGACTTATTATTATATGCTTTATATTGAAAATAAATAATATAGTCTTGATATATACCTCTGAATTCTTCTGCTAGATCGCTTTGGAAACATATTTTCATAGAGTGCTCATTAACTTATTGTAGAATCTCTTTTGGGAAAGATTCATGATTGATCCTTCTTGTTTCCAGACACTCTGTTTGATTGGATTGTCATAACTTCCCCTGAAGCTGGTGCAGTGTTTCTTGATGCATGGAAGTAAGAATGAAACTAATTTATGTTTCTTTTTTTTTAATAACAATTACTATGTAATAAGCATAGTGCGAAACAGGTTATGGCTTTGCATAATTTGTTTTCTTGTTTATTGTACTGGCAGATGCAGAATATGCGCTTTGCTGAGGCCAACGCTTGTTGAACTTTTCCTAGGATAAATTCACATTTAAGATCTGCAGAAATTTTGATAACTTGATGACAATCAATGTGTTGTGGGAATAGATGAATCTTTTACATTAGGATAGAGTAGTTGGCCATTCTACATGAGATTGACTGGCATTTCTTCTTTTCACATCTTATGTGATGGGCATGCAACGTAAAATATAGTTGAAGATAGGCAAATGAAGATATTTTTTGAGCCTGGTATCTACAAACATATTGATGGTCATCTTGTTAATCCAAACAGAAAGAAAAGCTCTTCTCTTGAATCTTGATCACATGACCTTGCTTGGCATAATGATAAAATGCATTTTTAGGAGCAACCAAGGAATTTAAGTCTGTATATGATTTTTACTTATTAAAGGGGCTTCAAATCTCATAAAAACCAAGAAGCAATGCATGATCTTCTATTCTAAGCAGATAATCTTAAACAGCTACCACCATCTGTGGATTATCTGTTTCAACAGCATGAAAATATTGATGTTGTACACTAGTTTCTATGCTCTGACAACTAGATTGTCAATCAAGATCCTAGCAACCCAATAATGAGGTTGCAGTGAACTCTGCCTTGCTGGCATGTTGTCATCGTTCCTTGTTCTCTCAGCCTGCTCTTACGAAGCTCCACTGACTTCAACACTGAAACATCCTCTGTAACAACTTTTTATTGCATTACCTTCTGACATGAGGGTAAAGATGTTGGTATGCAGAAAATGTTTATGTTACATTGTGTCCTAGATTTAGTAAATCACCTTTCCTGCTAGCACAACGAATAGTGAGAAATCCATTTGGTAAGAGAGTCCATATAGTTCTCCTGATAATAAAGGAATGGTGAGTAGTATTAGCTAGGAAGCACATATACTTCAAGTTACATGTTTCCATATCTAGGGATGCACAGGGGTTTGGGTCAACCCGAGAACCGAATCAAACCTGCCTTGTTAGGTTGTTCCGGTTCAGGTTCCTGATAAAATCAGGTCAGTTCCTATTCCAATTTTCAGAAGCCTGATCAATTTGTTGTTGGGTTAATGGCCAAGTAACCCATACTTAAACCAGCCTAATCAATACAAATATACATATATGTATATAAAATTAATTTATAGTAATATATTAATTATTTAGTTGTTTTCCATATATTCCTTCCTAATGATTTTGCTTATTTGATACATGTAGAAGAAAAAAGAAGTAGAGGCTGACCGAAAATTATATAGGAGGAAGTAATAAAGAAATATTTAATATCTTTATATCTTACAGGTAATATGATTCTAAATTGAGCAGAATGAAGAAAAAGAATTTGTGTAGCGACCCTAACTAGTTTGGGATTAAGGCTTTGTTGTTATTGTTGTGTTGCTTCTTTAAAAGGAGTTTTGGCATTTTTTTTCAAAGTAAAAATCATGCTTCAAGGTTAGTTGTTTGGAAAGATATCATGTAGAGTGATTTAGGTACTAATTTGTATTTGTACCTATCATCAACATGTGATTATGTTTGTACACTGAATCATGATTTTAATTTTAATCAGGGCTGCTGGAAAACCCAAAGTGCGAATTGGTGTGGTTGGATCTGGTACAGCAAGCATTTTCCATGATATAGCAGACCAATCTCTTGAAATTGCATTTTCTCCTTCAAAAGGTACACAATGTTGCTAATGCATGCATAATATTATCTCCACTTATATGTTATTGCCTTCTTAAATGGAAACATGTTAGACAGATGTTGGAGGTACTTGGAAACAGTATGGTTATACAGGATTAGAAAGATTCCCCATGGGACCACATGTTGACCAAGAGTTTTATTTTCCCCCCTTTGCATAGCATTTTCTCAAATTTCTCAAAGTTCTTTGTCCAAAATATGCTCGTCTCTACATGCATCTTTGCTCTTCTTTTATTTTAAAAAAAAGAAAAAATGAGAAGGCACCCAATTTATGAGAATAATTTATGAAAGCTCTGAAGGGGAAAAGGAAAAAGAAAGAAATTAAGGAACCAACGGGGCTTTTTTCTCTCAGACACAAGGAGAGCAGGATTGGCCCTTGCTGTTACGAAGCATGCTACTCGAGCAAGTTGCCAAGATGAGTTGGTCCCTTTCAGGTCTTGATGAGGCTGTGATCTTTTGCTTCGCCCCATGGTCCAGAGGGAAGAGACCATTGCAGCATTACTGTCAGCTGCAAGGGATGAGCTTAGACCGTATAACTCTAGCAAGAGCACTTGAGAAGAATATGACTAATTGATTCTGATGTTGCATGCATAATCTGTTTTATCGTTCTAAAATTGAAGAAAATAATGTCATGTTATCTCTCCTTTTGTTGTAGGTAGCATTTCTACGATGGTGCCACTTATTGCCCATGCTTTAGAATCTTATTTAGCTTAATGAGAGCAGGTGCAGAAGCAGGTTTCAGTATGTTTGTAGGGAACTAGTACTAAAGTATACAGAAGTAATTAATAGATGTATGTGCAAAATTTGATAGAACATTTTGTGATATATCTACAAATGGATTATTGATAGTGAATTTTCATAAAATTATAAAACCATAAGTGATAGTTTTAAAGATGGATAGAAAGATAGAAATGTTAAGAGTTGGTGGAGCCAAAGAGTGAGAACAAGTTTCTGGAGTGGGAGAGTAGCCTATGCAAGTGATTTTGACTAACAGGCTTTTGATAAAAAAACTGATGAAGATATTCTAGGAATAGATGTTTAGTAGAAATGGACTCTTATAAAGCTTCATGTAGGATAAAAGTTTCACAAAGCAGAACCACATATAGTATTTAACTAGAGTAGTTAAAAGTGGCATTAAATTAGGCATCATGCTTCACTGGGAGCAGAGTGGATCCACTGGGTCGTCTGACTCCAAATTTCATCTGCTTATACATGCTGCCCGCTTCACTTTAAACACACATTAAACTGCCCTGAGATCTGTCCTAAAATCACAAGCTGGTCAAAGGGTCAGCATGCATCTCAAAGCTGCAGCTATGGCATCCATGGGTGGCCAGCTCATGTCATGCTATGCATCATGAAGTTCTGCACTCCTTGAACTTCTAAAACATGATTACAGATGACTTAGTCGTATGCTTCTTCGGCTTCTTTTTTTTCCATTTACATGACATCCAGTTTAAAACATTAGAATTGCTGGCATGCATTGTGAGCTAGCAAAAATGCATTTAGAAATCGGTATGGTGGAGCAATTTTGAGGCTTGCAATGATAGAGAAGTAATTGAACCAATGAGATGATGTGGACATGTGCAATATAGACCAGAAGCAACTTTGGTACCATGATTCCAGCTGTGTCGAAGGATTGGGAAAAAGAAAAGACCTAATGGATGGTAAGTAGAGAAGATTTCTCCAATCCTATGTCAATGGATGATGTAGATATTTTATCCTTGATATAACAAGGGCTTTAGGATTTGTGTAAACCTAGCTCAATGATGCCATTTCTCGGCTTTGATTCTGGCATATTAGGATAACTTGCAATGAACTCATCTTGTTTGTCATGATAAATCTGATTATATATCAGTCTTAAATATTATATTTGATTCTTCAGCAACAGGCAAAGCATTGGCTTTGGAGCTCCCAAAGTACAGTCACAAGAATTGTTCAGTTTTATATCCTGCATCTGTGAAGGCTAGCGATGAGATTGGTGGGTCAATTATGTTTTTATATGGTTTGCTTGCATCTGCTCTTTGCTTTCTTGAGATGTCCATACTCATAACTATTTTAAACACAATGAAATTATTATAATTTGGAGCAATGATTAAAGTGTTCCCTCATACTGTATTGGACCTACAATACATAACATCCTTTTGGGTTATCAGCATGCTATAAGGATCAAGATTTTAAATCCTCTGCCATGGGATTGTCCTAATTTCTTCATAGATTGGGATGTCTTGCTATCCTACCCCGTCTCAATGGCCATCCTAGTAGAGCATCCCATCACCCTCGTTTCTCTCTCCTTCAGTGTTTGTTTATTTCTTCCTTTCCTTTTTTTTCCCTCTTTCTTCCTTTCCTTTTTCTTCTTCTTTATTGTTCTTCTTTTTCTTCTATGTTCCTTTCTTTCTTTCCTTTTTTTTTCCACTTTTCTTCCTTTCCTTTTCTCCTTCTTTCCTTCTTTGCCTCCTTTTCTCTTTCTTATTCCTTTACTAAAAAATTGGGTTTCAATACCCCACTACTGTCCCGGTCCCATTTTCTCACAAGAATGGAACAGGACGGCTGAGACAACCCCATCCCATCAGGGCTCCCCCGTCCCGCTGAGACTTGACAATGATCAGTGCCTCACTGCCACAATACATTCTGTGTTGCCCTGTAATACTTTATTTGATCATGTGAGAGCGATATGCACCAATATCGGCTAAAACATCATGCTATGAATGCATACTTCATTTTTTTTCCTTCAATATAACCTTATGCTTATCTATATTTATTTCTCTCTCTCTCTCTTTTTTGCCTTTTTTTTTCCCATTTTGAGGATTTGAATGTGGCCATTAGATCAAACATGAAAGATCAAGTTAACCGATGGTTGTAAACTTTCCATCACACTACAATATGTGAGCTTCTCATGGTATCAGCATCATTCATAGTGCAACACTTCAGATGCACTGTCAATGTACAACAATAATTATGTCACCTGCAGTTTTTTCAAGAATTCTGGGCTTATTTATGTTGTAAATATATGTACATACTTGCACGGTATTAATTTGTATTGTAAATTACTTACAAACTAGGAAAGCATGTATTGGACATCCAAACAGAATAGATATCTACAATGATTTTTCAATATGTTTGTTAAAAGTATGTTTATTTTTATTCTATATTTTCAAATTTTAAATTTGGTCTATTTTGAAAAAGAAAATGAATAAAACAGGGTGCCATGGTGTGCCACATGCAAATCTTTTTCCAAATGTGTCTTTTTATGCTGGTGTATGCCAACTGTCATTATGGTATGATGCAATATTCATATTGTTCTGGGCACCAACCAGCAAAAACAGGAAAACATGCTACTTTAATCCTTGAATCCAAAGTGAATTTTGTCAAATACTGTCAAGTGTCAAACCTATTGATCCATTCCTGGACATTATCTTGTTATTTCCTTGCTTGGATTTTATAAGTGCTATTCGTATTATCATTCTTTCCACTGCATTGTTCATTGCCCGAACTAATTCATGTGTCCTTTTGAAATTTCAGTCTGAACTTCTTATATCTTTTTGTGCAGAAGAAGGCCTGTCTGATCGAGGATTTGACGTCACGAGGCTGAATACATATAATACTGTAAAATCTTGTCTTCTTACATCCTCAATTAAAGAAATTCTGTGTTCCAGAATTTTTTCTGTCTATTCTCTGTAATACAATCTTAAGAAGTCATAGGATGAACTACATATTTCGATTCATTTCCTCATATATTTTGGGTCTTAAATATTTGTTATTAAAAAATATGAAAAGAAGGTGCAGTTTATAGTCTGTCAATTTTTGGAACTGTTATTATTATGTTATAGGTATGTCTGCTTTCTCTGTGCTGAAAATTCTACATTGTAATTAGGAAGTTAATGGATAATCTCTATCTGTAACATAAGAATCGCTGAAAGCACCACATATGTGCAGTATAACTAACATCCACAAACTAATACCAGTTTGGGTATTTTATCTTATGATATACAATGTTAAGCACTAAACAGACTATTTGTAGAATGCTACTGATAAATGATTCCTTATTATCAAAGACTGCACATGATGTTTTATTTGAATTTTACAATCTTCTATGCTATTATTGAGAACAATGTTGCAGTCCAGACAAAGCACATTTTTATAGAATCACAAACACTGGGTTATATGTTCACATTTGTTTAAATTTCTTCATTACTCTGGGGTTGTTTTTTCTTCCTCTAACAATCTGGGATTGTTTTCAGCGAAGAAATTACCCACCACACTGACCAAAATCCAAATATATGAAAGCTAGCTCCTTGTAACAGGTAAAGTAAAATTATTTTCTTGGTCATTCTACCAGAAGCTTTAATGTGCTCTGGCCAAGTTCAAAGATGTAAGTACTAACGTATCTTCAATCATTTTCCAATCCTCCTTTCATTTGATAACTCCATGGCCCAATTAGTGTTTGGTGTTCTCCCAAGTCCCATCTTTGTTTGGTTATGATGCGGCCTGCTGGTTGCTGGGTCTTGGATTTCAGCAGCAACCCCACCTAATAACTGCCTTATTCATACTCACTTTGTTTAGTTCTTCCAGCTTTAGGTGCTCCAACATTTTGGAAATAAAATCATCTAATACTTTGCCTCTCTTGCTCTTCTGTACTGTTCTATTTTAGAGCTGCAACAGATAATTGTACTTGTGCAAAAGATGCTGCTCGGTATTTTCATCTTTATGTCCATATCTTCTTATTGTAGAAAACATCCCTGTTATTGCAGAAAACATTCCTGTTCATTGATGAATGATGAACCATTCTTTTTCGATATGATTGCCCTCATCAATGGACCATGTCTTTCTCGACTATGATGCCCAGTTAAAAAATTTATTAGCAAGTCAAATTTCTTATTCTCTTTATGGATCTCTTTTTGAGTCTGTAACTCTCCAAAATGAACCTTTAGAGCAGAAGGTATATGTATTGATTGTGTATGAGCATCAATCATATTGAACATAGTACTTGCCCATTTATCCTAACTAGAACTGTAGCAGATTTAAATTCATACGACCCAATATGTGTTGCTTGCAGATTCTGAATTTCAGAATGCTATTCTGATTATTTTAGATGAAGGAACCTACAGATCATGACAACCATAAGAGCATATATGGTTTACTGTCTAGGTAAATTTCAAGATAATAACTTATCAAGATATTGGCAAATGTCAGGTTATTATGATTGCTGTGAACTGAATGTGATGTGATTGAGGCAAGATTGTTACAACTGCATGAACACCTGGGTGGTTAGAGTAGCTGGTTGTACATCTAAGATACAATGCTGGCTGAACCTTCATTAAGGGTCCACAAGCACTATTCCAGCAATTTGGTTCCCACAAGAGCATTCAATATTAAGTTTTGTCAGATCCGAGCCAAAAATGCTGCTATTTTAGCAAATGACCAGTTCCATATAAAATTTGTCTGACACCTTCCATTGACGTATCTCTCTTGTAACCTGTCTAGTTAGGTTATTTCTAATTTGCTACTTTTCTTTTTCTGAATAATCATGTCATTTAATATTTGATATTATATCTAATAACCTGAGCTATGTTAATGGAAGTTGCCAATGTGAAGTTTTAAGTTATGTGAGCTTGACCAATACACGAGTCATGTGTTTTTTCTATACTTATCAGGTAGCTATTCAAGATGTAGACCAGATGGTTTTAAAACAAGCTCTTTCTGCTCCGGTTGTTGCAGTAGCCTCTCCTTCTGCAGTGCGGTAATTTAACAATTGCATCTTCTCATCATATTTGATTTCAGGTTACAATGTCTTCTGTATTTTAGCACCTCCTATAAGTCCTTGGAGAAATTGGAGTCCATTTGATCCATGACCATGTTCTTTGCTGGTCATATCCATTGATTGTGAGTAAGATGGCTAAGAAGAGCAAATCTAACACTTTGATCATCTAAATGCTTCATCTAGTTGGTTTATCCTAAGTTCATAAGAAACTTTATTTGTTCGCGATATCTTCAGTTTGGTAGAATTTCAAATTTTTTGTTTTCCTATGATGCTAATGTTCTAACGTATCTTTGCCATACTGCTTTATTTTCCTTATTTCCTTTTATCTACTCAAAATAGCATTCCTGTATTTCCCTTATTGCTAATGAGTTGATTGACCGTTACCTGAAATAGAGCCTGGATTAATCTCATCTCAAAATTGGAAAACTGGGACAACTCTGTTGCTTGCATTGGTGAGACAAGTGCTTTGGCTGCAAAGAGATTAGGCCTGAAGAATGTGTATTATCCAACAAGCCCTGGTTTTGAAGGGTATGTCTTATTCCTTCATTATAATTATCAATCATTAGCTAAATGGAGAGTGGAGACTGCTACACTGTAATGGCTGGGAACTGCCAGAATATATTGGATACAACATTTGGGCTTATGGTGTAACAGACCTTGTGTAGCCTCTTCTACTTTGCTGTGACAGGTCTGAAGATCGCTTTCTGTTTGGCATGATTGACCATTTGTGGATGCATATGATCAATCTGAAATCTGAAAGGGAAAAAGAATACTTTGGGTTTGGATGGATAAATAAATCTACTTTCTGTTCTTAGCTTGGTACTTTTGCACCCAATCTTTTAGGTCTCTATCTTCTGGATCTATCTTCTGTATTAAGACTTGAATGACATGTATAAGTCAACTGAGATGCTTGACAACCTGCATTCACTAATTTTATTGTTATGTCTTGGTTTTATCTTCCCAGTTAAATCATGTTTAAGCTGATGTATTTATATACTATATTTGAAGGAGGTTCACCAATATGTATATACGGTGCACCTGTGGTTCAATCCATTCTTTTGAAAGTTCCATAAGTACCATTCTGGAGTAAAAGTCCACCAATAGTACATCCATACATGATTGATGATCTTTTCTAGAGCAAGGTTTAACTGATAATTTCTAATCAGTGCATTCTTATATCCATGCTTACAGGTGGGTTGACACTATCCTTAAAGCTCTAAGAATTCAGAACCAATTCAAAAAGGTACTACCGTACCTAATTACAGATATTTGTTTTTTTAAAAAGAAACCTGTTGCATGGTTTTGTTGCATTCTTTGCTTTTCTTTATTGTTGCCTCTTGTAATTTGTTTTTATATAATCCAGGCTCTAGCTTGTTGATAAGGAAACTTGCAGGGAACTGAAGATCATGAAAAATAACTGCACTGGAAGACATTCTTGGTTCAAGCAAGCCTAGATATCATCGTTGCTGTGATAACTTCGCAATATCTTATGCATATAGAGAGATTCGCATCACATTTCATTATTGAATAAACTGGATGGAATAACATATTTGAAGGTCAACAACAATGTAATGGTGATCATAAGATGGAGAACCAAGAATCTGCGATGCATGATAAAATGTGAAGGTGATAAGATACTATGCAGATACTCCTTTTAATTTATTTATGTTAACGTGTACAAACAGAATATATATGAGGAGAAATTTCAGTGTGTACATCTTCTGTAATGTCAGAAAATTCTATCCTTTTATGCTCAAAGATGTGTTGGTTGATTTTTTTCCTATTGATTTACAGTTTCAGAGGGATCAATTCTTATTTTACCAGAATCTTGTACGCCATTTATTGTACACATTCCTACCACATTTCATTAATGAATGCAACTGAATGGCATAACTTCTTCTAAGGTCAACAACAATGTAAAAGTGATCATGAGATCATGGAGAACCAACCATCTACCATAGATGATAAATTGTAAAGGCAATAAGATATTATGTGGATATTTTTCTTATTTGTTTTAACTTGTGCAAATAAAATGCTCGAAAAGAGGAATTTCACACTATACTTCTCTAATATCAGGGAACTCACATTTTTGCTCTCGTGCATGTACTGCTTGATTGCTTTTCCTACTAATTTTGCAAGGTGGGAATGACTCTCTCTTAGTTTACCAGAATCCTGTGCTCTTTGTGTTTTCCACCTTTGCTTAAAGGCTTTCCAAACTTTGACAACAGGCCAGAAACAGCCTTATTCATGGAAGTCCATGAGCTGCAATGCCAGCCTGCACATGCCTGCTATTTTAAGGAATCTTCCAAGCAAGGTAAATTAGTCTGAATTCTGAAAGAACCCTTATAAGAATTTATATTACATGCAATCTTTTGGTTGTCCATTATGAAGAGGTTTTCCTGTAAATTAGTGTCCTGTGGCAGTTTAATATAGCAGGTTCATGCCTGTGCTACTTGCATTACTAAATGGCTTTTGCTCTGACTAAATAACATCACTTTTATACTAGTGGTTGATTTCCATGATGTCCTCTCCGCTAATAATTGAGCTGCATTTTTAACAGATTGTGATGACTAGTCTTGGCATATTCACAGAGCAACCAGCAGTTACGGTGAGATCATTGTTAATGGTCTATTGGTAGCTTGCAACCAGATGACTCCCCTCTCTCAGGTGCAAACAGTTTGGTGAGCCGTAGAGCCTTGGTTGATGCACAGAAGCAAGCCATTACAATTTCAAAAGTTGTTTGAATCATGTAATCTTCAACTTCTGATCATATTCTTTTATGATTGTATCAAGACATAAAATAAACCATTAAATTTAATATGCCAACTTAAAATTAAAATTAACCTTGTTTGATTAAATTGATAAGTACGAGAAACTAGTTTTATTGCTGTTTATAGCCTTTGAATTTACTTCTGCTGGAAGTTATTTTCTACGTGTGCTTATATTTTATCTCTTCTTTCAGATAAGAAGTTTAGCTTTCCTATGTGCAAAACAAATTGTTGAGTCCCTATTCTCTATATATTTAAAATATTTTCTTTAACTTTTCTCAAGCAAAGCTGATTACAATGTCAGGATGGCTGTCTAGGAGATTGAGATTATCATATGTCAGGGTGGGTACAATATCTAGGTTAGAATCAAGTCTAAAGTTTTAATCATGAATGAGATTCTGATGTCTACAAGTGGCATAATCCCTCCACATGAGACTAGATACTAATATATACTTCATAATTCTAATCTTTTTGTTATATGTATTTTCAAGCTAAAAGCGATACTTTATTTATTTTTATTCATTGCAATTGTATCGATGAAGTAATCATATGGTCTCAGGACCATATAAAATAAAATAGCAATAAAATAACCTTAAAATTATATTTTTGAAGATTTCTAAATCTTAAAACAATCATAAAAATCTAAAAAAATAAAAAATAATAAAAAAAGTTACCAATACCATCCTTCCACGAATCTATGTGCTGGGGGTTAGTATGGTATGGCTTAATATCATACCATACAGACATTAGATTGTATAGTACTTGATACTAGATTGCAAACTTTATTTATAACATTGCTAATAACCTCACTTACTATGACTGAGCTATTTGAATTGGGCATTTTATGCTAATTTGCTGTCATGGGAAGTGTTAATGTCTAAATTATTAAAAATTCATCCAAAATAATCTGTTGACTAGAAATGTAGGACTTCTGTAGACTCACACCTACTCTTTAGACGCAATTACGGGTTGAGAACTGTTTCTAATTGTGGTATAGCACTCAATTACTACTGATGCTACAAAATCTTGCCGCTTTTGTTGGGCAGACTGCAGTACATATCAATGATTGTTTTCTTTGAATCTTTTGTGCACTAAAAAAAAAAAAAAAAAAATTCAGATACTGTGCTTTCTTTTTTTTTTTATTTTATTTTCTCTTGAGAAATTGACTCCAATGTCATCTGCTCGAGCTCATGTTTAAATCCTTTTAAACCTTCACCTAATATCTTATATCCTTGAACTTTATATAAATTACAGCACCATCCACGTGCAACTATGATAGCAACAACCAAAAATAGCCATATTCACAAATGCTTTCCACAAATATAGGCAGATGAAACTTTTGGATGCAATTAAAGCAGATGATCTGGTGCTTAGAAACTGGAGATCTAAAGGCACAACGAGTGATGTTTCTGTAGTTGAAGATCGTGAGTTGTTTCCAGTAGTTCAAATTGTGTCCACAATCCTAGCCAAAAACCTGTCATGCATGACGCGACTTGTGCTGAATTCAGGAGAGATGATTGACCAGTTCAAATCTTCTGATGACTTGTCTGAGTTTACTTGTCAAGTAAATTTTCTGAATTTGTCTCCATGAAAACTCGAGTTGGGTTCTCGATTTCAGATTCAGAAATTACAGAACCCTTTGTAGATCCACTTGGAAGAGCTCCATTTGGGCCTGTTGTCTTGGGCCTCTGGAATCGATGCATGTGGACGAGTTCATAAGAAACAGTCTTTCGGGTGTAGAGCGGCTACATCTTCGAGGATTTGGTGGTTCGCATTAACTGGTTTTTCTTGAGGGTTCTGAACCAGCTTGGAAGCTAGAAGTCACGGCCAGGGCGCGATGAGCGGACAGGATTTGAGATCCATGACCAGCGGACTGACTCAGCGCGCGTGTGAAAGACCTTATCACCATGCCAGCTGCCTCGCACGGAACCAAGAAGCGCCCACCGCCATTTCGCCCTCGATAAATGCCTTGACCCTCGGTTCTCTCTGCAGTTCCATTGGCGCGCGACCGTGAGAGAGGGGAGAGGGCAAGGAAGAGTGCGGATGAGAAGCACGTCCGTTGAAAGGAGATGATCCCTTGCTCTATCAGTTCTCCAATCATAACCTTGTATAGCCTTTCCAGTGCTGCCGTTACTCCTCTCACCCTTTTTTTTTTTTTTTTTTTCTTCTTTCTTTCCTTTTCTTTCTATTTCTCTGTCTTTTAATTTTTTTAGGGTTTGAATCAAATGCCGAAGTATTCCGGAAGTTTAGGGTTATGCTTGTTGTTACATTTTTCATCTATATAACGTATTTCTATAGAAATCATCAATTCTTGCTTTAGTTAGGATTTTGATTAGTGCCGAAAGCTTTTAACTTCTTCAACTTGAATTGTCTGTTTAGTTTTTCTATTTCTTTATTCTTGTTCGTGACAGTGGCTATGCCTTTTTTTCGTTTATATGATGTATTTATGTGCAAATCATCGATTCTTACTCCAGCTAGGGTTTTGATCGATGCTAGAGACTTTTAGCTTTTACGATTTAGATTTTTTGTTTAGTCTTTCTATTTCTTCATTCTTGTTTTTGATAGTGACAGAATAAGAGTTAGTCTTCCATCAAAAAAAATTAAAAAAAAAAGAAAACAAACGATAGCTTGTCTTGATGAATCTTTTTTATCTTTTTTGAGAGGAGATATGATGGGATTTATAACGAAAATAATACAATCTTCGCAGTAAGAAGATGATCTTTAATTCTTGATGCAATGCTTGTTAATGTCATGGTAACTTAAATCAAGTTTTATTTTTTGTCTCTTATTTTCAAAATCTTTTATCTAATTTCATTTGCATACTTGTATAAATCAAATAAAAGTTGATCAAGAAAAAAAAAAGTAAGCTTTCGATCATAATCTCCAATTTAATTGGGGCATAATGATGCAGTGCTGGTGGGACCTTGAAGCTAATTTGATAAAAAATTTATTAAGTAAAAGCTAGAGGGTGAAAGCGTTGTGGATTTTGATGATGATGGAATACCAAATGAGGATTTTAATGGCAGCGATTATGGGGGAAGAGGATTAGGGGAGTCTCGAGGTTGCTAGTGGGAAAGGATGTGATATAGATGGTAAAGATTTGGAAATGAATCTCGAAAAATGTAAGAGGTAAAATATTATATAACTGTTCAAATTATAGTTGTTTTAGCATTATGGTTTTCAATTCTCTTGATAAATTCTGCAATCCTAGTGCACCGTGTTGTAATAAGACTTTTCTTTGCAAATGTCATCTTAAAAATTTTTGTTAAACTGAGTTTGGCAATTCCCAAATATAAAATCTAACAATTACAGCACATAAAGAAAGTTCTACGAGAAAGATGATAAAGTTAATTGAAGATTAACTTTTTGTATTTAGAAATATGAAAGGAAAAGCTCAAGTAAAAATTTGCTTTATTGTAAAGGTCTAACATGATTCTTAAAACTGACATTCGAAATGATCATGTTAGCATTTGGCCTCAATGAAATAAGTTTTTATATGACTTTTTGCATCTATGATTGTATCGTATCTTTTAATAGTCTTACCTTTTACTCTTTCTCATCTTATGGAATAAGGTGGGGATCGCCATTGGATAAATAAAAATACAAGAAACTTCATCATCTCTATCCTTCTGAATGGGCAAGTCATCTTTTGTATTGTCATAATTTTTATTTACATGTCTTGTAGCCTGAACTGAATCTTATTTTTATTCACATGGGATGAATATCATATAATTAGTTATTAATTTATTGACTAGCTAAAATTTTCTTCGAAAAGTTTTAATATGTTAAAGTTGCTTGGTGATATGGCCTTTACTGTTGAAACATGCTCTGTATATCATTTAGAGTATCTACCATATTTACTGATACAACTTGATGGTTGTTTTTTTTTTTCCTTCATTACTGACTGTAGTTGCTCTCCATCTTTTAGCTAATCAATTCTTGCTAGAAGTGGAGCCTTGCACACAAATTAAGCCCGACTCAACCCAAAGTGGGCCCTGCTCTAAATTCAAGCTCGACTCGACCCAAGGTGGAGCTCAGCTCCTAATTTGAGACCGATTCAACTCAAGGCGGAGCTCTGCTCTCAAATCGAGTATAACTCGGCTTAAATTAGAGCCTTGCTCCCAATCGAGCCCAACATGACCCAAAGTGAAGCATTGCTCTTAGTTCAAGCTTGACTCACCCAGCATCCAATTCGAGCTCGTCTCAAATCGAATTGAAGCCCTACTCCTAATTCAAGCCTGAGTAGTCTCGAAGTGTTACATTGCTCCCAAATTAAGCTCGACTCAACCCGAAGTGGAGCCTTGTTCCCAAATCGAGCCCTAGTCGACCCAAAGCGAAGCCTTGCTCTTAGTTCGTGCTTGACTCAATCAGCTCCTAATTTGAGTTTGACTCGATCCAAAGTAGAGCCCTACTTCCAATTTGAGACCGACTTAACCCAAGATGGAGCCTTGCTCTCAAATCGAGTATGACTCGGCTTAAATTGGAGTTCTATTCCTAATTGAGCCTGACATGATCCAAATTGAAGCCCTGCTCACAATTCAAGCCTGACTTTATCCAAAGTGGAAACCTAGCTCCCAATTTGAGCCTGTCTTAAAGCGAACTGAAGCCCTGCTCCCAATTTGAGCCTGATTCGATCCGAAGTGTTGCCCTACTTCCAAATCGAGCCAATTCCACTCGAAGTAGAGCCTTGTTCCCAAATTGAGCTCGACCCAATCCAAAGTGGAGCCTTGCTCCTAGTTCGAGCTTTACTCGCCTTGCTTCCACTTTGAGTTTGACTCGACCCAAAGTGGAGCCCTGCTCATGGTTCGAGCTTCACTCGCCCTGCTTTCACTTCGAGTTTGACTCGACCCAAAGTAAAGCCTTGCTCAGTTCGAGCCTGACTCGACCCGAAGTGAAGCCCTACTCCCAATTGGAGCCTGACTCTATCTGAAGCTGAGCACTCTCCCAAATTGAGCCTAACTTGACTTAAAGCGGAGCTCATATCATAATTCGAGCCTGACTCAATCCAAAGCGAAGCCCAATTCCCAATTCAAACTCGACTCCATCAGAAGCAAACCTTAGCTCCTAAATTGAGCCCAATTTGACCCGAGGTGGGGCTATGCTACCAAATCGTGTACAATCCAACCCAAGGTGGAGCCCTGCTCGACACAAGATAGAGTCTTGCTCTAAAATTGAGCTCAGCTCGATATAAAGTAGAGCCCTACTCCCAAATCGATCCCGATTCGACACAAGGTAGAGCCTTAATCCCAAATCAAGCCAGCTTAACCTAACATAAGCCCTGCTCCCAAATCATACGTGACTTGACCCAAAGTGGAGCTCTGCTCTCAAATTGAACTCAGCTCAACACAAGATAAAGCCCTGCTCCTAAATCGAGCCCGACTCGACCCAAGATAGAGCCTTGCTCTCAAATCAAGCCCGACTCGATCCAACATAGAGCCTTGCTCCCAAATTGAACCAGACTCGACTTAAGGTGGAGCTCTGCTCCTAATTCGACCTAAGGTGGAGCCTTGCTCCTAGATAGAGTATGACTTAGCCTAAATTGGAGCCCTGCACCCAATCGAGCCTAATTTGATCCAAAGTGGGACATAACTCCCAATTCGAGCTCATCTCGAATTGAACTGAAGCCCTTCTCCCATTTCAAGTCCGACTTGACCCAAAGTAAAGCCTTGCTCCCAATTCGAGCCCGACTCTATCTGAAGCTGAACACTGCTCCAAAATCGAGCCTAACATGACTCGAAAAGGAGTCCATCTCCGAATTCAAGCTTGACTCAACCCGAAATGGAGCCCAACTCCGAATGCAAGCCCGACTCCATTCGAAGCACGACCCAACTCCCAAATTAAGCCCAATTTGACCCAAGGTGGGGCCATGCTCTGAAATCGAGTACGATCCAACCCATGGTGGAGCCTTGCTTGACACGAGGTAGAGTCTTGCTTCGAAATCGATCTCGGCTCGACACAAGGTAGAGCTCTGTTCCTAAATCAAGCCCTACTCGACCTAATGTAGAGCCCTACTCCCAAATGAAGCCTAACTCGAGCCAAAGTGAAGCCCTGCTGTCAAATTGAGCTCGACTCGACCCAAGGTGGAGCCCTGCTCCTAATTCGAGACTGACTCAACCTAAGGTGGAGCCTTGCTCCCAAATTAAGTATGACTTGGCCTAAATTAGAGCCCTCCAAATTGAGCCCGATGCAACCCAAAGTGAAGCCCTGCTCACAGTTTAAGACTATCTCGATCCAAAGTGTAACCCAGCTCCCAATTTGACCCTAACTTGAGCCAAACTGAAGCCCTGCTCCCAATTTGAGCCCAACTAGACCCGAAGTGTTACCGTGCTCCTAAATTGAGCCCAAATCAATCAGAAGTGGAGCTCTATTCTCAAATCGAGCCTAACTCGACCCAAAGTGGAGCTTTGCTCCTAGTTTGAGCTTGACTCGCTATGCCCTCAATTCGAGTTTGATTCGACCCAAGGCAGAGCCTTGCTCCGAAATTGAGTATGACTCGGCCTAAATTGGAGCCCTGCTCCTAATCGAGCCCAACACAACCCAAATTGAAGCCCTGCTCCCAGTTCAAGTTTAACTCGACTCAAAGTAGAAACCCAACTCCCAATTCGAGCCCGTCTCGAACCAAACTGAAGCCTTGCTCTCTATTCAAGCCCAACTCAACCCGAAATGTTGCCCTACTCTCTATTCAAGCCCAACTTTACATTCTGGATTATCCAACAAAAGTGAGAAGAAGACAGCATAAGAGAAGGGTTTATGTATCTCCATAGCCTCTAAAAAACACATCGCATAAACATAAGAATGGCTTGCTTACAAGAAAAAGCTACCCATGATGTAGGAGATGACAGGCACTCTTTCCATCTGCATGGCCACATAACAACAGTGGTTGGTATATGGAAGCCCATACCAAGTCAAATTTTGGCCACCAAGATATAGGTACTCAGACCAAATAATATATCAGAGGATAAAATTCATACCACAAGTTAGCCATGGTCTCACGTCCCAAAGCAAATCAGACTATCAAATATAATTTTTTAACTAAAACAAAATCTTCAAAGAATGCAAACATTGATAAAATATCAATTTACTCTCAAACTTGCAATGAAAGAATAAGAGTTGGAACACAAGTAATAACTATTACAACCTAGGCCACACTATGATTAAATCTGATAGATGTTCCTAACTTCCTAAAATAGATTGTGTGTTAACAATTTAATAGGATGGACAGAAGAGAACTCCAAGCTTTAGACTATTGAGAGGACATGTACAAAGGCATAGATGATAAGCAAGAAACGTATTAATAGATTAATCTAACTTGTAACTTGCTTTTCAATAGAACTAACAAAAAGAAATACAAAAACACGGGATAAGTTAGTTGGACCTCTAGCTTTAATGATACTACATGGAAATAAAATTAGAAGTTGGCAGATCCATTTCTTTACTTATTCATCAATTTTGTTAATTCTTTAAACAACTACAAAAACCACCTTTTGCATTGTAATCCCACCCAATAACAAAAACACAGAAGTAGAATAGTAAAGAAATACCAAAAATGAGACTTCAAATACGGTGTGACTTATACTAACCTTGCTGGTTATGAAGCGAACATTATAAATGTCAGATTCCTTTGGTAAAATCATCTATTAAGAAGGAAAATATCTAATAAAACAAGCAAAAACTGCAATTTTGTTCTGAAAAAAATATCAAAATCATATCTATTGTTTAAATACTAGCAGCGCAATGCTTTTTTATAATCCCAAATGTTTAGAAAGCCATCCTTAGAATAACTTCCAAAAACTCTACATGTGAGTTCATGAGTAATACAAAGCCATAAATCAAGAAAAAAATAAATCATGCCTGAACATAGAGAATAGCATCCTTGTGCAATTCGAATTTATAAACAAGTGATTTTACACCACTAGAAGTTGGGAGATTTTGGTGGTCAAACATACAAATAGAATTATCTGCAAATCTATAAACATACCATAGACAATTCAATAGATCAAAAGAATGTCATATGCATAACAATTGCAAAATTCGAGCAGCGATGAAGAAAGGTTGGAAAGCCAAAGATGACAGAGGGGGGGTATGGGAAGCTGTCATGCCCAGTTAAAATGAGATCCCATCATGAGTGTTCCAATCAACACAGTTAATATCGCCATTATAACATTTTCCAACCTGGTCATCCACATCATGGATGCAATGACAACAACGTTGCCTAAAGATACTAAAATGAAGCAGAAGAATTGAAAAATGAAGAAACATGTCTGGAATGAATTTAAATAGAGAATCATTGCAAAACTTTATAGTAACCGGCAAGGCATCACAATTGGAAGCTAACTTGGGAGCAAGCATTGCATATTTCTGCGCTTGAATCACACCATTTAATAAGTCCTTTGTGGAGGAAGAGAGGGAGAGAGGGAGCATATGACTCCTGTTCATACAATGCTTGATGTAGAATACTTGTATTGTTGATGACGAGTCATGATGTACCAAGGGCCAAGAGTACACAACATGGATGAACACTAGTCATATGCTGCAACATGGATCAATGACCAGACATTGGTGTATTTTGTACCCTAAGAACTCAACTTGCTTTATTTTATCCATCCGGTAGATTGCTAACAACATGAATCTCTCCCACAAGAGCTTTTAAGATACATAAAAGAATGTATATACTTCAGCTTAAGGTTTCAAATACCGATATCGGTCTGAGAATACACACACAGCCCTATATCAATACATTGTCCCAGTGTTGGAAACCTGCCAGAACAGTATGATACTGTTCAAACAGGCCCATTTCAGCAGTATTTAAAAGCTTCAGCTTCTTTCTTTTGTTATTGTTTGTTTTATTTTTTTACGGGATATTATTGCATAATACATTTTCATGTTGCTGTATGCATGTTTAAAACTTATTATCAACAATCAGCACACGCCATTAGTATCCTTTTTGGCTGCTAGATATTTTTTATAGGTTTAAAAATAGTTAAGATTATTAGCATTCTAAATATTCTTCTTTCAACTAGAAAGCAATAAAACTTAATTAAGATGCAAAAAGATCAGGCTTTCCTAGCTATCTTAGCATAGGACATATAACTTTTTTGCCCCAGCATTTGTTGTATATTAATACAAGATGGTATAATATGTCCAAAATGCCAACCCATGACTATAGCATATACAATATTTGATAATCCACATGAAATATCAATTTGATAATGTGATGATCCAAAATGTCTCCATCAGCAAGTAGACCCATGACTATAGCATGTAAGTATGATCTAGGGATGTTCTTCTCAAATGCCAATTTCTAGTAAACTTAATTGTTTAAGCTTACCTTCCATGCTAAAATATAAAATAGAGTATGAAACACTCTTCTATAATCAGATAACTTCTAGGCCCTTATCTTTAGGCAGTTTAAAACTATTCAGTGAGAGGAGTCAAATATTTTTTTGTCCAATAACTTTACCTGGTTAACAAGGACTAAATACCTTTTCATGTACAGTGATTCAAATGTTCCAATTAAAATTATCTGGGAACCAAATGTAGACTTAGTATTTAAGAAGTTTCCTAAGATTTTTATTTCTACCAACTAATAAATTTTGTGGCATCTTCATAAACATTTGGTTGTTCACAAATTTCTTAAAAAATTCAGCAAAAGAATTTTCACTTAAAATTATATTATTCTATAATATTTAAATTAACTGACATGGAACCCATCCGCTCTAATTAAAATATTTTATTTATACAACTAAAATAGGCTTACATTTTGATGTATATGACATGGGCAAGTAAGCACTAATCCTTGATATAATATGTTCTTTATCTTTGACAAAATTTTACATGAAAAGGCATGTACCAAACCCCAGTATTAAAGGCACTTAATATCTTAGCTACAAGACTGTTTAGGTTAGAAAATGTAAAATTTTATTCTATCCTATGAAACTAGGGACGTAAAGACACTTAACTTTTAGCAGTCGATATATCATATTAACTTCTAACAGGAATTGATTAGCTAAAAGATGGACAGCAACTACAGTCAATAGTGAAGAAAAAAAAAAGCAACCATCAATTTATATCAGCAAATATGGTGGATACCCTAAATGATATACATAGCATGTTTCAATAGTAAATGCTATATCACCAAGCAACTTTAACATATTAAAGCTTTTTGAAGAAAATTTTAACTAGACAGTAAATTAATAACTAATTCTATGTCATTCATCCTATACGAATAAAAATAAGATTCAGTTCAATCTACAAGACATGTGAATAAAAATTATGACAATACAAAAGATGACTTGCCCATTCAGAAAGGTAGAGATGATGAAGTTTCTTATATTTTTTGAATAAAAATTAAGTTTCTTGTATTCCACAAGATGAGAAAGAGTAAAAGGTAAGACTAAAAGATACGATACAATTATTGATGAAAATAGTTATATAAAAACTTATTTCATTGAGGCCAAATGCTGACATGGTCATTTCTTACAAGTAAAAAAAGAATGTTAGTTTAAAGAATGATATCAAACCATTCGATAGAGGAAATTTTTACCTGAGCTTTTCCTTCCATATTTCTAAATGCAAAAAGTTAATCTTTAATTAACTTTATCATCTTTCTCACAGAACTTCCTTTACGTGCTGCAATTGTTGGATTTTATATTTGGGAATTGCCAAGCTTATTTTAACAACAATTTTTAAGATGACGTTTTCAAAAAAAAGTCTTATTATAACACAGTACACTAGGGTTGTAGAATTTATTAAGAGAATTAGGAAGCATAATGCTAAAATATCTATAATTTGAATAGTTAAATAATACTTTTCCTTTTGCATCTTTTCAGATTCATTTCCAAATCTTAGTATCTATATTATATCCTTTCCCACTAGCAATCTTGAGACTCCCCTAATCCTCCTCCCTTATAATCGTAGCCATTATTCCATCATCATTAAGATCCGCAATACTCTTACCCTTTAGCTTTTACTTAACAAATTTTTCACTAGATTAGCTTCAAGGTACCACCAACACTACATAATTATGCCCAATTAGAATGGAGATTATGATGGAAAGCTTGCTTTTCTTTTCTTGACCAACTTTCACTTGGTTTATCCGAGCATGCAAATGAAATTAGATAAAAGATTTAGAAAATAAGAGACAAGAAACAAAACTTAATCTAAGTTGCATTGCATCAAGAATTAAAGGTCATCTTCTTACTGCGAATATTGAATTATTTTCGCCATAAATCCTGTTACATCTTCTCTCAAAAAAGATAAAAAAGTCTTATCAAACTATTGTTTCTTTTTTTTTTTTTGGGTTATAGAAGACCAACTCTCATTCAGTCACCATCAAGAATAAGAATGAAGGAATAGAAAAACTAAACAAAGAATCCAAGTCGTAGAAGTTAGAAGCCTCCAGCATTAATCAAAATCCCCGATGATTTCCAGAAAAATACATTGTATAGACGAGAAACACACAATCATCATCAAGAATAAGAATGAAGAAATAGAAAAACTAAACAAAGAATCTAAGTCGTAGAAGCTAAAATCCTTTAACACCATCAAAACCCTAGCTGGAGCAAGAATCGATGATTTCCACATAAATATATTATATAGACGAGAAACGCAATAAGAAGCATAACCCTAAACTCTCGAAACACTTCGGCATTTGATCCAAACCCTAGAAGGACGGAGAGACGAAGAATAGAAAGAAAAGGAAAGAAAGGAGAGAGAATGAAATGGTGAGAGGAGTACAGGCAACACTCTGAGGGCCATACAAGGCTGTGGTTGGTGAACCAATCATAAAGCATAGGGATCATCTCCTTGCATTGGGCGTACTTCGCGTCGACCTCTCGGGCCTTGACCACGGCCTTCTCCTTTCTCTCCTCGCTCTCACCCTCACTCTTCCCCACCCTCTCCCCTCTCTCACGGTCGCGCGCCAACGGAACTACGGAGAGAATGGGAAGCGAGGGTATTTATAGCGGGTGAAACGGCGGTGGGTCCGCCATGGTTCCGTGTGAGGCAGCTGGCATGGTGATACGGTCTTTCACATGCGTGCACTGAGTCACGGCTTGGTTCCGTTTGGCCCAGCTAAATGATCCGAGCCGTTCATTCACGAAGTCACGGCCAAGGCATTGGTTCAGTGGTGCGCGATGAGCGGACAGGATTTGAGATCCATGACCAACGGACTGACTCAGTTTATTTTCCTATGATGTTAATGTTCTAACATATCATTGCCTTACTGTTTTATTTTCCTTATTTCCTTTTATCTACTCAAAATGGCATTCCTGTATTTCCCTTATTGCTAATGAGTTGATTGACCGTTACCTGAAATAGAGCCTGGATTAATCTCGTCTCAAAATTGGAAAACTGGGACAACTCTGTTGCCTGCATGGGTGAGGCAAGTGCTTTGGCTGCAAAGAGTCTAGGCCTGAAGAATGTGTATTGTCGAACAAACCATGGTTTTGAAGGGTATGTCTTATTCCTTCATTATAATTATCAATCATTAGCTAAATGGAGAGTAGAGACTGCTACACTGTAATGGCTGGTAACTGCCAGAATATACTGGATACATCGTTTGGGCTTTTGGTGCAAAAGGCCTTGTGTAGCCTTTTCAACTTTGCTGTGACAGGTCTGAAGATCACTTTCTGTGGCATGATTGACCATTTGTGGATGCACATGACCAATCTGAAATCTGAGAGGGAAAAAGAATACTTTGGGTTTGGATGGATAAATAAATCTACTTTCTGATCTTAGCTTGATACTTTTGCACCCAATCTTTTAGGTCTCCCTCTTCTGGATCTATCTTCTGTATTAAGACTTGAATGACATGAATAAGTCAACTGAGATGCTTGACAGCCTGCATCCGCTAATTTTATTGTTGTCTTGGTTTTATCTTCCCAGTCAAATCATGTTTAAGCTGATGTGTTTATATACTATATTTGAAGGAGGTTCACCAATATGTATATACAGTGCACCTCTGGTTCAATCCATTCTTTTGAAAGTTCCATGAGTACCATTCTGGAGTAAAAGTCCACCCAATCTTTTGTGAGACCTGTTATGCAACAGCGGACCTCTCAGCATGTCACAGTTTTATAGCAGAAATAGTTCATCCATACATGATTGATGATCTTCTAGAGCAAGGTTTAACTGATAATTTCTAATCAGTGCATTCTTATATCCATGCTTACAGGTGGGTTAACACTATCCTTATAGCTCTAAGAATTCAGAACCAATTCCAAAAGGTACTACCGTACCTAATTACAGATATTTGTTTTTTTAAAAAGAAACCTGTTGCACAGTTTTGCTGCATTCTTTGCTTTTCTTTATTGTTGCCTCTTGTAATTTGTTTTTGTATAATCCAGGCTCTAGCTTGTTGATAAGGAAACTTGCAGGGAACTGAAGATCATGAAAAATAACTGCACTGAAAGACATTCTTGGTTCAAGCAAGCCTAGATATCATCGTTGCTGTGATAACTTCGCATTATCTTATGCATATAGAGAGATTCGCATCACATTTCATTATTGAATCAAACTGGATGGAATAACTTATTTGAAGGTCAACAGCAATGTAATGGTGATCATAAGATGGAGAACCAAGAATCTGCGATACATGATAAAATGTGAAGGTGATAAGATACTATGTAGATACTTTTTTTAATTTATTTATGTTAACGTGTACAAACAGAATATATATGAGGAGAAATTTCAGTGTGTACATCTTCTGTAATGTCAGAAAATTCTGTTCTTTTACAGTCAAAGATGTATTGGTTGATTGTTTTCCTATTGATTTACAGTTTCAGAGGGATCAGTTCTTATTTTACCAGATTCTTGTACGCCATTTGTCGTACACATTCCAACAACATTTCTTTAATGAATGCAACTGAATGGCATAACTTCTTCTAAGGTCAACAACAATGTAAAAGTGATCATGAGATCATGGAGAACCAACAAGCTACCATAGATGATAAATTGTGAAGGCAATAAGATATTATGTGGATATTTTTCTTATTTGTTTTAACTTGTGCAAATAAAAAGCTCAAAAAGAGGAATTTCACACTATACTTCTCTAATATCAGGGAACTCACATTTTTGCTCTCATGCATGTACTGCTTGATTGCTTTTCCTACTAATTTTGCAAGGTGGGAATGACTCTCTCTTAGTTTACCAGAATCCTCTGCTCTTTTTATTTTCAACCTTTTGCTTAAAGGCTTTCCAAACTTTGACAACAGGCCAGAAACAGACTCATCATGGGAGTTCATGAGTTGAATGCCAGCCTGCACATGCCTGCTATTTTAAGAAATCTGCCCAGCAAAGTAAATTAGTCTGAATTCTGAAAGAACCCTTATAAGAATTTAGATTACATGCAATCTTTTGGTTGTCCTTTATGAAGCGGTTTTCCTGTAAATTAGTGTCCTGTGACAGTTTAATATAGCAGGTTCATGCCTGTGCTACTTACATTACTAAATGGCTTTTGCTCTGACTAAATAGCATCACTTTTATACTAGTGGTTGATTTCCATGATCTCCTCTCCAGTAACAATTGAGCTGCATTTTTAACAGATTGTAATGACTAGTCTTGGCATATTCACGGAGCAACCAGCAATTACGGTGAGATCATTGTTAATGGTCTATTGGTAGTTTGCAACCAGATCACCCCCCTCTCTCAGGTGCAAACAGTTTGGTGAGCCGTAGATAAAACTGTTCCTGAGCCTCAGTTGATGCACAGAAGCAAGCCATTACAATTTCAAAAGTTGTTTGAATCATGTAATCTTCAACTTCTGATCATATTCTTTTATGATTGTATAAAGACATAAAATAAACCATTAAATTTAATATGCTAACTTAAAATTAAAATTAACCGTGTTTGATTAAATTGATAAGTACGAGAAACTAGTTTTATTGCTGTTTATAGCCTTTGAATTTACTTCTGCTGGTGGTTAGTTTTATTGCTGTTTATAGCCTTTCAGATAAGAAGTTTAGCTTTCCTATGTGCAAAACAAATTGTTGAGTCCCTATTCTCTATATAATTAAGATATTTTCTTTAACCTTTTTCAAGCAAAGCTGAACAAAATTTTATGTGCACCCCACATCTCTCTTAAGATCCGGAGAAAGATTTTTCAGGGAACTAGCTTGCTCTGCTGAAAACAGGTCATCAAGATTAAGTTTCAGCTGTTTGTCTTCCATATATAGCTTCAAATTATGTCAAAATTCTTGCCTTCATCATATTTGTTGATCTTCTCCCAGCCTTACCAAAGCTAACATGGGAAGAGAAGGCATCAGAGACAACAGTAATAATCATGGTACCTCATTGCTGGAATTTCTTGGCCATCAAAGATGCTCAATAGGCAGTCAATGCATCATAAAGACATGCATGCATCTGTAAGATGAAAAATTGCATGATTGTTGGAACTGGAGAAGTAATATTAATATGAGCTATAATTTTCTTGGCGCAAACTAGTGTAATTTGTCTTCTGTAGTGGAAATGAAATGAATGTTGCAAAACTAAGTTACCTATAAACTCTTAAACACCAATAGCAGTGAGTTTTACGATGGTCAGCTGGAAGGCCTGCGGCAAATTGTCCAGCTGCAGTTGCTAGATTGATTTCTGAGTACATTGATTAAAACTAAATGTAGAGTTGTAGACCTCCAGTTTTCTGATGTAGGTCAGAAGTAATTCTGTTGCATAGATGGAAAGCAAATTTCACTTCAAGTAGTCTGAAACATTTTTCGCGGTCAGCCAAGCACTCCTGCTAAGATGATAACAGCAAATTATTAAAGTGGTATTTATATCATGTCTTTTTTTTTTCTGAGGGAAAATGTTTATATCATGTCAACCAAGCATTCCCGTATTATCACGTAATGATATGCGATGATTGCAATACTTCATAATTGTGTCAGAATGAGAAGCTCTTGTTTGCTGCAGGCCAGTGCTTCATTCTCTTGGGGGCTATGGATGAAGGGGAGATCTTTGTAACGTTAGCATTTGTGTATTTAATCTCCCTCTAGGCTTCTAATTTATTCATAAAAAGTAAACAAAAAAATTGATAATATGCTTGGTATGAAATAAATGAAACCATATATTTCTATTACTGAGAGCTGCACTCAGTATAAGCCCTCAATTTATATTAAGTTTTTTCTCAAAACTATAAAATGTGCCCACAATATCAATATGAAATCAAATTCAATATCTCTATGTTTTGGATTTATTCATGAAAAGAAAATAAAAAATCGATAACACTCTTGGTGTGAAAGAAAAAATCACATATTTTTAATGCTGAGAACTGCACTCGGTATGAACATACCGTACTAAGTCTTTTCTCAAAACTATAAAATGCCCCCACAACATTAATGTGAAACCAAATTCAAGGTCCTTCTCACAGCTTTGGATTCATTCATAGAAATTAAAATGCTTGACATGAATATAAGAAACAATAAATTTCTATTGTGGGAGCTGCACTTTAGTATGAGCCCATTGCTTTTAAGTCTTTTCTCATAACAAGTTACACCCACAATAATAATGCGAAACTCGATTGACTCTCTCTCACCAACCGATGATAACAAGCTTGGTATGAAACAAAAGAAACCACACGTCTACATAGCTGTAGCAGTAGTGCCCACAATGTTAATATGAAATCAAATTCAAAATCCCCAAAACAATAAAAATTTTAGTATGAAATATTAAAACAAAAGAAAGAAAATGGTAAAAACATACATTTCTATTATTGTTCGCCATACTGCTCACAGTGTTAAAATCTCTTTCTCTTTCTCTCTCGAATTTTCAAGCTCATTAATAGAAAGTATATAATAAACCAGAAGCAAATTTAATGTGAAATTATATATATAAAAAAAAACATGCATTCCTATTACTGGAAGCAATACTTGATATGAGACTAAGTCCTCTCTCAAATATTTTTAAAGAAAAATTCATTTCAAAATTACTAATGTGCAAGCTTGTGCCTTATCCTGCTAGGCAATTAAACTGATATCACTAATAATATATCTTTTGTAGGTCTTATGTAGTTTCGAAAGCTAAACTCCTCTCTCTCTCTCTCTCTCTCTCTCTCTCTCTCTCTCTCTCTCTCTGCTTTTCACTTATTTTGTATCCTAATTCATTGTATAATAAGTGGACCATATTTTAATGTTTAACCCTCAACCAGTCACGTAACACCTACTCTAACATACCAATGTTCTTTAATTTTTGGTCTTTACTATATGCAGCAAGACGATAACCATGTATACATACATGGTTATCTTCTTACTACATGCAATTATCTTCTAATTATACAGTTATTTTGCATACAGTTATCTTTATATTGCACATAGTAAACATAAATGTGCACATAGTTATTATGCAATGAAGATGAAGATTAAAGAAAAATTGTATTGTGGACTCAGTGTTAAGTGGCTAGTCAGCAAGGGCTAAACATTAAAGTCCGATCCATTGAAGGATCAGACATCAATTACCTCCTAACTTTGTAATGAAAGGATGAGATTGCTTTTTTTTGCATACCTCTTTATTGTTTATCATTTTCTATTCATCATCTCTCAATCCGGTGGAGTAGCCATCTCTCGGTCCCTCAAAAGCAAAGGTCCTCTCTCAAACATGTGAAATTGTACCCACAATATTAATGCAAAACCAAATCTGAGCTCTCTCAAAACTTTAGGTTCATTCATCAAAATTATATGACAAATAAATGTTGAGTTATATAAAGGCCACAAAAGAACTCAAAAACTCACCCAATCACCATGATAAACATCTCATGAAACCAAAAAAATCTCTCACCATGCTTCCTCGAAGCATTGTTGAACTTGAACCCATGAGAGAGGATACTATCAATGCCATCCTTTGACATCCATCCCATACCATCCATACCTAAGAAATAGCTAGCTTGAACACACCATAGTTCTGCCTTCTCCAACAGCTTGCTCCAAAGGGTCCAATTTGCTCCTAAACATAGGGAACCAATGGCCTTCCAGGAGCTTGAAACCTTTCATTGTCTCAGCATGGAGCTTGATTAGTGAGAACCTTTGGCTTGACCCTTCACCAAAGGTGATCCCAAGGAGGAAAATAGAGGCCAGTAGTGGCTCCATACTAGAGCCATGAGCTGACTTGGTGGAGGGTTTCCTGGTGGAAGAGTGGATGGCTGCGGTGAAATTGGGGAAAGCCTAGTCCATCTATGTGGAGATGCAAAAGGTTTGTTTTATTAGATTTATAGATTTTTTTAAATTATTTTTAGATGTAGATTTATTTTATTTTTCAAATAGTTTTCAAGTTAATTGGAAGTTATTGATAAACCAAACCTAGCTAGACCTTACTTAGAGTTAGACATAATATAATTTAGATTGGTGATTCAAATCTCAATGAGATGAGAGCCGTCTCAATCGTTCCATACTATCTCAAAGAGAATTCGAGATTTGTCTAAATCATCCTATCCGATCGTATCTCGACCATAATACATTAATACTCTAATTTTAAATAGATCTAACTTTTAAAGTTTAAATATATTTAAAAATCAAATAAAACACTAAAGCTTTAAAAAAAATAAAAAAAAGCATCCCAAGCAAGTACTGGAATGTCTAATCGGGATCGGATATAGGGCATCTTATTCCCTAAAAAAACCAAGATGCCTTTATCCTTTGAGATTTAAAACCTTGGTATAGATCATTTATGGTTTTAGAAATATGAGTCATCATATTCAAGCATTAAAGTGATGTAAATAGGGATAAATAAATGGAATTAATGGTTCCCATAAAGTCTCTAAATATGAATTGCTTAAGGAAAAATCAGAATTAAATACAATACAAATCTTATGATGATAATGATAAAAAGTACTCATAAGAAGAGTTTACAAATTTTGGGTTCAATTTCTATCTTCACAATCCAAATCCTTTAGGTGCTCTTAATCAAGTTTGATGTTAGATATAAGATGGGTTTTGCTGTTGTTCATGGTAGGTTTCAACATTGACAATACTAATTGCATGGCTAATTTAGTTGATAGCATGTAAATGGATTGAGCTTGAATAATGAAGTACAGTATACATAATTAGGAAGTTATACATGGTTAGAGAATTATATATAGATAATATAAATACTGTATAAAAAATGAGATGATAAGGTTTATATAAAAATTTTTGCTAGCAATTGTGGACAACATTGATGTAGAAGTAGAGAGATATATTTTTGTGATTTATTGCTCTCATTGTACCACATCTATTACACATGATATTTTGATTAAGAGTTAAAAAAAAGAATTAATAAAACTTGGAGTGATATGATACAGTTTTGACTTTTATAATTATCAATGCTCATCCCCCTTTTTTGCTTTTTAGTAGAGGCAGAATTAGAGGACAGGAAAGATAAGATATCTAAAATGGTGAGATCATACATATGTTGCTCAAAAGAGAACACTATCAAGGTAAAGAAGCGCAAAGAGAAAATGGGAAGGAGTAGTGCATGCAAGATATGTCTAGGAAGAGGATGTGATCAAGCCAAAAATTCAAGCATGGAAAGGACATAATCAAGGCCAAGTATTCAAGCATAGCTGCAGCCAAAATAGAGTCATGATCAATTTTGTTTACTTATACACGACAATGTCTCCAAAAAATATAAAAAAATGTAAAAGAGAAAAATTAAGAATGACTAGCCATCTTTTGTATGCAATTATTGTAAACAACTTTAGCAAATTGAGCCTATGAATTCATAGAAAAAGTAATGCGAGAATTTCCTCACCACTTTTTTGTAACCTGTCAAAAATTTGTTGCAGCAACCTTCCATTGATAATTATGTAAATAAAAAAACACAAAGTATAAAATGTGGAATGACTTAATATAAATTCTTTTGTGCCTGCAAACTATAAAAGATGCACTGCATGTACCTCTTCCAGAGAGGGTCAAGCACGCAGAGTAAAATCCTTAAATTGGTGGGATATTTACATTGGAATTAGTTCATTGCCTTGCATTTGATCATGTATTTCCGCCCCTTTTTTTTTTTTTTGGCTACATTGGGAGATCATTTGGGCTACAAACGGGTTGGGTTGACCTATGACCCAACCTATTCTGATCCAATTAGATTGATGTGATTTATATTTGAAGACCCATCAATTGCATTGGGTTTAAAAAAATTGAACCTGATCTAAATTTTAGGTTAGGTCTACTTCTTACATTTTTCAACCTGACTTAATGTATATCATCCAGATCTAATTAAAATCAAAAAAATATGAGCCTAACCTAATCTAAACCCGATCAAGCCTAACCCAAAAACCTTGATCATATAAATTTCCTTCCCTTTCACTCTCAACAATTTCATTGAAGAAACTCTTATTTAAACTAATTCCACTTTTTCAACTTAACAACTAAATTTTTTTTTATCTATTTTTACTTAGTTATATTCAAACATTCATATTTCATTATTTATTTTGATGAATTCTTACTTATAATGTCCTTACATATATACATACATACATACATATATATATATATATATATACTTGGTTATATTCAAATATAGTAAGCCTAGATCCAGTCACCTTCCTCATCCTTGGATCCACACAGTGCACGAATTCCAAAGATAAAAAAGGTGGAAACGATGGGATGGGTCCGTAATCCATGTGGATCCAAGGTGAGGAAAGTAACTGGATCCTAAATTTGGCTACATTCGAATGTAGCCAAGTCTACTTATATGGCGAAAGGTCATATTCAAGATGTTCACAAATCGGATGTTTTAGAATCAGATATGCACATGAATGCAAGATTTGGTGCTTTCTTTGAAATATCGGCTCTTAGGATAGAAGAAGCGGACAGTTCAAGCGTTAGAAAATTTCTAAAGGAAACCGAATAACCTTTAGTCAATAGGAGCCCTACTTCTTTCAGTAGCAAACATAATATAAACCGGGCTCGCACATCTCAACTCATGCACACTCAACCTAATTCCTTACCTAACTTATTTATTCTAGTAGGTTGGGGAGACAAATCCAAAAGTTGCAACCTTAGGAAAAAGGGTTAACAACATTACTCCCTCCAACTACTCATAATTATTTTCAAGTTTGTTAGTCTTGGTGTACACCAAAAGAAAGCATAAAGTTGTTTCCACAGAAAGAGAGAATATTATTATATTGGACAACCCATGTAACCACTTTATACCATCAATTACGTAGAGTTTGCTCATTCATGTTTTATAGCAAAGTATAAGATACCATTTAGGCTTAAAATGAAGAAGATAAATGAATTTGGTGCAGAATTAGGTTTAGTTATTATTTTATACAACATTAGTAAATTAAAGTTGATGACCTAATTTGGATATTATTTTAAGATACTTTATCGTAGTATTTCTAAGGTTAAGGTCTCTTACAAAATAGTCACTGGTTGGCTTTTGCCTTACATATGGTGGAATATGCAAACATATTTAGATATGTCTTCAAAAGTACATTTCATGTCACAATATTATGCCTCAATAAATAACTTTTTCATGAAAACTCTTATACATATCTTTATATTTTATGTCAAAAGGATAACCTTCTAAGAAATTCAACTTACTCGAAAAAAGATATTTTACTAAATTAGAATGAGTTCAATGAACAAGAGCAAGGAAAACTGCATTTAGTAGCATGTAGATAATTTTTAAAATTTTATCATGAAATAAACTAGGTTAAATAAAAGAGAAGAAAAATCAACCAATTTTTCTACTGATAAGCACTTAAGAAATTGAGATATTTTTTAGAAAAATCTTAGGAATCTTTTTGGAAAAATCTAAAGTAATCTGTTTTCTTAGATATGACTTTTAAAATTTGGCAAATGAAGGCCAACAAAAAAGGGTCATTCCTCTCCTAAGTGATCACAGCAAGCATCAGACTTCTTTGTATTACAACAAGAAATTTTAGATTAAAGTAGAAAAAACTTTCATAACCTTTTCAAAATCTAGAATAAAAGGTCATCTCGAGGGCAGGGGTGGAGGAGGTGAGGATCATCAAAGACTAGATTTTATATAGTTTATTTTTTACTTTCTATTTTAAATCCAACATCGAGAGTTGTTTTGTGGAGGTTGGTAGACTAAAATATAACTATTTATCAAAGTAAGCATCTATGAGAAATTTGAATCTTTCTACTTTAATTTTATGGCCATGCCAAATACTAGTTTGATTTCTCTCTCAACTACACAAATTATTTTTAGGTCCAAATTTCTTTACAAAATATGGAAAATCAGCAATAGTTCCCTCTCTAATTCTTGCTTATTTAGATATGCTACATTGATAGCTTTAAAGGTGACTTGTTGATTATGGAATATATTATCTAAAACAATGATTTTTTTTTATTTTCTACTTTGATTCTTGATGACACAAATGATAAAAAAGTTATGTAACTTAAAGCATGATTACATGGTATTGTTATTGATGTATTTAGAAAACTATAGATTTTAAAAACAATTTTCTTTGTGTTATTTAGAGTTGAATTTTAAATTTTAAAGATATGTTTAAAATTAATCCAAACTAGCTAAAGACGATTCGGCTATTTTAGATAAGTCACTCTATTGAAAACTAACTTAGCCCCAAACCCCTAATAATCAACTCAAATCAATGATATGTGTTGAATTGATGTTTATTTATAAATTGAATTCTTTTTTATCTTTCCTCCACTAGAATTATGATGAAATCTTATTAATAGCCATTGATGCATAAAAGAGTCCTTTCTTGAAACTATCATGTCAAAATCGATTCATAATTTAAAAAATATGAGTCATATATTAATTTATACTAGAACAACCCAACATATTAATATTTAGAAAATACAATCATTAATCTTGCATGATTTATTATAACTATAATTGGATCAGAGTTGGGCCAAAGAAAAAAAAATGAGCCCAAGGCAACATATTGGGCCAAGCTCGAACTTTGGAAAAAAAATGAGCGAAGGCATCGGGCTGAGCTAGAGTAGCTATAGTTAGTCCAAGTCCCGTCTGATAGGAATCTTTAAGGGCCCGAATCCAGCCCATTGGAAACAAATATATACTATATGTGTCAAAGTTAAGCAATGTTCATATTGTGGTGTGGTGGTTAAATTGATCGCTTTTTAATCCTTAGAGCATTAAAAAAATTATTTTTTCTAGTAATATATATTTATAATGTAAATAAATATAATATATATTATATGCATAATTTTTTGGGTTGGGACTATTTTCTCTAAGCCCAAGTTTGGTTTGAAAATTGATTGGGCCTCTAAAATTGAACCTAAACTAGCCTAATGGACTGAAAATTAGCCCATACCCTATAATTTTTCGGGCCGTCTCATAGGCTACTTGGCCTATGCCCACCCCTACTCCCTTACCTAATGTCCTGTAAAGTTACAAATGGATCAAGTCAACTCATAACCCCACTCAATTTTAACTTAATTAAACATGACCCAATCTATACTCAAAGATATTTGGGTTAGGTTGGATTCAAAAATTAGATTCAATAAAAAACTTAGGTCAATTTTAGATTTTATACTTTTGATCCAATTAGGCTAGCATAGCTCGTATGTTATCCAAGTTAAATTTGCATCAGCCAAAAAAACAAAAAAAAAAGAAAAGGGCACAATTTGACCTAACTAAACCTAACCTGATTTAAACACCTCAATTATATTAAACTTTTTTTTTGTCTTTTCTAATTTATTAAATAAACTTTCACTTAAACTAAGAACTTTTTTTTTTTTTTTATCGCAACAACCGCATCTACCTTCTTCTATTTTTACTTAATTAAATTATTTCAGCAAAGTATGGCATAACATGTGCTATGTTAGCCAATGGACAGCATATCCAATATGTTCCGTAAGTTAGGTTGTCTTAAGAGTCACTAGGTTTATGACTTAAAGTGGTTCGATTATCTTTGCGTATGGGACTCTTCAGAGATCATCTATATAATTTGTCATTATAAAAATCAGGTTCTGGGTTCCTCCTGGCCCCCATCCCACCCTCTCTCCCCCATCCCCCACCACCCCTACAAGAGGAAGAAAAGGCAAGAAAACTGTTGCATTGTTTCTGGTTGTTCATATCTTTGACAGCATTTGTTTTTTTAGCTGGATCCATGTCATTAGAAAGTTTATTTATGGACATAAGATAGCATTTTCACTGGCACATGCTTGGAACCCTCACAGGATCTTAATTAACAGAGTGAACTAGCATAGGTGCAGATCTTGTTAAGAGACCTAGGAAAGCAAACTGCAGTTTTTAAAGAGGCTACTAGGTTGATAATGGCCTTTAGCTTAGAATCTACATGTATAGAGAAACATGTTCTTATTAATCTTATTAAACTCAATACAAACCCTAACAAAAAGCTTATGACCTAAGGAACCGTATGATTCATAATTCAAATGCAGATCTTATTTTTCTAATGATCCTAATTCAAAGTTGAGATCTAAATTGTTTAGCACCATTTTAATATAGATTATAAGATCCAAATAATGAATAGTATGATTTTAACACTGCTTAATGATGCATGGATTAGATGAGAGGGAAGGGGGAAATTCCCTATCATGCTGCATATTTAGATGGGAAAGGTAAGAACATAGTATCTACCATGCTTAATTTTTTTTTTTAAAAAAAAAAAAAAAACTCAAAAATAAAAATGATCACTAATATGGATAAAGAAATTGTGTCTACTAATACTGGTAAAACTAATCTATCGAATTATGCCTCGTATAATTGAAGCGCTTGCTCATTGATATCTGGAAAACTTAACTTTATCGACACCCATCCGTAGCAGCCGGACTTGTTTTTGCATCTCATGTTACTTCACTGGTTTTTAATCGTAAACAGACTCGTCAATGAGCAAGGCTGGAGTTGCAACCAGGGAAATGCCTAGATGGCCAATGCGAGTCTGGAAAATTCTGGGCTTGGACCAAGTCTATAAGAATAATCCTAGTGCCACTTGTTGGCCCAATAATAAGAACTCCTGGGGGGGCCTCTGGCACACCGTGGCCCGTCTTGACTTGGTGTCTTGCCGCCTTGAGCCATGAGGACAGCACAAGCTGCAAAACTTCCTCGCGCTTGTGTGCTAATGCTCTCAAACTCAGAAAAGGATGAGATAAAAAGAAAAATCTTCCTTCCTTCTAGAGGAACGCTCCAAAAGTCTTTCCTTGTTCAAATTAAAAAGCACAACCTACAAGTAAATCTACGAAGAAGAATTCCAATATAATACCTTTTTCTTCAACAATATCTGCAATAAAAGGATGACTTTGGTAACCAAATATCAGTTGTTGACCTCATCAAACAGAGAAATGGCCAACCTTATGTATGCTTCCAGCTATGCTCTCTTTGTCCTCATTGATGGTAGAAACTTTGTACCTCTCCGCAGACCGCCGGCATCTGTTAAAGCAAAGATCCAATGTGAGGCGCGTTTATTCAAATGCTACCATTCGACATGCTTTCCCTTTCGCAACCCGTGTTCATTTTTTTGGGTTAGATGCGTACGAAATCGTAGAGTTTTTTTTTTTAAATAAAAAAAAATCCCCTAACTAAATGGAGGCGGCTCTTTCAAATTCGTTATATTCTCTCTCTTCTAGTACGTCAAGCAATCTTCCCTGGCTTTATTTCCTTCCACCTTCCTATAACTCATCCAGCTTCTTTCCCACGCAAAAAGCCCCCACCCCAAGCCAAGCTCTATTTTAATTCCAAGACACCGAAACCAGAAGAAGCCTATCGAGGGCGAACCAAGGCCGGAGCAAATGGAAGTAAAGCTACCAAAATCACCACCCCAAGATTTCCACTTCCAGAGTGCATCCACCTCCCCGTATGTAACTGCACCGTCGAGCCCGAAGGCCTTCGGCGATCCCTCAGACTACTACTTCTACGCCAGCGCCCCCACCAGCCCATCGCGAGCTGCAGACATCTACGCCCATTTCTTTGATTGGGAGGACGAATCCAGCGGGCGATGGCCAAAGCCTAGCGGCGATGATGCCGAAGAGTTCGACTTTGCCTTTGGTTTCGGTAGGCAGCTCCAGAGGAAAGGGCCGACGTCGACGAACCTCGCCGCTGCCGATGAGCTCTTTGAGAAGGGGAAGTTTCGGCCTTCGAAGCCTCCTCGCCATCTCCATCATCCTACAGAGGATAATACGAGCAGTGCTTCCAAACCTCCTCGTCGAGAGGTTATAGAGGAAAGGGTGAAAGAGAGAGGGAGGTCTTCTTCCACTCATTCCACCGTTCATTCCAGAAGTAGGAGGGAGCCGAGATCCCTCTCTCCTATCAGAGGAGTTGAGGACTCTCCCAAGTCCGTCGCCTCCACCACCACCTCGTTAACGAAGAGTGGTGGGAGCAAGAGGTGGAGGTTGAAAGACTTGTTCCTGTTCCGGAGTGCATCAGAAGGGCGCGTGACCGGGAGAGGAAGCAAAGATCCTCTTCGCAAGTACACCAAGGTTCCACCCTCGGGGTCATTCCTGCCATCTTTATCCAATAAGCGAGGGTCAGGAGGGAACGACGTAAAGAATTCCAGCTCCAAGCCGGCAGATAAGAATGGTTCGATAAGAAGAGGAAGTGGACCGGCTGTCTCCGCGCATGAGATGCACTACACCATGAACCGTGCGGCATCGGAGGAGCTGAAGAAGAGAACACCCTTGCCTTTCCGCCGCAATGGCCTGTTTGGCTGCCTCAGCTACAACCCAGCCATCCACAGCATCACCAGAGAATTTAGCAGCACCTCGATCTCTCGGGGGCGCGATCCTAAGCACTGATCAAGTTGAATCGCTCAAATGATCAGAAGCGAGAAAATATTTATTATTTTTTTCAAATTTTTTTGTTAAATATCAATGAGAAAATATGATCTGTCTGAGATTATACAAATTTAGCATGTGTTATTGTCTTTCTTCCTGGAAAAGCAGGAAAGGATAATATAAGGAATTTATCCATTCTCTATTTTGAATATTTCGTTATGTATCTTATTTTAATTCATTTGAATGAATGTAAATTATGTATGAAATTTTTGTGCCAAATGCTTGTGATAAAAGGAATTTGGTGGTATGGTCTCTGTGTTGCCAATGGAGCTGGAGCCCTATATTTGTTGGGTAACATGGCTTCTTCCATAAGGAGAGAGAGTCCATACTAACCAGTATTTAATCTCATATGCTAGAAAGATTCTAAAAGATCCTGAGTATTTATAGGGTGAGATCCTTGTCTTGGAGAGAAAATAAGGCCACCTCCATGTGCCACGCATTATTCTCGTCTCCACGTGTTACATATTCTTCACGTCTTGCTAATATCCATGGACAGTCGCGGTTTCCATGGCACTCGGACAAGGGGCAGTCATTTAATTTTACAATTGCCCCTTAGATTTTCTGTTTGAGGGAGAGGGAGGGGGCAATTTCCATATGAAATTCTAAAAGGGTGGTTGGTAGATACACACCCTCAATCCTATGTAGATCCGCCCGTCCATGGACCGCACTTTTCCTTGGTCCTGCTTCCTTTCGGTTTTAGCATGCACAGCCTTCGTTAAAATGGATATGAACAAAAGTTTACAAATGAACCTTTCATTCCTTGAGCTTTTTTTTTTTTTTTTCTTGCCTCCTCTATACCATTTTATTCTAATTAGCATGTTGATTTTCGGCCTTTTAGTAGACCAAATCATAGTGTTTAATCTCTATTCATCAACCACATAACATCCGATCCATTATATTAATTCTTTTTATTTTTCTATCCTTCTGATGACATAATAGCTATATGCACACCTGTGTTTCTTATGTGCGGTAAAGAGATAACTATGTGTAAGAAGAAAGTAATCATGTGTGTACATATAGCTATCTTCTCTTTATTATAATTGTTTATTGGTAGCAAAGCTTTGATTGGTCGAGGTTTGTCCAATCAAACCTGCCAATAGGTTGGTTCGTCCAATCTGCTCGGCGCCTGCCAATAGGCTTGGCTGGATGTGATATGCAGCCAAAATATTCTCGAGACGTTTTCACATGCAGCCAAAATCCATATGCCCATATTATCGCAAGCATATGGATTTCATTGATCAATCGGACGTCTCTCTCTCTCTCTGGGTACTCTTGGTGAGGTTAGATCTAAATACCAAAAAAAAAAATCACTCCGGTAGATTTGTTATTGTCCTAGTTGGTTCTAAAGTACTATAAACTACGGCTGCCTAAGTTCGCGGAGCTGTTGATCTGTCGCATGCTTTGTTTACCGTTGACATCACGCTCACACAAGCCATATCCCTCACCTAACAACTGCCTTTATCGTCAAATTCTACGTGTTTATTATGATATGTGTTGGCGGCAGCACGTTTCGTAAACTTGCTGACTACTCTTTTCTCAAAAGGCTGCTTCCAAAATATTAGGCTGCAGCGTTCCAATCGTTAGCAAGATCAGAATTTTTATTATTATTATTATCTAATTATTGTAATGCATCTATTTTAAATACATAGTGAAAATAGATCCATAACAAGCTTCGCATTGTCAATATGAATTTAGATAAAATAATATATGCATTTTACCAGATTTTATCGAGAATAAAATCATCCTTTATAAGCTCTTCTTAGTACATCATGAAATGTTCCTACAAGACTACACAATTATAATGTTCTCTTAAGCTCACATGTGTACTCTTGCACAAAATCTTATATTTAGCTTCAAATTTAAATCTCATTATATGAAAGTGATGACTTAGGATTTTATAACCCATAAAACCTTTTGGAATTCTATAACTCCATGATTATTATGACTATTAAAATTTTATAACCCACATCATAATAAGCTCGATCCTTTAAAATTCTATAAATCTTTCATAATTATTATGACCTTTAGAATTCTATGAGTTTAATCTTTTAAAATTTTGTAAGTCATTCATAAATGATTGACCCATAGAATTCTATAACTCATAATATTAAATTCCATAAGTAATCATTTGTAGTTTAAGAGACTTATCATATCTTTACATGATTTTTGGACTTCAAAGTATTTCTTCATAATGAGAGAAAGAGCATGTTGCTGAGATTTATTAGGGAACTCCTTTGATAAGCTAAATTTTGATCAAATTAAATCATAAGATGACTTGGTAGCTATGATCATGTCCATCAACAAACTATAGCCTATAACTAAAGAATGAGATTGTTGTGAATACCCATTATACAGTATTTTACATAATAATCCCTCTATCAACTAATATTCCATATAAGCCAATAGGATTGAACCATTAAAACGTTACAACTCCCTATCTTATGTGTTTGTTTCATTATAATATTGGACCATTGAAACATAGTTTAGAAAATATTTGTAAATAAGATGAATCCTTTTTATATATAAAAATATTCTGTAAATTCTTTTTTTCAAATTAACCGATCGAATTTTAGCCCAATGCGTTAGAAACATAATCTTGAATATTTTCTCTTATTTTAAGAGTGATAGATCCTATTTTAAATATCTACTAATTTTCATGTATCATATATGCGGCTCAATATGTCTGCATATAGCCTTTCGATTAGGTATCACCGGTTGACAATATCAAAGCTATATAAAATTTATATAAGATTTAGCAATACCCTTAAGTTGATAAGAATTTTCTGTAACTATGATTAGAACAACTCTTTCATAACGACAGTTGGTCCAAGAGTGTTCCTATTAGTCCAATCAATATTTATTATCTTAAAAACACCTACGTCATTTATGTAACAACCATAATAGAATATGTCATCCTTTCATATTCTAAGGTTGTGATTAAATTTTAAACTATAAGAAATTTGGAGTATCATCATCATCTATTAATAATATCTATTATTAATATGATCTCCATATAATATAATCTAAGAATAGAAATATCATCTAATGATTATATTAATTATAATGTACGCATGAATATAATATGTATATTGATAAAATTAATTTTATTATAATGAATATTGACTTTTTAGGCCATACAAGTCTTTCGCCAATTACCTACACGCAAGTAGACCATGTGCATTATAGAGGTGTAGCATTTCTATTCCAAGGTTTCAACACCGTTGCTATCCTGTTTAATGGCTTTCAAATTTTCCTTGTTGAGAATAATGATGGGAAAGGTTACAGTTATAAAGGAAATAAAAAGCTTAGCAATGGTTGAAATTACAGTTGTGATAAATCAAGGTTTATCTCAATGGTTACAATCATCTGCTTGGAGACTAAAGATTTTGAGTTCAAGAATCACAATTGATGGCTGTTATATAACACTGCTATAATGACCATTGTGTATACAAAACGATCGCTGTGATTTTTTTAGAGGAATGATCGTTCTGTTATTTGATCATGAAATATACTATAAGGTAATAAAAATGCTTCAAATCATAGCAAAGACCTACCACAGGATTTTAGGACTGTTGTTGAGTTGTGATACAAGTCATCCTTTTGAAAAATTAAATACTATGGAGAAGATCTAGAACCAAAGCCTACACATTCAGAATTTTTTTATAGATTTACCGATCATCATGGAATAATTTGGCCTATTACTCTAGGACTATGGGAAGCCGCAGCCCCATTCAAATTCATAATCTTCAAGTTGCTGACAACTGGAAGTAAATTAATACTGATGAGGTGTTGAACAAGAAGGGTGGGCTGGAGTGCACTCTTCTGCTGTCCATAATGCAGCCTTAGCTCTGAATCCACTGATCACCTTCTTATCAACTTCTTTTTCTCTAGCTCAATCTGGAGGCAAATTAACAAATCTATAGAGAGGCACTGGTCAAGCAGAATGACTGTTATGAATTCTGGATATGCTGGAGAACTCCCGCCGATCCTATAGCCTACGACAAAGCCTGGGAATCTCTTGCTCTTGCTATCACATGATCGATCTGATGGGAAAGCAACAATTGAATCTTTTCCAATGGAGAGACTTCGGCTCAAACTAAACACGAAAAAAGACTACTAGATCGCTTCTTGGAAAGATATGAACCCAAACAAACAGATGCAGGGTTCCGATTCTCTTAATTATTAATGGTCTCTTAAGAATCTAGGGTCTGTTAATTTCTTTGTTCATTTTTTTCATGTTGATGTTCCATCTCGCTGCTGGGAGATCTCGTACGTTCCCGTCATTTTTCTGAAAGGAAATCAAGTGGAGAATTTGTAACGAGTCCTATTAAAATTTCTCATAGGAATTCTCACCAACAGCCAATAGCACAACCTGTCAATGGTAGGGAGTTCACGGTAACTTAATTTCTGCGGTTGTTATGTTACTGTAGCATCTTCCTTCAACAATTCAAAATGGCATCGGGCTTCAGCCTAGCACTTAATGAGACTGGGTCTCCAGTCACAGGCTGATGGTTGATCGGGTTAATAGACTTAATGCGGTCGCAGTTCCATTCGACTTTTGACATTTTGGTGGTTTTCAAAGTCACATAAGCTGTGTCAGACGCTAGTCTTTAGAAAGAAAATCCCACGTTAAAAGTAATACAAGGTCGGCTTCTTCCTGTAAATGGCCGATGCAACGGATGTGGGGCACCACGGGAGGTACTCTGGAAGGGACGCGAACTCAACGAGGAACTCTCAACCAGTTGAGAACGGTACTGCTTGGATCATTGCTAAGTAATTCATGCAGTTCAATCACGGCCGTAACGATGAGAAACATGATTTGTCTGATCTAATGTGTTCACATATGAAAAATAGATACTTCACGCCGTACATCAGATCATCCCAAGTTAAAAACTCAGTGGCGCCTTTTGGTGTTTTGACCTTCAGAAGATTTAATGCATAGCTTACAATCAAAGAATTATTTAGTGCATAGTTATAGAGTGTTCAAACTATATGATAACAAGTTGCGTTTGTGCGCGCGCGCAAGAGAGAGAGAGAGAGAGAGATTTCATCATTGAAGCAGAGTTTAAATTCATGGGCATGATTGCCACCTGAACTGAACTGTAAACTTAGCAAAGCATATTCACATAGAAATCAGTATACCATAAGACTCGATCACATTTGATTTAAATTAGTTTTTCTTTAAGGGATTTAAATTCGTTCCAAAATACACCTCGACTGACATAAACCAGTGCGGATAGGGATTCTGTAACCTCACAAGTGAACAGGGTTCTTATGGTCTAAAATCTAAATCAGAATCGAAGATTATATTTAGGCTGGATCTGAGTTGAGCTGTATCACTGACAACATGAACTACAACTAAAAGTGCCTTTATCAAAATCTAAACCGTGAGTAATGCACTCATAAAGAGCTTGTTTATCCAGGTTGACGAATTATGATAGAAATATCAGCAAAGCCTTGACTAGGCTCTTCTGCTCTAAAGTTAATCCTCACTCTCACTGACCTTCCTACCTACTAATCATGAGGACTGAAATCTCCACATCAGAACCAAGTTTCTCTGTTCAGGTGGAATCCTGATTTAGATCAGGGAGTTCAAAGATAGTTTCTTACTAAGGCATGAACTACAATTCTCCAGCAGACAAACCAAATATCCAGCTGCTTAACTACAAGCGTACTGTCAGTCAATCTTTGAAACATCATTAGGATCTTTGTTGTCACAAGTTTTCAGAACATGTGCGTTCTCTTCTATCTGGATATCACCCCTGTACTTCCAGAAAGAAATTCAGCATCAAGAAATTCAATGACAGAATCATCATGTCACCATACAAGCCTTCTCACATACTGAATTATCCTAGCTTCCTTCTAGAATATAATAAACAATTCAGAAGATTTTGTTGGTTTCTTTTATGCAGCCTGTAAATATATTGACAACTCTATAATGTCACCAAATTCAGACAAGTCCTTCCATTGGCCATATGGTAGACACTCATGCCCTCTTTAAGCATCACCTAGGACATCAAACAGGTATATGAAAATGCTGAAATAATCTCATATGATCTTCAACTTGGTTTCCCCACTTATTATGCATTATGAGAAAAAAGCAGCAAAATCTTGATTACCTGGAAGAAGATCTTTACAAGATAAAGAGAAGACTCAAACTGCTCTGAATGAAGAGATCTATTAGCAGCTCTGCACTGATTTCATAGCCGGGTCCAGCCATCCAGGACTCAAACAAATCTCAAGGTCTCCATCTGAAAAATTGCATTCCCGAAGGCACTGTTGGGTTGCTACCAAAATCTGGTGGTCTTGATAGATGGATCTAGCTCCTTGGATGAAAGTGAGAATCTGCAGAGGGATGGTTAACCTAATTCTCCTTGTTGAAAGCCCTTCCACTCATGTTCCGCAGATCGCCTGCATTATGAGAATGGGTGCCAAAGATCCCTCTATTTGCTTCAGATGCCACTATGTTATTTCTATGGCACCGTTCTGGCTGTGTATTATAAACATTGCTAATGTGGTTCCTTTGCAGGATGGGTGGTTGTATATGAATTCCATTTTCAAAATAATTGGCTTGCCTTGGATTCCAAGCTAATGAAGCAAGATTTCTTGTCATGGCAAGCTGCTTTGCCTTTCCATGACTGTTAAATGGAGCCTTGTCAACAGACACGTTCTGTTTCTTTTTCTTGGTAGTGCAACACTGCTCTTTCTTTCTTCGTTTCTTAGGAGGTGCTCTAGCTTCAGAGGAATTTTTCTGGCGTTTGAAGCCTGGCTCATCCATTAAATAGGTACAACATGCAATCAAGAAAACCATTAATACTTTCTGGACCAAGAACTCAGTGTAACTTTAAAGACAAACATATTACTTCATTTGATAAAGAAAGAATCTAGGGCAAATATATAAAAAACAGTCACATTAATATTTTCATAGAAGAGGACATGTATGGTACAAATTCCTCAAAACCACAGCCAACTCCATGTTTTGATTAATTCAACTACAATGTTCTCTCATATATGTCACTACTTTGAAGCTAAAAAGTGCTATGCCCACAAAAATATTGCCAAATGCAGAGAATAATTTCTTGGTGCAACACAATCGGTATAAATGAAATCTGACAGCGGTGTAAGTGGTCTGGATGGTGATCGGATCCAAGCAACTCCCAAACTCAAATCTCATAAGATATTTGGGTTTCGATTAAGGTTCAGGCTTCTCTTATCCAGTTCTATTTGGGTTTGGATTTGTACTCAGATAATTAACAGATCCACAATAAATTTCCAAAAACATTTTAGGGGCAGTATCATTTGTTTATTTATATGATACCAAGTAGTTCTACTTAAAAAGGAACCAGCAAAAATAGCCTGTTTTTACTAATTCTAGGTTTAATTATCTTCATTTGGACAGTGCAAATTTAAAACCACAAGACGACACATTATAAATTAACATGATATAAAGTGCATATTGGACATGTTTGAGAATTCTATCAACATATGAGAGCAGCTTCAGTCCCTTTTTTCTCCTTATTTTTTTATGATCCATCCAAGTATGTTAGTATAACAGGGATCCCAAAGCTAACCACCAGTTATGCATGATAGGTACTCGTAAAGGCACCAGATAAAAAGATATTAACCAATAAAACAAAGGGCTATTGCTACCAGCAAGCATATCACCCCATGTGAATCATCACTGCCTCCACCCACGTCAACCACCCCCAATCAGACATGGCTGCTCCACCCTCCCACACTCTCTCCCTTTCTCTGTGTAGGTCATGCCAACTCAATGTGGCCACCCACCTAACTGCTCTCTCTCTATTTCCATGCTCTCTTATCTAGAAAAGAAAGGGGAGAAGGTGGAGATGTGGTTTGGAGGTTTAGAAATTGTGATACCATTCATTCCAAGAAGGCAGTAGAAGATTCATGGGATTAGAGCTCATGTAAAATATTTGTGGTGGGGATGGGTTTGTGGTTTAGAAACAGAAAGAAGGAAAGAGGGTGGGCACACAGCTGCTTATGAGGTGTTATAGGAGGAAGAGACATGGATGGAGATGGGGAGGAGGTTGGGGATGACTTCAAGTTTCAGAGAGAAAGAGAGACAAAGAGACTTCAATAATGGACATCTAATGAGCAGCAATTGACCCCATCGAGACAAAAGAAAGGTGAAAGTCAGAGCCAAGTGAGAGAAGAAAACTAAGTGTAATTATTTCAATAACTTGGGTGAATCCATAAGCTCCATTCCACTTATAAGTTTCCTAAATGGATGAAATGACTAAAGAATACCATACTTGTTTTTCCCTATATATAAAGGTTGAGAATTAATATTTATGAAAAATAATATTTTAGAAATAGGTAGTGGAACAAATCCCCTAGTACATTATACTATGATATTTACTCAGGTTTTGTTTGGTTTGGCATCGTAATCAGAACCAGAATTGGAATTGAATTCCATATAAATCAAAATCAGAATCACTCATTTCTCCGACCCGTTTGGTTTACACAAAATTTGAAATTGGAATCACAAGCTTGGGTAGACCTGATTTTTATGCTGAAAATGCATCAAAATTTGTAGAGGATATCTACATAATCAAACTTACAATGAGAAAAAGGAAAAAAAATAGTTTGACCGAAATACCAGGTAGATCCAGTCATAACTCATTGAAATATACTAAGTAGCTGGAAATACATAGACCAACTGACCTCTGCCAATAGTTTGGTTGAAGAGATTGGGAAGGAGGTGTTGGGTGAGAAAAGGGAGACGGGGTGTTAGATGAGAAGAGGGTGTATTGAGTTACAGTTGATTGAAATGAATTTGCAATCCTAGGTAGGGAGTTTGAATTTCAAATCCCCCCTAATACATGATTCGGATTTCAAATGGAATTGGAATTGGATCCTAATTCCATCTAAACAAACATTTGAAATTGGAATTAGTAATTCCTATTCCGATTCTAGAGGATCATTTCCGCGAATCAAATGGGCTCATAATTTCTATAAACTTTATCAGGCAATCGGTTAGTTCTAGCAATTTCCAAACCCAAACCAAAAACTTACTTATTTCTACAAACCTAATTTTTGCATAGCAAAACCCATGCCTATAAACTAGATTACAAATTATTTGAAAACTTTGACAACATGTCGTTGCTTCAAAATTCATTCAAAAGTTGACCGAATCAACTAAACTCAGTTCATTTTCAAATTGAATTAGCCAATTAACCGTGTAAAACTTGTCAATTCTCCAAGTCAACTCAATAATTCAACATGGATTGACTCAGTCAAGGGATAATATAGATGCCCATCAAGTGATAAGATGTCCACCTAAGCCATTTAAGTTGTAAGTTCTCTAATGGTCTCAAGGCTCATGACAAGGAATTATGAAGAGAATTAAGGATTTTAAAACCAATACTCTAAAACCCATTATGGAAATAGTGGCTCCCATTTCTGCTCTTGATCCTTTCTATCTTCTGTCATGCTTTCTTATTGTCAGATTGTTCAGACAGTAACTTTTAATCTCTTCAGCAAAAAAAAAAAAAAAAGTATCTTTTAATTTTCATTATAATTTTTGAAAGTATATAATACAAAATAGTATTTCTATAAACATATTATGAAATTTTATTTTCTAACTAATATTGAGTTTTGAAAATCAGATTAAGTGGGAATAGTTGAGTCATTAGGTTGATTCAACTTACCTAAATTTCAAGTAGAGCACAGTTTATCGGTTTTTAAAAATTTGCAACATAAGAAAGTTGATTAAATCACAAACAATTTCAAGTAATAATGAATATTATTATTTTATGTTTGCATATGCATATATACATTCATGGAATAGCATTCTTATAACTATACATTATACATGTTTTTATTTTCTAACTACTATTGAGTCTATGGGAACTTGGTTAAGATTTCAAGTTGACTTGGCTGAATCTTAAGTTGATTCAAGTTTTTCTTTTAAAATATGGAGGCTGGTTAAATGGCAAGAAACAAAAGAAAAATGTAAGAGCTCTAAATGTTTCAAAGTTCTTCATAACAAACAATGTTTAGGATGATCATGTGACAACTTACAACTTGACAGATACCTCTGCCGGAATCACATCAGAACCTGGGTAATCTAAAAAATAAAGGTAATGTGGTGGGGGACGGGCCTTTCTCCCACTGTGCAGAATTTTCAATGCACCCGCAGGTATAAGCAAATAGCAACAGAGATATGGCAAATTGCATGATGTTAGAACATTGCTCCCATTATCATTTAAAATCCTAGCATATGTTCTATAGCTTAGCAATTAATTCGTTTCAATTATACTGATGCCTGATAATATTTAATTAGGCATCACCAGAGAAATTCAGATTAATGATTATTGGCATCCCGAGTGCCTCAACTTGAGAGGTGTTGAGAGAGCAATGTGTTCTTCCTTCCATCAAATATGCCCTCGGGTGATGGAATCTAATGAAGAAATCACTCTCTCAATCCGTCCTTAGATTTTGTATTTGGTATCCCTGAAGAAGATGAATGTTAACTCTATCATGATATTTTATCAAATGTCACTCAGACACAAGATATGGGTGACAAGTATCCAGGTGTCCCAATAAATCCAACATCGGAACCCTTAAGAAATCTGACAAGCAGACACATCCATATCACCTCTAAATGTTTTAAATGTGTAAATATTGATGGATGAATGGATGCATGCATATAATGAATATTCAGCGCGGACAATTGCTCCATGAATATTCAGCACGGACAATTGCCCCACTAATTTATAAAACAGATAAACTAATGTTAGATGTTGCATTAGATTTGACAACATTAGAATAGTAATGTTAATAGTGAACAGGGCAGTAGTGATGAGGTCTTAGTGATTTGCAGTGACAAAGACTGTCACGAAATGTCCCAGGTGTCTGAAGTGTCCAACATGTCAAGAAACTCAAATTTAGAGCGTCGGGGTGATACAATTGTCATTGAGGACCATGAAACTACAATCCACCACAGTCTTTTGGGTTATAATATATGGTTGAATTTAAGTGCATCACCATAATCAAATGCTGCCTTCTCTCTTTGCAATACTTTGCGTTTGGAGGAATCTTGCTGCTATCAAGTTGCATGAGCATAGTTGATAGATTTTATAATAAGGTTTCCTACTCACCAACTAGCCTTTTGTTTGAGGCATGTTACCCTCGTGGCTCAAGGTTTCCTTGAGATCAAATTCAAAACTAATTTTGAGGATTCCAATTAGATCAAGAGCCAATTAAAAGGTTTTCAAAATTTTATAGATCACAAAAGGCCCATATAACTGACCTTATAAATGGGAAAGGCTTGTTGGTGAAGGCAGAGAATAATGAGAATTCAATCTAATCTAATTGAACTAACTATAGAGATGTGAACACATATCAGACACAACTCAAATTGATGCCCCTGCTAGGGCATTATCTAATGTGAAACTCCCTGCTCTTAGACTTAATTCTGTAACTACAAAGGAAACTGTGTCTCAATCCCTAATAAAAGCTCCAATAGTTAATAAAAAAGGATAAAAAGAGACAAAATCATGCCACTTAATTCTCTCTCTGTCTCTTTCTCTCTCTAGATGGCTGAGTTAATTTGAGGCCTAAATGAAGTTCAAACAAGCAGATACGGATTATTAGATCTTCTTGAACCAACATCTTTGGAGGATCTTTTAAGTGTCAGCTAGACAGATTTGTGTCTGGTGCTTCCACTATCATATGCTTCCTAGGTCCATAATAACCACATCTTGCATATTCCAGTTTTCAAAGGGGTTATTATTATAGGTTGCGGACATGGCAAAACAAATATCATTCAATTCTACGAGTGTGTTTTCTTCTTCCAAAGATAGCACATGGGCATTTAAACATGATCTCCAGCAGAACCGATTTTAACAACAGTAAGGCCAGTCTACTAGTACCCAAGTGAATTGATTCCCAGAATAGGTCATACCTTTTTTTGCAGACCTAGCCTTTGCAATTGCTCTGGCATGCCTTGCTGCTGCTCCCCTTCTATGCTTCTCCGCCAGTACCTTTGATCTCTCTGATTCATTGCTCCAACTCTAAAATAGAGAAAATGTAACTGCACCATTCAATATTGGTAATATTTGGCACATGCATCACATGGACAATTCAAAAGGTGCAAATTGCTGGTCCATCTGATGATCATGTGAATGAAGGCTAGGATTATGCACGATTAGATCTGATAGCTAACTCAAATCAATAGGGGTGCAAGTTTTCAAGGATAGCTAATTCAAATCAGTAGGGGTGCAAATTTTCAAGGGGTTCTTTTCCCCCTCAATTATGCATTCTTAGTGGCATTTCATAAACAGATTTGCAAGTTTGAACCCTCCTGATGATCAAACTGAGGTTCAGATTAAAAATATACCATATTAGAACATGGATATCAAGTGGATGAGCATTTTCAAGATGAGGAAGAAAATATATTCTCTCTCATTGCTCATCATATTTTTCTTTTCCTAAATAGGTCTTTAGAGTGCAGAAGATGGAAGAGTGGGTTTGTCAAGAGATGCCACAAAAATGCTTTCTTTTGTTACATGTTGCAAGATGGATGGTTGAAGATAACAGCTTAGTGGAAATCTGAATTTAGATAGTAGAATAGATGATCATACTAAGTACATTGGTCTGTCTAACAAGTAATCTCACCTGACGGAAAGTCTTCAGTCTGTAGAGGTTACGTCCCTTAACAAGCAAAGGAAATAAGAGCGGCAGTGCCTTCACACCTTTGCTCCACAACACTTCAACCTTTTCCATCACAGAAACAACTGTTACTTAACAAAAATTAGTTTAAAGTTTTATCCAACCCCAGTATGCGATCTTACAGTAAATGTATGTTGTTGTTTGGCTGCACCATAACTTTCCTTTACAACTCTTCCTGCAACTGTCCGCCTTCCTATAATATTTGCACCTCTTGTAACTATGTCAAACCTATTTAAAAATTTGAAGTCATGCTAATAGGAAGTTTATACAAGAAGTATGGAAATTCCAAAAGCAACAGTGCATTTTCAGAGAAATAGGAAATCAAAAATCACCCACTTCCCATAAACCCTCTGGTTGAACAAAATGACATCACCTTTGCAGACATCACCTGCAACGAAATAAAGTTCCTTTTATCTGATCTCTGACTAACTAATTGTGTGTGCTCAAAACCATGGGTGGATAACTATTTTTACCTGTAGAGTCGAAGACAAAGGATGATCTTGGATACAATTTTTCACCATTTAAATCTTTTAACCTGAAAAATTCAAAAAATAACCACTGTAAGATTGCTAATGCAATGTGATGATATTAAGGGAGAACCTTTTATCAACCCATTTCCATCACTGACATAGTCATTAATGTTAACATCAACGACATTGAGAGTAAAGCAATAGCTGGTGCACACATCCAGTTAAAAATGGCAATGATAACTGGCTATCTATTATGGAATTCAAGATGTCAGATGAGTTTTTCTGTGGATGAAAATATTATTTATGTATAAAGAAGGTTTTCTAAAGTACTATTCATAATTTAAAGCAAATGCAAATGATGTGTCAGAGAGAATAACTCAGCAGCCCAACCATTACTAAACACATCAAGGACATTCCAGGCAGCATTTCACATGTAGTGACATCAGTTCAAAGAGGACATATTACATAAGTGATTAGAGAAACATATTGAACATAACATAGCCACCTCAACAACATTCTCGATCCAAACAACTGTGAGAAAGATTGAGAAATTTTGCAAAGAAGATTGCATCAGAAAGAAAATTTGCTACCACTCAATCAGTAATAACACTCTGAACATGATTAATTAGTTTGTTTTCAGTTTTCAATTATTTAAAAATCGGTAGAACAGATACTTTTACCTTCTCAATTTTATCTAAAAACTTGAAACCACCAATATCATATATTATAAATCTGATTCACAGGAAATACAAGACTATTCTTCATGAAACAGTAAAGTCTATTCTTCTGTTAACACATGACAAGAAAATCAACCACAGTTGCTAACTAGTAGTTAATGTAAATAACATGAATGTAGGTTCTTTACTGGAATACAAACAACAATTTTGGAGCCAAGCTAGAAGAGCTTTCAAATTTATGGAAATGTAATCATATCCTAAAAGCAGCATCAGTGACTGACCTCCAGTGCTCCAGAATTCTTTCAGCACATGTAGCTTTAGTCCCACTTAATCTAAGCATGTGCTTCCTCAGGTAAACTTTGCATTCTTCCAGCTTGAGTATATCTAGACTTTTCTTTCCTACAGAACATAAAAATATCACAAGGCATCCTACATGGCTAGACAAATTGATTATGAATTTCCTATTTACTCTTCTAAAGATTTCCAAAACAATATAATTTGTACATCTTAAGGACTAAATGTGCACAATAGTACTTAGAAAGATATCAGGATACATCTAAAATAGTTCAAACTACTGGATGTACAATAATGAAATTCTCTTATTCCAGCAAAGCAACACTTCAAATAATAGAAGAACAGATGCATGCATCATCCTAATCTGAAGAGAAACAGAAAAATAATAGCCAATGATTTTACAAGAGACTACTGCTCCTATTTAGACGCAAAAAGTGAGCAGCCTTCAAAAAGAGAAAGCTACAAAATTGCTTCAAAGCAAGGAACAAGATATCTTACCATACTAGTACATACTGTATGGTCATGCATCTCTATGCATCACACATACTGGTCTGTGCCATTGTGTGTCAGTCTACTATGCACTAACATGATCCAGTTTTCTCCATTATGAATCTTGGACCCAAGACTAGGAACATGACTAGAATGTCATGACGGAGAGAGTAATCAAAAAAGGAGAGGAGAATAAAGAGGAAGATGAAGGGACAATTACAAGTGAGAGGAAAGACAGAAGAGTATTCTGTCTAGGTTTTCGGTGAAATTGAAGTATACAGTCTAAAGAGAAATCAGACACTTGAAACAGAAGAGAAAGAAAGACCAACTAGAATTAGAGTCACCCCTTATTAATCAATCACAGTCCTCGATTTCCATTCCATACATGAGAAGCCTCTCAATGTCCAAAGGCTATGATTTATTTAAGTTGTTGCATGGTGGACTTCATGAAAGTAAAGGTACCAGATTTAGTTGTAGTCATATGTTTACTTAAGTGAGGACATGGACAACCTTATAAGCCCCATTCCTATCAAACAGAGAAATAAAAATCCTAAAAGTACACGTCAATAATCAAATCAAATAATCATCATGGTTCTACCTTAACAAGACACCCCCTGGCTGTGATGGGAAGAATTCATATCCAGTAAGTAGGTCCTCATAATAAGCTAATATCTATTCTTCTGTTGTGAGGTCTTAGCTCAGCCTTGTTGATCCATGACCGATCAAAAGGCAAACAATCCATCCAACATACCAAATTGCAGCATGAATTGTTTAATATTGATAGTGTGCATGGCCACTATATCCTCCATCTAATTATTTGCTCATCACCATGCCATCAACAATAGTACAAGTATGCCTACTGCTGCAAGAATGTCTTCCTGAAACTCAATAAGTTGGCCAGATTGAAGTCAGGGAAATTAGAATTTTGGATATGATGCGGCCCAAACTTGCAGTCTCAACTTGTCATGTTTTCCTATAGGGAATCACTCTCTTAAACTGAATCATAAGCAGTTTCTAAGATTAAAGTGTCTCTTGCTGGTGATTGTCTGCCACCTCCTTGTACCTGGCATAGCTGGTCCTTAACCTCTTCAATTGCTAAAATGTTGGACACAGCATATCACCATCAATCCCCAGATATGGTAAGAAAAAGCAATCCCAGAAATATGGGATTGATGGCCATCAAGAGATTCAAAAGGTGACCTATCTATCGATGAATTGATCATGGTATGAGTAAATTCAACATGCAGCAGAATATGGTTCTATTATGATGCTGAGCTAATACACATCTTAACCAGTTGCCCAGGCCACAAGTTACCAACTTTGCTTGACCACGTGCATGGGGATAGTATGTGCTACTAAATTGTAAAGTAGTTCCCAACTTTAGACCATAAGTTTCTCCACAAATGTCTCAGAAATCCAGGGTCTTTATCAGAAATGAAAGACCTAGGAAAATGCACCACAACTTCCCTTGAAAATAAATTTGCTATATGAGTTGAATCAAAGGTTATCTAACATGTCAAAAAAAAAAAAAAGCCATTTGAGCAAACTGTGCAACCACAAAGGTTGCAAACTAAATGTCTTGAGCAATTATAAAACAAAGTTCATGCTAACAGTCACTAAACAAATACTAGGTATTAAACTCATCTGTTGAATATGTGCCTTAAAGACCCAGAAACTTGGTAGCAAGCAACATATTAGCAACACCTCAGCTCATCTTGGGCCCAACGTATCATTCTTCCACTAGTGTGAAGGCCTTGTCTCGACCAAATCACCTCTTGGACCTCCACTGTGCACCTTATGGATGAGACTCTCTTACCAAGCCCTTAATAATGCACAGCCACATGCTCTGGGAAAAAAGGGTCCTAAATAACATGCGTAATCATTAACAATGAACAATTGAAGCCAATAACACACCAATTATTTGCTTTCATAATTCTGTATTCAGAACTAACTTGTTTTTATCTTTTTTTTTTTTTTATTGGACTTGTGCATATGCTAAGAGGGAGGTAAGTTTATCTCATGATGCAGGTTTTGGTCAGACGTTCCCTCATGTCATCAAATGTCCTGCAACCTCTTCCATAAAAAACTCTCTTATCAAGAAAGCTCTCTCCTCTCTCTAAAAATCTGTTGAATTCTCTCTCCTGGGTTTGTGTGCTGACATGAGAGTTTGGAGCAATTCTCTCAAGGCTATTTTGGTGAGCGAGGCAGACACAAGCAGGACTTATTATGGGTACAAATGTTAAAGGTCTAGCCTTCACATTAGTCAAGAGTGTGACTACAACATTTGTCCCATTGTTTCACAAAATTCAACAGCTTATTTAAGGTATGTTTTCTACCTTTGCATGTTTAATTGAGATTTAAAAAAAAAAAAATGCATGCACAATATTGATCATGTAACATAGTATAACTTTTTCCACTACAATTTCCTTGCATACCATGCTTTCAAAACTGTGTAAAGGAGTCTAAGTTTACTCTATGTTAGGGTAGGCAAGTGACCATGTTTGTTCCAAAGCATGTTTTAATAAATTTACATAATAAATTAGTAAAAAGTCATGAAATCAGAGAATTAACTAGCAAGTCTTGTTCATCTTGTTTGATTTCCAATTCCTTTTCAATTCCTCCTCTTCTCCCTTTCCTCATCCTTTTCTGAATTTTCAATTAACCTATTTTAATTTAAGTATTCTATATTTGTTTTGTTCCAATTTAATTCATTTGATCTCTAAACATGTGTTTAAGGTGTGGTGATTTCTTTACATTTAGATTTTTTTTTCCTAATAGGAAAATCTCAAGAGGCATTTCACATGGGTAGGTTTCTTACATGCCCAAAGTAATCTTACAACCTAAGAATAGAGATACTTTCACTAAGAATCTAGTTCTAGTCAACTGACAAGTCTTCCATCTTTATTTGTCTACATATGATTGACTGGTTATATCACTCTGCAATCAGGTTGTTGTTCTCCTCTTTCTTGGGTAAGGTTTACTTTTTCCTTTAAATTAGAGAATCAGAGGCTTATGCAACAAAAAATAATTTATAACTCAAGTCAATGCCTATTGCATACTTCACACACATCAATCTTCTTATCTTCTTTTAAGCTCAAGAGTGTATCATCATTTTAGAGCCTAAATCATTTCATCTTTTCTTTTTTTAATAAAAGATATTCCATTCATTATCAATTCAAAAATTTCCCTAGATAAAGGGAGTTCCAGGAGAGATTGAATTTGTTTCTATAATTCTCTTTCATCAGTTTTGTTCTTTTTCTCTTTTTCTCACACCCAAAAATCCGTACTTATCTCTTCTCTATTCATAAGACTATCCTACTAACTTCACTACAAAGGCTAGAAGTTGCTAAAGGACATAAAGCATTCCGTAGTGGCAATTGATATCAGCTTGGTTTTCCATCCTAGGGTTCAAAAACAAGATCAGCACTCTCCTTCAGGTAGAAGTCCTTGATTGTTTGCAAAACTACAAGATCATCTTCTGTGCCTTGCTGGATTTCTGCAGAGGTTGTCAATCTGCTCATGGACTCAGCCAATTGCTAGACATTTACAATGAGAACATCCATAACTATTCCTGCTTCCAACCTTGATATACATTTACATAGGACCTGCTTGCATGGTAAAGAATTTCAAATGCTTTGCATCCCCTGTAATATCAGGATTGCACACTTTCCCAAAAAAATGTTCTGTCTTGTGTTTAGTCTACTTTCCTCTTGCTATAATAGACAAAACTGATAATGTAGCCTGACTGCATCATTTAGATATGATCAAAGAATAGCTAATGCCAGTAGAAGTTAGTTTCTAAGTAGATGGTCAACCAGCTAAGTAGCAATACAAAAATCAGTTTTATATAGAATGCTTAAACACTTAATCAATTATTTGTTACATTCCTGAATGGCACTTATTCCACCCATGAAAGCCCAGTTAACTATGAGATCGCAGCAAACAATGATATAAAGTAGTCCATGATATAGAAATCTACAGAGTAGTCCATGATATAGCAATCTATCTCTTGGAGAGAGAGTCTCTAAGCTACAATCAAATAGCAGAATGCATTAAAAGCTCAAGTAAATACCATCAAGTAATATCCATCATTACACCTCAATTTCCCAATTCCATCAAGCCAGCTTCAGTACCCTAGCCCAATATGAGCCCAAGAGACACAATGCTAAAAATCCTTCTTATATTATGATAATAAAGTTCACTAATTATTATGCAACTAAATAACAATCACATTTATGATTTATCTTAGTATCCAGATAATTACCATTGCCCTCCATCCCTGATATTTTCCTCCATTTATATTGAATCATAAGAATCATCTATCATCTACAGTGGGCACAGGAAAAGCAGCATGCATTTTCGTATTCACCAAAACGGGAGACCTTCTTTTCCAAATGTAAAAGCATGAAAAGAGTTCTCGGACAAAAAAATTAAAATGAAGGATGGAGAAAATCAATGACAGACTGGTCCTAAGTGACAGCCCAAATCCTTAATCCCCCAAATGCACAGCTACCCACATTAACATCTACCATTTATAAAAAATAAAAAATAAAATCCACTTTGTAAACATTATTCAACAGCAACAACAGTGGCATTCGCGAGTAGAGAGATCGCGTGTGTATGTGAGAGAGAGAGAGGAAAGTAGATACTTCGGAGGAGATCGATGACTTTGTTGTAGAGTTCTTCGTCCGAAGGCTTTCCATCGTCATCGGCATAATCATCATCTTCTTCCTCCTCCTCTTCTTCTTCATCGTCAGCATCGTCACCGTCTTCCTCCTCTTCGGTGGAACCGCCCACGTCCTCACTGTCGATCCAAGACCAGAATCAAATTCAAAGAAGCAAATATTCCTAGAAGCCGATCAAACCAAGAGAAATTCGACATAACCTCAAGGATTCTTCATTCTCTTCCTCTTCTTCCTCCTCGGAATCTTCTTCCTGTTCTTGGGATTCTTGTTCGTCGGATTCTTCTTCTTCTTCGGAAGAGGAGGAGGAGATCGAGACGATCACACGTTTCCCCTTCTTCGAAGTCGGCATCCTTCTCAGAAGAATGGGGAAGGATTTCAGGTACGTGGCTAGCGAAGGGGGGGGGGGGGAGGGGACCGAAAGAGGGAAGAGGACTATGTTGGACAATCGTAAAACCAGGCTCCTGGTGTCATTTTATCCATTTAGCCCTGGAGTTAGAAAGGAAAGAAGAGAGAGGATTAGCCAAGTAATTTTGCGGGATTTTCTAAACGAACGGAAAGTGCCGCTCCCTCTCCCACAAGCGAACTGAGCGTTCACTCATCTACTTCTAGCCGAACTTAATATTATCAGGCTTGCTTGATGTTACACATATAACATAGTCCAACGCCTACAGGTAAAAATTGCCGTTTCTCGACGTATATATTTATTTATTGTTACAGGCAGCATTGCGAAGAGGGAAACAGGATTCCTTTTATCTGCTATGAAAATGCCTCCAAGACTTTGGACATTCCCACATGGCTACACCCATGTCTTAAACAAATCATAAATACATCCGCTTCCATAGTTCCATCCAATGTTTCACCATAGCACAGAATTCGACATTCAGTAGCCTTATCAGCATATTTTTCCTGCCCATGTTTCCTCTAAACACAAAAGGGATGACCACAGAGTTCGTCCAAGATAGCCACCCTGGGGCAAGCCAAGGTCATATCTGTGGGATTGAGTAAAACAATACTCGAATTGGACCACCTGCCTGCTAATCCTGACCCATGTCGACCTCTTGAGTGCAAACATCTATGAACATTTTTCGACAAACTCTCCAAGCTTAGATGTGAAAACCCACTGACTTGGTATTAGAGAGAGGAAAAAGAAGTAAAAAGCCAACTTGGACGGTCAACCTGTTTCAGATAGTTCCCTTAACAAAGCATGCTACTACAACAGGAGAGTTGAACAAATGCCACCACAAAACTTGCATAGTCTTTCAGATCCTTGAATATAAGACAAGTGGTAGAACACAAGAAACTCACCCTTTTAAATTTGATTTGAAATCAACCAAATGAGATCAGTATTACAGAGTAGTTTTACTTTCCTCTTTCGTCCCTAATGAAATGGCAGAGACTTGTGTCATGACAGTGTCCAAGATACAACTTTAGTTAGGCAAGCGTCTAGTCACCACTAAATTCAAGCATCTACAATACAATCACAACAATTTAACTGATAGCATTAGAACCATGAACAAAATAATACAATCAAAGGATGTGGGAAAATCCCATATCCCCCTCCCTAGGGCGTCAGACTTATGATGGAGTTGAACAAGTGGCAGACTTTTCGAGGCATGGTTACATTACCAACAACTGCTGGAAGTCGCATCTTTGTGTTGGCATACAAGCTCCGATGGCATCACCTGAAAAAGCAATTTGCTATCTGGACCCTCAAACCAGTGTGACCAAAGCTATTCATCTATCCATCGCCAGGAAATGGCAGTCAAGTTAATCCATGGGTAGCAAGGCTTAGTAAACTAGCGTGCCTTTGCAAATGATCTGCTAGATACACCATGTAACAACCTAACAAATCCAAGGAAGCTCAATTTCCCATCAGTGTGCCTAATCCAGTCATGGAGAACAGCATGAACAGGTACGGAAGGGCCCAGCCCCAGTTCCTGAAGTTGCCACAACAAAAGAAAGACATTTATCCATTCAGTATGTTGTCAGCAAAATAAATTTTTGGTAAGTCAAAAATGGAACTGAAGATCACAAATGAAGTCAAGGAGGGTAGGCAGTGATCACCATTATAAAATACTTTTGAATATCTAGTCAAGAATTTTCATTGTAGATCTACATTAGCCTTCAAATATTTTTATGTCAAAGGTAGAATATCTTAACCAGACTAAAGAGTGGCAGAATGATGAAACCATTAGAATACTTAGCTTTTACATTTTCAAGGTGAAAAAAGATGCGTACAAATTTGCCACTTATAGTAATTATAGTAGACAAGAAGTAAACATAATGCAGATTCAGTTCACTCATTTGTTTGACTGGTGGAACATGCAAAATTAGTTGAGCCCAGACCATATTTTATGAGTCAACAGATAGCTGTTAGAGTTGGCCAGCTTCAGCTTTTAATTTTCTCCATTGCTAATTGACCTAGATTTCACAGAATCGGTAGCACATAATCTTATGACAAAGATGAAAAATTTAAAAATGACATGAGTATTTCTGCTTAATTATGGTTCTAGATTCCCATATAAAATAGACAATGCAAGGGATGCAACTGTTATGCTAAAACTTTGCCAGGGTAATCTTTCCCAGGAGAAAATGCTCCAACCAACCATACCAACACGGTCATCATCAAAATCACTGTTTTTTTAGGCATTCAGAACAAATAGAGGATCATCATACAATCATGTTGTCCGTTGAGGTCTTCTCTAATAGAGAACTCAAGAATCTCTCACAAGTACTGTTGCCATATCAATCAAAATTCCTTGCAAATGCTCAAACTTTAAACCACCACCAGCATTCACATGAAACAATGCACTTCAAAATGTAATCATAAGTTACTTCAATATTTTTAAGCAACATGCCCTAAAATAATCACTAATCCTAAACTAACATGACTCTAGGCCAACTACTGGCAACTGTAAAATTTCTTAAGATTAATTACTTAAACCAAGGTTTAAATCCCATGTGGGCGGAGGTATCCTGATTTCTCCAAGGGATGCCCCATCTCAATCGAGTATCCCAATAACTCTTATTTCTTTGTCTGTTTTTTTACTTGTTTCTTTTTCCTTCTGTTCATCTTTTCTTTCTTTCCTTCCTTTTCTTCTTTATTTCTATTCCTCATTTTCTCCTTCCTTTCCTTCTCTTCTTTTTTTCCTTTTCTTTTTTTCCCTTTTGTTTTTCTTTCCCTTCTTTATTTTCTCTTTCTTCTTCTTTTCCTACATGGATGGGTTTCGAAGCCTTGCTCCTAGCCTAGTCCTATTTTCCCATAGAAAAAAGAAAACAGTGGGATGCCCCATATCTTGTCAGGACATAAAACCTTGAAACTTAAACAACGTTCCTAATTAACCCAAAATTTTACTAAATCAGAAACAAGGAGTTTCTTATAGAGACATGATAATGGATGTTCTCAAAGTACCAGCAACTTCTGAAACTTCAGCCGTAAGGATGGACTTAAATGTTGGACTTGATTCAGAATGGAACCCATCCTGCTCCAACCTATTCAACTTGCCAACTTGAATCCAGGTGTCAACCGATCTTGTTAGACAGCACCAACAAATTTATGTTTACTAAAATCTATGAACTATAATAATACTTCTGGCAGATACTAGGACTTCTGCTCCCCATCCCCCCCCAACCCCAACCAACAACAACAACAACAACAAAAAAAAAAAAAAAACGTTCAGCTGAAAATTGGGTCATGTTCTTGCTCATGTTTGGTTTCAGCTTCCAGCTTTGCCAGATCTAAACCTGACTTGATGGTACCGCACATTAGCAATAATATCAAATAATTCAAATGAAAAATTAGACGTACCGATGCAAGTTCCTCAATTACGATAGCCCGGTTTCCATCCTTCTCAAAAAGCTCATAAGCACAACGAGCATGCTGCTCCCATCTATCCAGACCTTCAAGCTGATGCACACTTAATGTAGCCGCACAGAATTCATCAAAATCCATTCTTCTGTATTGAAGAACGCTAAGCTGGAAAATGGCAATACAGTTTTTCTCTGTGATAACACAAACAGAAAGTTGAGCAAGATAAAGGGAAAAAGAAAAACTACTGAATCAAACGCATACCGAGACAAGAAGATCATGTACACGAGATTCCTTCATTGCATCAGTTGCATTTTTCATCAACGCCTGCACAGGAAATATTTATAGCAACCAAAGTTATAAAGAGCAACAGCTAATTGTTAATACCTTTTCAACGATTACAACTCCAAAGGAAAACTAAAATGTTATATTAAAATAACTAACCATCTTGATATTTTCTAGAGTTATGAATCCATTTTTATTTGGTTCCAAGAGGGCAAACTGCCCCTTCAGATAAAAAAGTTCATCCATGGTCAGTGTCTTGGACAGAGCCTGTCACATGCAAAATACATATTATCATACATCAGATAAATCAGCAGAACCACAACCGCACTTAAAACAGCACAAAATACAATTTTATATCTAGCATGTCCAGCAAGGATTACAAAGTCACCACAAAAAATAAGCTAAGTCACTGAGTTGGTTGGTTCTGCACGTCAGTGGATAAGAAAAAAGCAACTGAGTAGCTAGGTTCTATGTAGACATTGTTACAAACAGTTTCATCTTATCTTAGTTTCAATTGTTTCTTCAGAGTTTGCTATATTGTTCAATTTCACAAGGCTTGCAAAGGCAACCATCAAGCCTTGACAACTTTTTGGCTTGTAGAATTTGACCCGGGCCTTGCTACAATTTAAAACAAATTCGCCATCATTTATCTTCTTAGCATCTTAAATGTATAATCATATTTCCTCATACCATATTTCATCTTATCTTAGTTTCAATTGTTTCTTTAGAGTTTGCTATATTGTTCAATTTCACAAGGCTTGCAAAGGCAACCATCAAGCCTTGACAACTTTTTGGCTTATAGAATTTGACCCGGGCCTTAGCTACAATTTAAAACAAAATTCACCATCATTTATCTTCTTAGCATCTTAAATGTATAATCATATTTCCTCATACCATATTTCACTAGTTGATATGCAACAGGATGACATACTTGACAAGCACTCAAATTTAGCACCACTTTTTTCACCCATGAACAAAGAGAACAAGCCACAAGTAGCTATCAAACTCATCATTATTGAGTCTGGAAACACAAACCCGCAACTTTATTGTACATAAAAAAGGAGAAATAGAGGAATACAAATGCTCAGCATCCCAATCACAAACAAACTCTAAACAAAATAGTACTCCTGGTATAGGAAGGTGTAACAAGACTGCAAGGAGAAAATACAGAAGAACATGCCCAGCAAAGAATAACATAATGCCACACACAATTAGAAAAAGGTAACACATCTCCCCCATAAAACAAAATGACAGCAAAGAACCCTTCCAATCAGGTGAGTCGAGCAACCAGTTGAGCCCAGTTCTCATTTATCACTTCTACATCCCTTACCAAAATCAGCCTCCTTTTCTGCACTCTTGGGAGAACCGTCATGAAGTCAACAATGCCAAAAGGAGCAGAACACACAACAACTGAGTTGCAAGAAATTCTTGGAAAAGCAAGTCTGGAATTTCCAGGATAGTACAACAAAGAAGGAAAGACAAGGAGGATGATCCTTATTGTATGGAAGAAAGACCTCAAGCAAATAAATTTTCAATAGAATCTTACTCTTAGAAGTAGAACTTGTATCTGTAATATTAACAACCTAACAAAACTAGATTTTCTAGGCTCAAAATTACCTGTGCAGCGGATCTAAAAGAAGATACACTTTCAACTGACATACCCTGCTCCTAAGCAACTCCACTAAAAGCTGACCCTTCACATGCTACTTTCACCATCCTGTTTCCACAACCTTAGATTTGGAGAACATAGAAAAGTTCCAAACACTTCCATGTATTGCTGTCCTTCAAGTCCTCAAGAGTTGAATTGTCAGCTATATTGTGTTTCCATAACGGTAGGTATTAAAATCAATAAGTAACCTGATCATCCAAACTAATTTGCTCATGAGTTCATCAAATTCCCTCCCATCCTAGTTGCGAACATGTAAGACTTGTAAAAATTAGTCTTCAACATACTAACGTCAAAACAATTGAGGACTACTTTGAGATTTATCATCTACAGGACCTATCCAATCAAGCACCAGATGAAAGATTTATTACATGTTACTCTCATACTGAAATTCAGAAGTCTACACAGTTGAAGTGAGTAAAATATGTTGAATGGGTACTAATAGGCCGTGACTCGAGAATGATCTTACAAAGAGCATCTCCTTAAAACAGAGTACTTGTCAATTCCAAAAAGAATAATTAGAGAAATTGTACCACAAAAACAAGCATCTATCTAGAAGCATTAATGAACGTTATGAACATTGCGCACCCTTAAAGCAGCTTTACGTAGGGATGATGAGCGCATGTAGGCTTTAATAAGTCGGAATATAAGAATATCAAGTGGTGGCTTTACATCATTGTAATTTCTAATCCATGGATGGCCTGCACAAGGAAGGTAATAAATTATTTAAAAATAATGGAACAACAAACTCAAATATTTCAGCACTCATGAGGACACTCACTTAATGCCTGTGCAGCAATTATTTAAAAATAATGGAACAACAAACTCAAATATTTCAGCACTCATAAGGACACTCACTTAATGCCTGTGCAGCAGTCATCCTCCTTCGTGGATCCTTACTCAACAAACGCCTAACGAAATCTTTTGCTTCAGCAGACAGAGAAGGCCAAGGTGGTTCACTAAAACTAGGGTCAGCTTTCAACACAGCCCTAAAGATACCAGACTCAGTACGAGCCCAAAATGGCCGACTGCCACAGAGAAGAATATATGCAATCACACCTACACTCCACACATCAGCTTCTGTGCCATACGACCTATGCAGAACTTCAGGTGCAACATAATATGCACTTCCAACGATGTCATTAAGCCTTTCATCTGCAAACCAGATAATTCATTAGAAACAAAAAAAAATGCTGCCGCATATAAGAACAGACAGCAGTTATGGAAACCAAGTTAAGAATGACAATTAAGAATGCACCTGGCTTCACAAAATCTGATAAACCGAAATCTATAGCCTTCAACTGGGAGTTCTCATCTTTGGAAATAAAAAGAAAATTCTGACCAAGCAACATCAAAAATTAGAGGAAAAAAAGAGTAAATAGACAGATAGCAGTAAATATATGCTGGTTCAACCAGAATACCACCAATTGATAATAAAGTCATTTGAATTTTCATTGCATGTAACAATAAATATCAAAACTTGTTGCCTAGATACAGGTGTTCCAGTAGGAACAACAAACATTGTGAGGCGTAGACATTTTAAGTAATTTATATATGAGCCATTAAAACAAACATACGAGAAAATTGAAGAGGACCCAATCTTGTGAATTGGCAACATATCAGAGCCTGTTATTATCAAAAGAGCATCAGCAATGGAGCATACTTGCACATGAGAAGGCTAAATCGATGGATTTGAACAAAATATTTTATAATTTGCTATCAACATTGCATAAGTCCTCTAAGGAGTACCAAATTCCAAGCCAAGGCCAGTTTAGCCATGAAACAAGTCTGCCATGAAACTTCCAGGTCCAGTTGGTGGATAAGTAGCAACAATCAAAGTGTTTTTCATGCCATTTTGGATAGATGTCAATGCAAGTGCACCAAGGTTTGCCCATGTGTGCAGTTGCTGGCACAGCACAAGCACACAGCACTTCAAACCATGGCAAAGAGACCTACCTAATTGGTCACAGTTCAAGCACATGCAATTAGGACAAGGGTCCAGAATTTCCTATAGACAGAACAATGGTAAAGTTGATAATAATAATAATGTGCAAACTATCCGGAGAGAGAATGCAAGGGAAAAGATAATTCATTGCAGATGTTTGATAGTGACCATAGAATCCAATTAAATACTTCATCCCCATATCATCTGTCTTACCCTAGTTATAAATCATTTGTGCCTCATAAAATCCACATTACCATAATTCAGTTTGTATGAATAATTTTGAGGCCATATATCAAGTCATGCCATCAAGCAAACTACAAGAAAGTGTCCATATTATGAGCACCAGAGCAATGAGAAGCATCCAAAACATTCAGTTTCTGATAATCAGAAATATCAATTTTGTAAATCATGTAATACACAGTGGGCATTTTATCTGAAAATATGCCATTTATCTTGATACCAATGGCACGTTTAAATTACTTATGTCTTCAGAAAATAATTTCAATTCATAGGGACATTCATTCTGCAATATAACCCAAATCCATCCCTATATCTGTGGCGCATTGCTGCATTAGGTGACTGTATTTGTCTCAACACCTGCATCCCCCCAAATCAGAACTATACATGAGCTTCATATTGCCTAAATCTATGAAAGAGTGTTACTAATCATAAAAGGATTTTACATAACCAATGGATTTGAACTTATGCGATACCTCAATTGCATGTAGTTGATCTATCTGATGATTGTTAATGCAAAATACATGCATAAAACACAGCACACAATATATAGATACAATAAATCATTCCCCCTATCAAAAATAACAATTTTAATAACACATCATTTCAGTTCTTTGAATACATGGTTGGCATGAACTTCTCACTAGAATATTAAATACTACCTAAGCAATTAAGTCACTGAAAAGAAATGTTCTGGGGTAAAAGACTACCCATCCACAGGTATTCAGATCCAAAATGACATCTAAAGATCTAAGAGTAGACACAATGCTTCCCTTTTGGTAGGAGGAAACACTTAGATGGTTTTAATGAAGCATCATAACTGCAACCACATATTAGCTACCTTACCCACTTACCTGGACATGTATCAAAGACAAGATTTTACTGCTTTGAGAATTAAAAAAGGGGTAAACTTAAGAGACTACAAAAGCCGCACAACAACCGATTAACGCTCCCTGCTTGTTGCTGATGTACAAAATATTATGCTACAAAAATCTTTCTGAGCATTATGATAGATCACTAATCATCAAAAAGTCAAAAGAAACAGTTTATATTGTCAGACTATCTGACCTATCTAGTACAAGCTGTGCATATGGTAACACTTTAGGCCAAGGTTTTAAGACCCAGCAACCCATGGGACGTTTCTTTGGGATTTGAAATGATACTTTAGGCCGTAGTTCCATCAAGAGCTCACTTATTGAGAATACAATCCACTTGTTGTGCCTCCATTCTAGCAGCAACTAACCTTACTCATCATGGATATAATAGTAATGCCTACCATCAAACAACACACGTAATTATGCATCCATGCAATTTTTAGAATAAGTTCCCATAGACTATAATAAGAAATCATATACTGATCAGACTTCTCAAAGTATAGATTTAAGAGAAGATTATAAGGAAATGCATGCGTGGTTGCTGATGTATGGAACGTTTTAGATACAAGTAGAACCTAGAAAGCTTGCACTGCTGTCTAGAAATGGGTGCCTACAACTGATGCTTTATCCAAAAATTAAATGAAATTCATGACTTCTGGATGAAAGAAAAGAGGGAATAAAGTGCATCACTCTCTGTTAATCCAACTCCTGGTCTCACTTTTTCCAATCCCTCCCCAAAAAAAGGTTATCCTCAATGAGAGAAAGCTAATGGACAAGAAACAACGACAAACATAATAATATTTAACAATTTCCAACTTATACACAATATAGTATATGCAGAATGATATGAATTCAGCTTAAAATCACCATCAAGGGCCAGAACAGTTGCATGAACCAAAATCCATTACCTCAGGTTTGAGATCCCGATGAACCACTCCTTGGAGATGGCAAAATGCAACGACATTTAATATCTGTCCCATGACAGCCTTTGCATCATCTTCTGAGTATTTTCCACCTCTATCAGTGAACAATAATATGTATGTAAACATACTATCAGAAAATCACAGGCCAGAGTGGAACTTTAATATTTGAATATACGCATAAGTGCAAAAAAATTATAGTTGAAAGAATCAATTGAAAGGAATACCTTGAAAGAATCCTATCTAAAAGCTCCCCTCCTTCACATAACCTAAAATAGGCAACAGATACAATTTGAAAGACTTTAAACAAATAAATGCTTGATTTTAATGAACATATCAAATAACGGCATACATAGCTCACAAGCACAATTTTTAAAAAAAAAAGAAAAGAAAAGAAAAGAAAAAAGAAAACTTTAACAACAGGAAGGCTAGAAAGAAGAAAGTTGTACACCAAAAACACAGGAATCATAAGAAGCAAATCTAACAGAATTTTTATATCAGAAATTTCATGAACAAGCTGATATACTCGAGTGCCAAGAGTATGAGTAAGAATTTCATTTAGTCAAAGAACAAAATAGGTTGCAAGTGATGGCCAATTACTGGAAAAGAAAACAGGGTTTAAATTAGCACATTGGTACTTCAGCAGTCAGGAAAAATATAGACAAATTCTCAGAACTCTGTGATCTATGGATTAGTGCCAAGTATTTATTAACAAAAACCACACAAACTATGACAGAAATAGTAGTCACTTGATCAAATAACCATAAGTTCAAATAGCTACAGTCAGGAAGCTTACTCCATTATTATATACACATTTTCATCATCTTCATAGGCATCATAAAATTGGACCAGGTTGGGATGTCCTGTCAAAGCTATTAAAATCTTCACCTCTCTCCTGACATCTTCTATAGCTATGGCTGTGGTCATCTGCCACAAAAGGGAAGTACCATTAAAGGAAAGATAAATGATAAAACCACCATGCTAAGAGATGGCATCACAATACAAGCTAAATTTTACTGTAGCTATATGGTTACTCAAGAAACAATTAAGTAGGATCATAGGATCCAGTGTCATGCACATATTATGGGCACACATAAAGACTAAGGAAATTAGTTTAAAAAACAACAGAATATACAGCCCATGTATAACATAGAATACCTACTGCAATCAGAAAGCACTGTTATGAGATTAGGAATCTGAGGATTTCATCAAGAATGTCCTTTCTAATGACACAAGCTAGTTTGGTTTTTCCACACATATATCTATTTTGACCTTGTGTGAAAAAACAGAATATGTAAGAACAGCATAAGTTGGCAAGACTGACTGTAGAGAAGATTGCCATTGCCACTGACATCACATCAATTAACACCATCCATAGACCCCAAGTTCTCAGAGGGTCACATCTTGGTCACATCTTGCAAAAGCAGAGCGCCCCCCCCCCCCTGGCCCTCTTCTTAAAAAAAAAAAAAAAAAGAAGAGACCATACAAGCATGAGGTTCGCTTTAATAGGATATGACAAAAAATAGAAATTTCTAATGAATAAAAATTATTGGCATCAGTTTTATTGTACATGTAAATCTTTCTGTCCTCTTCCTACCAGCACATTATGGTTTATAATGACACATCTTTGGAAGGATGTGACATGCATTATTTCCCATGGTTGATGATATTAAGACTTTATTAGAAGAAAAGAAAAATGCTGATAGAACCTTCTGATAACATCCCATCGGTCCATATAATTTTATTTAAGGACATGTCAAAACAAGTCCAAGCCAGATAGCACCAATTCAGTAGCCTTGCAAAACAGCTACCTTCTATTTTAATGTTATTAAAAAAATAAATAAAAAACATGCCTAAAGAAATGTATTTGATACTGCTACTGCAAGTAATGTTTGAGATGCTGCCAGTGCAAAAGGTATCTCCAATCAGTATGAGGAGAGAGTAAATCGAGTCTATTCAATCATTAATTTCCATAATTCACCTGGTCAGTCTACTGAGCAAGATATCAGCAACATATCAAACCAATTTTTCCACATCAGGTTGCATACTCTTCGCACACCTAACTCAAAATGCAGATCGAATCAACTCTAGGTCAATGGTAATCCAGGACACAGACGCAATATGCATTAAAAATGCACAATTTTTCTGACAAAAAGTCTGTTTTTCTTCACTGTGGGGTCAAGCAGTTCAAAATTTCAAAGTCATTAAGAGGCAACCATTTCTACAAAAATAGCAGTCCCTAATGGTCCAAAATAAGCATCAAGATTAGCAAAGCAGCAATTTTGATAATATTACTGAATTAGCTAGCTCGAGGAAACCCAGCAACCACTCATCCATAGCATGAGAAAATACATAAAGAACTACAATTGCAAGCACATAACGAAGCTCCACAAATTCAAAACCATTTTATTTCATTTCTACCTTTTCTACTGATGGTCCAATGCCATACTTCTCAATCCCACCGGATATTTGAGATACTTTAGTTTGATCATCCTAGGGTACACAACGCAATTTTGTCTTGACTAAAAATCACCATCTTTCCCATCAAAGACTGCAAACGTTTCACGAGTTCTATCGAAACTTAAACTGGAAATTATCCAAATTAATTCAGACAAAGAGGGGTTTTTGGCCGGGAGGCGGCCTTAAGACCAACAATCTTTCCTGCAGAAATTGCGGGCTATCTATAAGAACAAACCTATGAATAAACCTACTAGTTGACTACCGAGATATCTGAAATCGATCTAAAGTCCCGATGGGAAATCTCAGAATACATAGATAAAATGGAAACTAAGAATCAAAGAGCAAAATTTAAGGAAAAATAAACCTATGAATCACTTAAAAGGAAAGTTTTTTTTGGGAAAAAAAAAAAAAAAAAATCGAACCTTAGCCTTGGGGATAACCTTAACGGCGACCTGCTGGTCCTTGAGCTCCCCCTTCTTGGACCGGGCGCAGCACGTATACCCGAAATGCCCCCGCCCGACCTCCTCCCCAAGCTCGTACTTGCTCGCGAAACCCTTCTTGAACCCGAAGTTCTTATCCAGGCCCGCCTCCGCCCGCCCCCCCTCCCCCTCCTCCTCCGGGATGGCCGCCTCGTTCGGCTTTACCGACCCATGTCGCCGCGCCAGCAGCGCCCGAATGTGCTTCGCCGGCGACGGCGGCGGGAATGGCCGCCGGAAGAACCTCTTCGGCGTCGCCATCGCCGACCCCCCGCCGGAGGCGGCCGAAGGCGATTTCTTGGAAAACAGTCTATGGGCAGGGCTAGGGCTATAGAACGGGAAGAAGGGAGACATCCACGGCTTGCTGCTCTTCTCCTCCGACGCCGGCACTGCGGCTGCCTCTTCCTCCTTCCGCTCCTCAGCCTCCTCCGGCTTCTCTTCCTCCTTCTTGGGAGCTGGAGTCGAGGATGGAGAGCTCTGGCTCAGTGTCGCCGAAGGTTTTCCGTGGCAGAGCCCCATTTCTCCCTTCCTTGTTCTCGCCCTCGGATATCCGATAAATAGGGAAGAAGAGGACCGATTTCGACGCTCTGGCTCACGCCATTGCTCTCCAACTCCTTTCTCCCCTTCTCCTCTCTCTGGTTCTCTTCTCCGCTCTCCCCCCTTCTTAGTGAGCGAAAGGAGTAATTCTAAAATAGTAAAGAAAGAGGGTGTCAAAAGGAAGAAGACACGAGATCCCATCACCAGGGACACTGCCACCTAGAAGCGCTCGCATAGAGTCTATATGCGGTCGAAAGTCTACAGCAATAATTCGTACCGACGTCGCATTCGCCGCGGAAAGCATTTTACCGCATGGACTTTACGCGCGCGCGTCCGTAGAGTTGCCAGGGTTTTTATTTGTCACCGGCGGTGACGGGATCGCCTGAGGCGAAAGCGACTGTTGTGTGGGGGAATCGATTGCGTCTGACTGAGAAGCCGAGAGGAAGAAGCCGAGATTTTGCCACGTGTCATCCATCGGACCTTTCGTTTCCAGTGTGCTCGAATTATGTCTACCAGCTTTTTGATCGGACGGTTCACGAAAGTTTAGATGGTGCGTTGTGAATGGCGAGAGAAGGAGGAGCATTTTAGTTGAGAAGCTCCGGCGGAGCGTTTGACTCGATTTCGTGGAGGTGGTTAAACGAATTAAATAATCGGGACTTCCCGATTTTGATGACCGAGTTATTGCGCAAGTATTTATAAGTCCGTGTCCGTTATTCCGCCGGAGTCTGATTAAGAGAAACGTGTCATTTGTTGATTGGGTTCTCGGTAGTAGACAACTTTAATCAGAGTTCTTCGAGGTGCGGACTCATGGAGGCACGGAGGGGGGGAGCGAATGCGGGATGGATTAGTGGTTGACGGTAAGGTTACCGGGGAAACGGACAAGAGTTCCTTGGACCGTAAGCGAGCGGATAGGCAAAGACTGCGGTCGGTGTGCCGAGTTTCTTTAACCGGTGGTGATTGCAACGTGATTTATACGCGCAGCGTCCCATGGCGTGCTGGGGAACGCCCAAGGTCCAAGGGAGCGCAGGTTTCACATGAAAGGAAATGAGTGCATTTATTATGGTAGGGTAAGAGGGAATTGGGTGTGGGTTCATTGCTGCTGCTGCTGCCGCCTTCGGAAATCTTGGTGTGGGTGAGCCATCTATATCAGATCTTGGCATCTGGACCAGCGTTGATGTAACAAGTTCGCGCTAGGTCAAAGAATTGCAGCAATGTTGCTCTCAAGTCTTTAACAGGATATATATATATATATATATATATATATATATATATATATATATAGCTTGGTTTTAAGATTCTCTCCTTTAGTATGTTGGAGAGACGGACGGTCTCAAGTCTTTAATTGGAACGCTTAATTTGATAGAATATTCTAAAAATTACAATAAGTATGTGCCAACTAATTTTTTTTTAAAAAAAAATATTTAAAATCTTTTTAAGGATTCGTATCATAATCTATATTGAAATCCAATTGACTTCAACCACAAATATAAGTTAAATCCATTTTGATATTATTTATCACAACATCCTATTCAAAAAAAATTAGCTCAAAATATGAGTACCTAGTATTTAGAATTTTCATTTCAGTTATATACTAAGAAGATGTTGTGTCGTTATACAAGAACAAAAAATTCAAATAATATTCTCTGATTAATATTTTTTTATCGAGATTAAAAGTTGTTGCAAAGTAGGCATGTCTATATGTAACTGATCTATCTAGTAGGCATCATCTCAGCATTCTTTCACATTTATTGTATCGAATAAAGAACCATTTAAGTCACCATTGATAATAATTGAAAATATATTTGATTGGACAATTTTGATGAATTGGTATATTTAAGTGAAATATATATATATATATATATATAAACTCATTTGAAACATTCTAATAAATGCAGATATTGACGTGATCGTCTCCTTTTTGTCAAGTAAATTGCCCCAAAAGTAAAACGCCAAGATGGTCTTTGAAAAAAGCAGGCCTGCTACAAGACATGTCCATGGGTCATATTGTATCTTGACTTTGAGCTGCTCATCTCACGCATCGCAATACCAATACAGCTGAGCAACAAACCTCCAACCGACGATTCCTACTCCATCGCTAATACAGTAGCATACATCAGCAACAGTCGCATTTTGGTACACGTAAACCATGATTATACGAAACAACCGCGAATTAGCTTCCGTCACGGAGGTATCTTCGTGGCAAAGTAAAGGTCGGTTTCATGGCTTTCACAACCAACGTTGCCGTCTGTGGTACCTTGACATCCGTAGAAAACTGCAGCAGAACTGTGACCGCCATGCTCATACCATTTGAGCACCTTTTAAGGCCTTTCTGCCTTGCATCACTAAACAAAAATTATATTTTATATTATAATATTAAAAATTATATTTGAATGTAATCAAATTAAAAATTCGATTTTTTTTTTTCATCTTTTGATCTACATCAATCTCTAAGTAACTTTATTTTTTTTCACTTATTTCATCACTGAGATCTGTGAACTGTATCGCCTAAGGATTAGCTATATTCGAATGTAGGTAAATTAAAAATCTAATTACCTTCCTAATCCTTATTCGAACTTTTTCATCTTTAGAATATATAAATGGTGTTGATTGAAGGATGAAGGAAGTGATCAAATTCTGAAGCTATCCCATTTTTATATCCACACATATCCTAAAGCCACCCATCTTTTTTATTTTTTTCATCTTTAAAATTCGTAAACTATATAGATTTAAGGATAAGGAAGATAATTAGATTTAAGACTTAGTTGCATTCGAATGTATGTATGTATGTCTATATATATATATATATATGAGGTAGACTTATATGTATGTATATGTATAAGCCTCTTAATTGGTAATCTTATTATTTTTTTCTTTTAAAAAAAGTGAAAATATGCTTTTGATTCTTAAACTTTTAATCGAAATTCATTTTGATCTTTAAACTTTTAATTACTAAAGTTTAGTCTCTTGGAATGCTGCATTCATAACATTCCATTATATGGAGTCAATTTTATGAAATAGCTGACGCGTCAAAGTGGACGTGAACAAGTAAACTATTTATATGGTAACACGTTAGTTATTTAATCAATTTAACTAATTTATATAACACAACGTTAGAAATGCAACATTTTTATGGAGGAATAAATTGTAACAATTGAAAGTTTGAATACTAAAATAAATTTTGAATAAAAATTTGAGAACCCAAAGCATCTTTTAGCCATAAAAAAAAAAAAAAAAAAAAAAAAAAAAAAAACTCAAGCATCAATATTCTTGAAGTACTTTTACATGATTTGCAAATCTCAACACATGTTCATAGCATAATCACTGGATGATGCACAATAAGTCCATGTTTGATATCCAAAATACAAAAATTAGCTATGAGGAAGTGGCATGATCCAGAAGTTGCAACTTATACCATGGGTTGGATCTCATGATAGCCCATGGGTTACAACCCCTAAACCAATCCTGGAAACGAAGGAAGAGTAATAATGCTTTTTTCTCACATTTGTCATTATAATGCTTATTATTAGTTGTTCAATGGAAAATAATTTGTTCATATAATAAATATTTTTTTTTTACCTTAATTGAGAGTTGAAGTTGGGTAGATAAATAAAAGCATGGAATTATTTATATGCTATCCTGAATTTAGACAATGGAAATGCTTGGCTTTTCGGAGAATTCAAAGCTATGTTTTCGAGAGAGAAAACAAAAGTAATTTATTTTTGGATTAAAAAGAACTTTCAAAAAACAAAATAAATAATTTTTAACTCTTAAAAGTAACTAGAATTTAAAAAATATATACATAGATGGACCGTAGCAAGTATGAAAATGTTAAATAGTGGCTGTTGCTTATATGGAATAATAAGTGCATATTTATCTCTTGTTTATATGTTTTCTCTTACACATTTATTCAAACTAGTTAGATGCTATTTTAAGGTGAGCTCTATCGATCTCTCATCCATATCACCAATCCAAAGCCATATCCTTCTCCTATCCACATCTCTAATGAAATGAACTTGTTATTAAATTTAAAAATAATACAAATATTAATATTATGTTACAATCTCTATATTTTATTCATGTTCATTATCAATCCTTTATTTATTTTTTATTGCTTTTATTATATAACGAATGTGGCCAATTGTTATCATAACGTATTGGATCATTAAGTTATCGTCAGCTACGATTGAGATTGTATCTATCGATCTATTTAACAATTTTTTATTTTTTATTTTTTTAAAAAAAGCCTCATGCATGTCATCTTGCAGGCCGAGCGATGTCATCCAATGAATCATTCTTGCCGTCACCTTTTTTGATAGTAAAAAAATAACATGCTGATGAGCAAACCCGGCATCTTTAATGGAACAGTTAGAGGTGACATGGAATCCACTTCCTTAAAATAAAAATAATGATAGAAGTCACTTCATAAAATTTCTTGTGGCCAAATTGGATTTTGAGCTGATCGGTTCCCCGCTTACTTTGTTCGTTCGCATTAAGAACATCCTGCCACACACCAGAAGATTATTGTAAGATTTGATTGTGCCCATTAGGATAATTACATCAAAAATGTATTAATTTTAAATTTTTAAAATTATTATACCAAGTTGTATATTTTATTCAATGAAGTATATTTTTGATTATTTTTATCGATGATTTAATGAATCGTTGTAATTGGCATGACGGATATGAAAAAATTATTAAGATGATATTATATGGCTCTAAGATGAAAGCGTAGGAAAATAAAAAATTATAGCGGAAAGAGATTTCATGTAGCTATTAAGAATGGAAGCTGAAAAATAATAAAATTTTTTCTCTCTAATATTTCATCTATTGCTAATCTCAGTATCACATGAGCACTGTTTCAACATTTTTTCATGTCAATTAGAATAGTTCATTAAATCATTATTGATAGTCATTAAAAATATTTGATTAAATAAATTTTATAAGTTATTATACTCAATTGAATAAAAAAAGTATAAGGACTTAATTAAAAATGTAAAATAAATTTACGTTCTCTTAGTATAATTATCCCATGCTCATAATTTCTCAACCAAAGAACCCTTACAAATCTTATTTTTATCTTTATATTTTTAATAAAATGTTGTGCGTTACCATTACTCATTATTAGCAAATCTAACCTCACCCCATAAAAGGGGTTAAAAAGGAACAATAGCACGCAGAGTTGAGAAATTTTGGTTTTGGAAATCATAATGGCAAAGCTACGAGTGGAGTCACCCTAAATTGATTTAATAATATTTTTATTTGCATAAATATCAAAACATTAACTGATAGTTTTTAAGAAAATATAAGTATTATATTTGTTGTATGATAGCCATTATTCTCATCATAACAATACTAGCTAAAAGTTAAAAAGTTCTTTATGAATTTATAATTACTGTCTAGCCTATACAAAGAGATGGATGATCATGATCACTCCTGGTCTACCAATGGAAATTTCTCACACCATGACATGAATGCTTATTGCATTTCATCTCCACATTATAAGCAGCCTAAATTTTAGTTCTAAAAATAAATTAAAAAAAAAAAAAAGGTCATATGGCATGATCTACTCCAGTCACAATACAGAGAAGTAATGCAAAGCCTCCAAAAAGAACAATATGTGACCTTTAGCACTGAAAGGAGAAGGTGAATCCATTCCTTTATGAATGGACAAAGGCAACCAGTCAGACCTTCCATCCACTTAGGTTAGGAGCCCACAAAATCCACAACTGAACCCCCTTCCAAAGGGTCTCCAGTCACCACCAAACAAAAGGAGTGTCTAGGGGTAGAGAATGAGAATGGTGTGAGGTGGAAACTGTGGGCTCTCAGGGAGGCAATGGCTGGTGCCTCCCCAACTCCTCTCCCCCACTCATCCACTCTATTTTGAGTGTTTTTGGGTGGGTTCCCTGCTATGATTCTCGCTTTGACTGGAAACGCTTAAGTTTGCTCCTCTCACTTCGTTCCATTAGAGAAGCACTCATGCAATGTCTCAATCAAGATTTTCCTTTGCTAGTGAATTCGATGCAAGCGCGATAGAAGTGATATCATTTGTTACTTTGATTAGGCCTTTTATTGGAGGTGTCTCTTTTTGATTGCATTGGTTTAGAAAAACTTGAATAGACTTGCTACCAATCTCTAAGTCCAAAGATATGGAGCTTTCCGACCAGTACAGTGGTAATGTGATAGACTAGAATCAAATTTCGACCTCTCCAAAGAGCAAGCTCTTAGGAAAGAATGCTAACCATCTAAAATTAAAATGATGACTAATGATCAAAAATTCAATTTAAAATACACATTGATTCTTTCTCATGTACATTTCGAGCGGCATATCTTCCATTAGAAGTTCAGAAATGAACTGAATTATTGCTTCACTTAGGTGCAAATAAGGAGCAAGGAGGATATAAATGGATTGGTTTGTCCCAACTTCGAGCCATCTCAATTCTTGGTTTAACCTTATTGCAACGGGCATGGATCCTCTACAGTATAAACTTCATACTATAGAGTATCATGCATATTTAGATGGCCTCTATGTATCTTATCTTAGATATGAATAATTATAATATATTTAAAAAATAGAAAAAAATTTATTAGGTGTTATACAAGCATGAATTATAAATACAGCATAATCATCCTTATTCAAGATGGAACATATGACAACCATTCAAACATACAAAGTACTCTACAGCACAAAATTTGCATTATAAAAAATTCCATTCCGATCTCTACACCTATAAGGGCTTCTTCTATTGACACAAGATAGACATTCGTATGACAAAATTAACTGTTCTTTGTTAGATTCAGAGCTTTGTTGATGTCCCACATTTATTTTAGAACTCAACTAGGCAATGCCTTCGTAATCTAAGATTTATAATTACTTATATTTTGCTCGTTTGTCCTTTTGCAAATGTTTGAAGATGTATTTTCAATGCTTAATTTATTATTACTCCATATTTTTTTGTTCCCTTCTCAGTGTCTATTATATTTTGTTGAAAGGCACATAAATTTAGGCATTTGTCATGTGTTGTCCTTCTTTTTTTTTTTCTAATGCCAAACTAATTGAAAACGGCAACTAAGTCAGAGTTTAATATTGTGCTTAGTGCAGGCCAACTGCAAAACAACCATAATATATTGGTAAGCTATGCTTAGTTAATTCCTCTTGCTAACATGTGTTTGTTTATGCCAAGTCTAGCTTGTACATTTTATTTATTTTAATGTAAAGTCTTTCTTGATCTTATTTGATGGTTGAAAATAGTACAGTGGTCCCTTTTTATGCTGTCTTGTGATGCAATTCTTCAAATGTGGTTACTTGTTTGATTTGAATTTGATCTAATTTTGAATATAATATTATCTTGAATCTTGTGCACCATGAGGCCTATTTATCTAGTTTGTTTTGTCATTGCTTGCAGGAGCGGGGTACCATTTTTTTTTACTGTAGAGTTGCATCATGGTGGATCCATAAGGTTTCTTTTTGTGAATTAATATGACAGCTGCAATCTTGATAAGATCGGCATCATAGAGATAGAGTACATGATGGAGAAATTAGGTTGTAAGATTGGTGCAAAATTCTATTACCTCATGCCAAAAAGAGATTTGTTGGTGGCTTAAAACCTTTGTATTAAAACAAAGATGTATTAAAAATGCTAAAGATCATCAAAGGAGACTATTGGTACCAAGAATGATGGTAGGGAAGAGCTCACTGATCTAAGAGTTGCCCTTGTAAATTATGATCACAGTTGCCAAGGACAACTACCAGTGCTTGCTGAGATTCAGCTTTAAGGAATAAAAGAGATAAATTACTTGTTATTTCCAACCCCTTTGACCAAGATCTTAAAAAACCAACGATGTAGGGGCATTAAATTACCAAGTCTATACTATCCACCTCTGAAATATTTGTGTATGATAATTGAAAATTTGGTAATCCAGGATGTCCAGGTTTCTTTAGAAATGATATATATTTTGTGTTGGGAAATGATACAAGTGTTGCAACGAAGAAGTGCTAGAAATCTTGTGACTAATTGTGAAAACATTCGGTTTAATTTCTTACTGCCCATCACTATAGATAATGCTCAGCCTTATTAATTATATAACTTGTAACACTTCAGTCCATTTGTTGATTCAATTAACTATTTAGCAGACTAAATCTACTATTAGGCCGAATCAATATGATCTTAAAAACTGAAGTGCAAATTAATTGATAGCAAGTGAACTATTATAAACTCTTCAAAATTTTCTTTTTCATCCAAATGAAACTATTTTTGAGTATTACAATCTCCTTCCTTCCCCCTTTATCAAGGAATGCGCACGCTATAAGCTAGCCAGAATCTATCCTGGTTATTATGGCATGGATTAGTGCATTCCATGCCATGATGAAATTCAACTCAACCATCATATTATGAATAGTTCTTTTTTTTTTTTATCTATCAACTTCTGCGTACCCAATAAGTTCTTATACTATTTATAATATTAAAAAATAATTATATAAAAAAAAAATTTAAAGAGTTAAAAACTTAAATACACCTAACACCGATTAACTTTGTCATTATTGTTGAACTTCCAACGGTTATGGGATGGAGGCGGCAAAGGTAGGAGGGGTTTCTGCTAATTTCTAGCACTCACAAATACTATGAAGGGATCCCTTTTTGAAACGCACCAGCTGGGCAATTATTTCTCTATTCACACGGAGCGTTACGCTCCCAGCTGAGTGCTTTCATTCACTTCAGCTCACAGGGGAGGGGAAAACAAAGGTGTCGTCACATGACCGATGCAATTTATGTTGTTAGGGGGTATGACATTTGCTTTTATTTGTGGTTTACGTATTTGGATCCCGTGTGAATGGACAAAGTTCCATAATACTGTGAACAGATTTAGCGTAAATGTAATGTGGCTAAGTTTGAGGGGTTTCATTGAAATGGTCCATTCTGAAGTTTAGCAGGTATTTTAGTTCGTACATAAATAAAAATTCTATATTATTGAAGGCAAGTTTTCATTTCAATTAAATTGATTTCAATTCAATTGATTTAGTCTATTAGATTTTAGTTCTTTGCTTACAAAATTATATCAATACATAATCTTCCCTTACGTAATCCTCATTACATAATTATCTCAATCTCCAAAACGTTCTAACTTGGAACCCATTGGCATAGAATCCACGTAAGTAACAACTATCTTAAGTATTTAATAATTCTTTACTTGATCATGACGAGTAATTTAACGTGTCTTTGGCGTTCATATTCCAGCCTAAAGCCAATTAACCCCATAACTATCCAAGAAGCTAGTAAATACCAGATTAGACCACGAGCAGAACTTGGTTAAGATTAGGGGGCACGTGAACAGCCCTCCCACACCCCCTATTTATCTGCATATACTACTTTGAGATTGGAGATTCAATTAAAAAATTATAGAAAAATGTAAGAAATTTGGAGATTCACTGTACCTTATATATCCAACATCCATAGAAGTATCGGTTAGGATTTATGATGATCCATGAAGTCTTCATTGGTGCTCTTCTTCCACAATGAAAGTAGTGGACAGGATGACTTGAGAAATGTTCTCCCATTTGTTATGATGGCAATGAGATAAAATAGAGAAAGCGACACAATAAAGTCTGGTCCTTTTTAACTTAGCCAAAAAGAGGATGCTTTTTTCCTTCAACTTAGCTATCTTCATTAATCATATATTCAGGAAGGTTAATCAAGCTACAGATTTTTTTTATTAGTAAAGCTACAGCATAACCTCATAATATACATTAGAGTAATATTCTTCTTGAAAAAATGTGATGCTCCAAGTGCGAAGTATTTATACTACTATATATATACATACATACATATACATATATATATATATATATATATATATGCATCCACGCGCATAAAAGAAGAAAAAGAGCTAGACTTTTTAAATTCTATTTTTACTTGATCTTCTAGCCTGAACATGTGGAGGAAAACCATATATAAGTGTTCGGAAGCTGGTGCTTCTGATCGAGAAGTACATTATATTTTAATTTGTATATCCTTTGAAAGAAGTTGAAAAGAAATTATGCAAAAAGTTATCCGTAATAGAAAACTTTAATCCTTAAAGAGCCAGCATATGAAAGATGACCTCTCAAAGTGAACTAATAATTTCTCCCTCTCTTATTTTAAGTTCTAATCATCAATAATGTAGCCGGCCAGCCATCTAAATAGACCCAAGACTTATCCTAAAGTTTAAATAAGGCATAGTTGGATAGAGGGCAGTTGGTTAGGATAGAATGTGGCCAATTTAGATAAATAAACATTTTTCAAGAAACAATTTAAGTTGATAAACTTGAGGAATTGATCATAGGTCATATATTCCTACTAATTGTGTTTGAGTATGGCAGAAGTAGTCATTATTCCATCCATGATAAACCTATTCTTAAATGTTCAGAGTTTTGTCTAAAGCTATCTTACTTTTTTTACTATAAAAATACAAGATTATTTTTGGCTCTAGTTTTTTTTATTGAGATAATAAACTTTTAAGTAGTATTTGTGAGATTTAAATTCAAATTTGCGCTTTCAATTTCTGGCAACTTTGCCTAAACTAGTTTTTTCACCCATAACTACTTGATGTACAATCTAACTTGGATCTAAAATTGACTATTAAGTGTGTGAGGCCGAAGTCAATTTCTGGCAACTGCTTTTGAGTTCATACTTTGAATTATTTTACTAGGAGTTTCATGTACAGGACTCCAATTAGTTGGGGGATCACACAAATTCCATTTGATTCAAATATGAGGTTCAAGGTGGACCAGTTGGAACATTGAATAGTCAGCTCTGAACTTACAAATTATTTACCTTTCATGGATGCTTGGAACATGATCAATCTCATTTTATGATTCTTAGTTAAATACATAACTTACTGGATTGAGTAGTAAAGCTTTCCACCAACAGTTCATTAATAATAAATAGGATAATTTGGCATCTGAGTCCTTTAGTGGACTAACTTTAACAATTAGCTTTTGTTAGTTAGCTACATAATGTTTAGTCCTTCTAAATATAGTTATCTTTCTATTGAACACAATTATTTTATCGCTGAATATAGTTGAGAGGGATTGAAAATTAAAGAAACTTGGTATTATGTGCCTGATATTAATTAGATGGTCAATAGGGGCTAAAGATTTAAGTCCAATCCATTGAATGGTTGGATATTAATTAAGTCACATAAATAAATTATGATAATGATGATAGCAGAAACAATCATTTTATTGCATTAAGTCGTTGAGTGTACATAACAAAGTTTCCTTTTTGTTATTTTTCACATCACACTTATATATAGGTATAACAAAGCTAAGACATCTTTCTATTTAATGCTCTTATTATTGGTTGGTATCAATGTATATATATATATATAATTTTATTATTATTTTTTTTCCACAGGGGGGTGGTGTGTTGTTGGATTTGTATCACACCCCAATCTTTACTTAGGTAGCGTACATAACATGGCTACATAACTCTTAGGTTTAACTCTAGGGATTATGCTAGGCCTAAACATGCAAACAATTTTAAAACAACAATTTCACTTAAGAATAAAATGGTCTTCAAGCGACCTGTACATCTCTAATAAGAATTAAATAATTACATAAGTTTGAAGTCGTAATTCTAATATAAAGCCTTGATTATAAGATTTCAACTCAATCCAACCCTATATTACTTTTAAGCATCTCTAGGCTTTGTAAAGAAAAACATAAAAATAACCTATACGAACCATCGCTTAATAAGAATCCCCTTGCACACCATTATATGCACATGTATATTCATTATATATATAAATATTTATTTTAAATAATTTTATATTTTTATTTTATTTTATATTATATATATTATATATTTATTAAATTTATTTATTAAATATTTATTGCATGAATATTTATTTTATTTAAAATAATATTATCTTATTTTTATTATTTACATAAAATAAAATAATATTTATTAAAAATAATAAAACTATTATTAATAGTATATTTAATAAATATATTATTAATAATATTAATTAATAATATGAACATTGTTAAATTAAAATATTTACATAATCAAATTATTTATAATAAAAATATAAATTTAATTGAAACATTTCTAATATTTATAATTATTTTCATTTTATTATTAAAAAAATATTTTAAATAAATATCAGTATAATATATAAATATTTAATAAATATATTTTTTATTATTAAATAAAACAATAATTAATAATATTTAGTGTGTGTGTGTGTATATATATATATATATAGAAATGTTAATATTGAATAGATATTATTAATATGCATAATAATATTAATAACAAAAAAAATATTGACATAAACTATTAGATATTATTGTAAAATTCATGAATTTATATGAGTACTAGAAAATAGTATTCATAGAAAACTTTACAATCCTCAAAAAAAAAAATTCATTTTCAAGAATAATTATTCAAACAGAAAATTTATAAAATTCTAGAATTTTAAAATACTCTATTTTCAAATACTTTATTTTAAAATTTAAAAATTTTTTAAAATACCATATGCAAACATAGCTTTAAGGATTTTTACGAAATGGTCAGAAATAGCCAACCATGGAGGAGGACGAGGCTGGGTGAATTGTGCACTCCAGAGGAGTTGGGCATAGCCGTTTCGAAAAAGAAAGAAAGAAAGAAAGAAAGTAAAAAGAAATACGACTCCGGCCATCTTCAATGGGATGCTAAAAAGCATCACCTACGGCATGAAAAGAGTTCTGGTCTTCTATTAGGTTCCCAAGCCATTCACGGAAAGAGATGGAAATCATGGAACATGCTCCGCTCTCGCAGTTTGGCCATCTGCTTGCTTACCCACCACCCTTCATACTGGGTCAACTTGTCACCTAACCATTGGTGTAAGGTGGTACATTTCGCGTGCCTTAAAATATAAATACTTGTCCAATCACCAAACAACTACTTCTTGGTGTCATTTCTGTCCACTTGTGCTGCATGCATAATGTGAAGAGATTCCAATTTTTTCACATGTTGACACATGTATGACTATCATAATTTATAAGAAAGGGATATGAGTTTGAGGGATGGTCATGATATATTTATCTATTTTGTAGCAAGAAATACATGACTAGCAAAATGTAGGGGTATGAGTTTTTGGATATGTTTGTTCCCTCTGATCAGTGAAGATTATCTCCAACCCTACTACCTTAATGGGAGAAAGGCTAAGTGGCTACTAAAAAGCTGAGAAATAACATGATCCTGGACTCCTCTAGAGTGCTCAAAAAATGGAAAGGAAAAGAAACGTATAGATTTAAGGTGAAACTTTAACCACCTTGATGTTTATTAAGATCAAATCAAAGAGAATGGATTTCTCATGCATGCACTGATACTTTCATGCATGAATCTCCATTGGATCATACAATCTCTGAACAACAGCTAGACTGACAAAGATACACTCCAATTTATTAGGCATGCTTGTCTTCTCGATCCTTTGATCAGTAGAGTTCTAAGTGGCAGCCATTTTCGCTCTCCTAGCATTTCTTTCATTGGAGAGCATCTTTGCAAAGCGGATGAGGGCTTCCTCATTGGTTCCTTCGCCATCGACCGCTTCAGAACAGCCTGTCTCCAAGTTGACCCTCGACACCGGCTTCTTAAGGAGGTCCTTGCCAACCTGCACCAACTTGAGCAAGTTCTCACTGGTCGAGACATCCACAGATGCTACGTCTCCCATCAAGGTATCATCCTATACATTTTATGACACAGTTTACCAACTTATTATGCATGATTCATAGATAGTTTACGAGGTAAGTAAAGAGGATATCATTATCATCACCTGTATTCTTAAATAGTTCTTTTCGGAATGCAGTGCTTGAAAGAGAACAGAAGCCTGGATGTCCACCATGTCTGAACTTCCTTGAGAGAAGATTTCAATCAGAGGTGTGGCGCCTTTGTTGTACAACCATCCAAACACACCCCATTTAGCTGAATCTTGCGCACTAAATTTTTCTTCTTGCTTTGGTGATCCTGTCCCGAGAGAGATGACAAGGAATTTTCCAAAATCCCCTGGCTTGATAGGAAAAAAATCTGTGTTTCTTGAGAAAATCTCCTTCGTAATTTGGTTAGTGGCTGCTAATGTCTGTTCATCATCATATAGGGAACAAATGATAGGCCAAGGTCAGGCGTGAACAAAAAAAATTAAAAAAAAAATCATAAAGGTTAGCATTGTAGATGCTTAGAATTTACTGGATTATTGGCAACTACGCCACCATCGACCAAGTTGAAGCTCCGAGTGGTCCCTTGAGAGTCTTTAGTTTCGAAGTAGTGGGCAGGAAGATAGGTTGGAGCTGCTGAAGTACTGATGCAAACATCTGATAGAAGAGCATCCTTTAAGGGATTGGTCTTTGACTAGATTCATACAAAACACTCAACTTAATAGATGATGGTAATGAGAAATAAACAAGAAGTCATTCTGAACGGACATGATAAATAAAAATACCTCAAAGGTCGAGAATATGACAGGTTGAAGAAGCTTGATGTCGAATGTGGGAATGACAACGTTGGTTAAAGTCTGATGAAGCTTTGTTTCACCGAGTAGCTCTCTCACTTTAGAGTGAAGAAATTTGCCGTCATATTTAGGCCCCGTAACTGCTTCAAAAAGATTGAATGCACTAGCAAAGAAACTAGCCCTACAAAAAGAACCCTATTTAGAGATAGATCTATCAAAACAAATTAAGCGAAGAAACCAACCTACAAGAAGTGGATTATTCTTATTCAGCACTTGCTAAGATGTAGTGTTGATTTAGCAAGTAGTGATAGATTTTTGTCTATTCACACATAATCTTATCTCAACGAACCCACTTATTTTTTGAGTTATATGATATGTTTTTGTTAAAATGCACAAAAAAATGGCAAATCAAAAAAATCCACAACCGATTAAGCGATGATTTGCACACTGGGGTCTAGCAGTTGCAATCCTACCTTTGGGAAGGGGGAGGCATTGGGTTCAAATTTGGTGGAGGCTTTGGATATGTTTGACCCATCCTAGTGTTCTACTTGATGGTGGTCTTGTCCTTGTTCTCTTAAAATTGAAAGGGTTATTATCTAAAAAAAAAGAATATGCAAACCTGCTTGATGGTTAAACAATATTCTTGTATGGAAGCAATTCATATCAATGCTTATTATTATTATTCTGAGTTTTCATCTAAATGTAGAATGAATGATCAAACCTTTTTTTTTAAAAAAAAAAATAATCTTACATTGGATTGGATATATATTTGATGCAGTTCAGATAGAAATGCTTTCAATTGGGTTAGAGTCATGCTCGGGCTTGATCGGGAGGCATTATCAATCCTTTCTTTCCTTTTTTTTTTTTTTTTTTTTTTTTTCTTCTTCTTTTTTTCAAGGATGCAATCCCTTTATCAATAGTTTGAACGTGGATCTAATACCGTCAGAAAAAATGGATGAGGTCATGCTTGCCTTAGAATAAGGACATATTGCCGGTCTACTATGATATTCTCTATGCATCCAACCCTCTAGAGAAAGAAAGGAAAAAAAAAAAAAAAAAAAAAAAAATCCCTCCTCTAGGAAATTAAAACTCAAATTTTTTAAATGTTAGCATCAGCTTATAAATTAGTCAACTAATGTCACGCTTGCCTTAGAATAAGGACATGTTTTAAGTCTACTACGATATTCTCTATGCAACCAACCACCTCGAAAAAACTTAAAAAGCATCATCTTAATAAATTAATTTACCAATGAATCCCTCATGCTGCAGGTTTGGATACAAAATGCAAGAACTAAGCTTTAGAGACTTTGTTGATTAAGATAACAGCGTTAGGAAACAAGCAAGGCACAACATGTTTATTTTTGATCTTATTTTTCTTTCAAAAAATAGAAATACATGTTACCTCTGAGGAAAAATTTTGGAACTGTTCTCTAAATAGAACTGATTGATATCTTTGGCCGAAAAAAGTGGTCGGCTATCTTTATTAGGAGCTGTAAGCATGGTTGTCACAAGGCCACCTGTGCTTGTTCCTGCAATTACATCGAAGTAGTCTGCTATCCTTACATCTAATCCATCAAGTTTCTGCATACAACATTACTTCTCCGTGAAATAACTAAAATGTTCAAATATAAAACAAAAGCTCAAAGTCTAAGATCAAACTAGAGAGGAGAATTGTTTGCTGATCATAGCCATTCATGCATCATAGAATTGCCATGATCGAGTAGATTCCATGCAGACTCACTCAATCACAACTATTGTGCCATATGCAAGCTATTATGATCGGCAAATAAGCTCCCTCTAGCCTCTAAAGCAAACTAGCTAGATAGGATCCTAGGTAATTCATAAAATGAGAAGACATGAAATCAAATTTTAGCTTCAAAAAGTAGTATAAATTGAAGGGAAAAAAAAAAGGTAGGTAGACATGTTTATTAATGGTATTTGTAATGTACTTGAAGCTTTGATTCGAGAAATGCAAGGATTGTTCCAGGGATGATGCCCCTCACACCACCTCCATCAATGCTCAGAATTGTGACCATGTCCCCCATACAAGGTGGGGGATTTGCAACCACGGCTTCATTGCTACCCATTTTGAGAGAGAGAGAGAGAGAGAGAGAGAGAGAGAGAGGGAGGGAGGAGGCTTCTAACTTCTAAGAAATATGATAGTTCAGAGGAAAGAAAACAAACTGAAGGTTGAAGTAGGATCAGGCAACTATGACAAGTCCTTGTGTTGTCGTGCTACTTATAGGCGAGGAGCTTTAGGAGAGGAGGCACAGGAGAGACCAACGTCTTTTTACTTAATCGTCCAGCTGAAACATGTGCAAGACCAAAGAACTAAAATATAATCAACCACTCGCTTGAAAGAAGTGTGAGCAGCAAAGTCTTCGCTTGGTCCAAACTTTGGAACAAAAATAAAGCAAAAGCTTCATCGCTGCATGTCCTCTTCTGCCATGGCACAGTGATTATTTTGGACTAGAAGCGCCAGTGGGTTGCGTTGGACTGGACCTAAACGCTTTGGTTACACGGGAGGATAATTTTTTTAATCTCTCTCACATTTGTTAACTGTGCTTATTTTGGACTAAAAGTGCCAGTACGTTGCTTTGGACTGGACCTTTACACTTTGGTTACACAGAGGGATAATTTTTTTTAATCCTCTCACACATTTGTTAGCTGTAATAAGGATAAAATAGAAATGATAATTTCACCCCGAGAACCCATCTTGAACCGTTCCGATTGAAACGGAAATTTCAAGCTTTGAATGGGTTTGAAACAATTTTTTAAAAAACTCAAAAACTTTTATTCGGACTCGGAGCAGGGCTGATATGTACACTCTTTGCTTCGAAATTAGATCCGATCCAACCCATTTCAAAATTCAATCCAAACTATATATAAATAGTCTCACCTCAAAGCTCACTATTTATAAAAGCATTTATTAGATGTTTCCTGTACCATAAGCAAACAATTATCATACAACCAATGAGATGATGACAACCCCGAGTGTCATGGGGAGAATGGTTATATAACTATCATCAAGACGTGGGCATAGGTACAGCCGTGTACATTTGAGCATGGGCCCTCTGATTTTGAAATTTTATTTGAAGTTTTTATTAGTTTTAGAGGGGTAATTATAAAATTGAGTAGTTGTCCCACTAACCAAAGGTCCTAACTCTATCACTTGTGGGTGAAGAATGGGCCTTAATTAGCCAGAGCCAACTTGAAGCATTGAGTCATTTGGCTGCAATTTTTTTTTTTTTTTTTATCTTTTTAAATTATTAACTACACACTAGAAACATTAGCAATCCTTATTTTTTATGCATTTCTAACCTAAAAGATAACAATCCCAGGTGGTTTAGGGATAATGATAAAAATTAATGGTCATGTAATACCTTTCATGTATGAATAGTTCTACGTCAGATAGAAAAAAAATAATTTAAAGAGTTATAACTCAAGTTCATCTGCTATCAATTAACTTACATTCAAATTTTTAAAACCACATAGACCCAGCTTGCTAATAGGTTAATTGAGCCGGCTCAAGTAAGTTTGGGGTGTTACAAATGATATTAGAGTCAACTCATCTATAAGATGATGGTAAAGGGTTCAACCATAGCGTAGAGCCACCCTTATAGTACCAGTAACTCATTTGGAATAGATTCTAGCTAGCTTACACAATGCGACGAGAACCTTCCCTAATAACAAAAGAGATTATAATTACCCCATAGTTATAACTCAAGTTCATTTGCTACCATTTAACTTGCACTCGAGTTTTTAAAGCCACATGGATCCAATCTGCTAACAAATTAATTAGGTTAGCAGGTAAACTTAAGTTGTTACAGATCATCCTTATTGTTCCGTCAACCGTTTGCCCACCATAACAAATCTAATATTATAGTCTTAACACACAACAACATCTTAGCTTCTCAGCATAGAACATCAAATTACTGCTAAGGGTGCATCTTAGGTATTTCCAAATATTTATTAAAAAAATATATTAAAGTAAAGTTTTTTAAAATAATAAAAATAATTTTAAAATAATAGTTTTAAATATATTTTTATCCTGATTTTTATAATTATATTTTTTAAAATAAAAAATTGAGAAAAAGGCTAAATAGTCCTCAGTGCCCTTGCACTATCAAGCTAGCATCATTTTCTATTCACTCGTGCTGCGCGTGGAGTATTTTGAAATTCTAAACCACCACATGTGCCTTGTTTTAATACTTGATCTCATCTTTATCCTATGATCGAGAATCTGGAATAATTTATGGTCCATGTCTCAAGGGATAGCTGTGATATCTATTATTTTAAAAAAATGACAACAAATCGGATAGAGTTATGTACCATACCAAATTAAATGGAGGGAGCCATTGTACAGCTCATAATAAAACGTGCCACTGGAACCAATTTCACACCATTTAATTGGATTGTAGAGGGACCAAAATTTCTCATTTTGTTTACCATCAATTGGCTAAACTTTCTAGGGTTAGGCTTCTATATCTATTTTTTAAGTAAAATCTTTTAATGATCAATTATCTTCTATAAAATTATAATACCACCAAGACAAAGAAAAATAAATTTAAAAAACTCTTAGAATCCTTCCTAAAAGTATATTAGGATGTTAAAAAATCTTTAAAATTCTAATCTAAAAAGTTAAAGTACTAAGCACAAAATATTTCTAATGCTTTTTTCTACTTAAAATCACAATAAAATAAGTTCATACTTTCATTCATGCACGTACGCTGAGTCTCCGATCCCTAACTATGTGATCTCTTAAATTAAATATTTGAGAAGGATTTTAGATAGGGCTTTACAGTTTAATCGTAGCTATCCATTCAATAGATGGATGGCTAAGATAACAAGTAGTGATGAACTCCTTCTATATCCAAAATTTTCTATCCATGTTCCAAGTTGATGCCAGATTTAAGAAAGACCACCTTACAAAAATCTTTTTCCTATACAAAGCTAAGAAAGAAGGGGCGGAAGAATTGAAAATCTAGTTTTTTAATTAATAGAACAGCTATATAAGTCAAGAAAAAGTCTTTTTCTTGATATCAAACACTTAAGTAGACATTAGGTATGAAGAATTTCTTCTTCTTTTTTTTTTTTGGAGTGCTTGTGTGTGCGTGTTTTGCTAAACTGATGATTGCTCTTTTTTCTTTTAAGCTTGTCAAGGAGCTCAGGAGAACATGTTGAAGCAGGTCAACAGCTACTCACCGTTTGTTGAAATGGAAGCATATCCTTCTATCCTTCCTTTTTTTAAAAAAAAAAAATCTTTTGAATTTTGTACTATATTAAAGAGAGCAACCATGATGTGGGATCTTGTAAACTATGATAGAAGCTAATTTAAATTTTATTGTATGATATAAAGAATGAAAGAAGAAGGAAAAGATAACATTGTTATTTGTTCAAACGGAGATCAAGTTAGTTATAAGTGTTACTTTTTTTTTTTTTTTTTTTTTGTCACTTGTAGTATTTTTTTAGTTTTTATATCGAAATGTTGTTGGTTTCACCAACCTCAGAGACCCACTTCTAATGCCTGCATTTTTGGAACCCAAATTAACTTCTAAGTCTAGTCATAATGGCTTTATTTTGAATAGATATTTTGAATAGATGAGAGCCTTTGATGGTGAGGAAGCATGCATACGATCAAATGGAAAGCAGAATAAAGAATAGATTAATATTAGTGATGATTGTGATTCGGTCGTAAGCCGATTTATTATGCCGTTGATAAGAACTTGCGAGACCTGGCTGAACCGGACCAGGTCCATTTGACCCGTCCGGCTCAATGGATGAGACCGTGAGCGTCGCGAGAGGAGGCCGTTGCGCCACCTCCCTCATGATCTCCGATCGGCTGGGATCAAGGTGGTTTAAATCACCTTGAACCCCTCCTTCCCCAGCCTCAGCCACCATAGGAGAATCTCAAAGCAGGGGGGAGGACCTGTGGGTTCGCCGGCGCCTTCCACCTCTCCGGCTTCGATCTCTGATAGATAATCTCCACCCTCCCCTCCCATCTTCCGCGTTCTATCTTAGGGGTAGTGAGATTCGATGGGATTTTCAGTGAGATTAAAGGAATTGTTGACGAATGCGTGTCTCTGTTTCAGCTTGAAAACAGAGTCCTTGTGACTGCAATTCCGACGGCTCCTTCCTCCACTCCTGTGGCTTACTCCGGTAGGTAACCTCCACCCCTTTCCTCCATTTTCTAGGACCTTGCTTTAGGGGAGTGGGATTTGGGTTTGGCTGCCGGCAATCGCCATAATTCGAAGGATCTTGGGCTGCTGCCCTGTTTTTTGTGCTTGTTTTCATCAGCCATCAGCTTGCTGCAGCAGACGATGATGACCGACGGCGATTGGACCACCATCGGTGTGGAGTCCCAATCCAAGGCTCTAATGTGGGAGAGGTTTTGGATTGGGAATCCTTCTGATTCCCTAGGATCATCGGTGCGTTTGGGTCGTGGTCTGCTGGATGGGCGGCTACCGTGCATGGCTTCTCAGCCACTTGTTTGGACAACACCTCGTCGTAGTTCCATCGGTGATGAACTCCGGCAAGGGCGATTGTCGAGTAGTCTGGGATCGCTGGGCTCCTCCGTGATCCATGGGATCTGGCCGCTCTGGAGGCGATCCGGTGAGATGAACTCTGTTCTTAAGTTCATATGAAAGGGTGAGGCTCGGCCTAGTTTGTTGTTTATGGGCGGACTTTAGGCTCACTTGGATTAGGAATTGGTTTAACCTAGTTTAGACAGAATGATGAGTGGGTTAGCTTGATTCAAGTGAACCTGGGATGCCTTGGTAATGATTTAACTTGGTTAATAACCTTGTAATCTAAATGAATCCCAATTGATTTATGGTGGGTTAAGTCCTAATCTGGGTTAAGAACCAGGTTTAATTAGACCTTAGCTTAAGATTCGGTCCAATCAAGTACAAGGGTGCCAAAGGTTGGGCCCAGGCTTAGGCTAGGTGGGTTATTAGAAATTTAATATTAGATCTTGATTGTAAAATTAAAATTAAAATATGGTGCTCTAGGCAATCAATAGCTAAGTTAATTTGACCCATCTAGCATATATTAGTGTGTGAGGTAAGTAGGCTAATTATAAATTAGTAATTTTAGTAAATTACTTAATTCTGAATATATATATAATTTCTAATTATTATTAATGTTTAATTTTGCACTGCTAGTTGAATGTTAATAATTATTATCTTCTCATCATTTTTATCTAATTAAATTTTAATACTTTATTATGTGCAATGGAATATAAAATTTTAGTGCCTACTATTATTGGCTAGTTTTTGCATAATTAGTTATCACAAAAAATCACTAATTCAAATAAGTAGAATATAGAAGTTAAAATTTGTATTATTATGAAAAACAAATATAATAATAACAACAAAAATAATTATATATATATATCATTATCAAAGGAATTACATGAATAATTAAATAATAAAATAATTGAGTATAAATTAATACTGTATGATAAAACAAGACACCATTGGTCCGCTATGATATAACTTGATATCTGATATCGGGATCCACCTCCACAAGAAACATATGTGAAGGATATACCTCCATTCATAGGGTTAAATATGGTGCTCTAGTCCCGTTACAGGGATATATGTGACCGTGGTTTGTGATCGTAGAGTATTCGTAAAAAGATGACATATGAATTTAAAATGATGTCATAACAACTTGAGAATGATGATATAAAAACTATGACTTAAAGATGATATAAAAATCATGATGACACAAAAATTTGTAATAAGGATGTTATATTACATGAAATAATTAGAAAATTAGTTTAAAAATGCTTTAAAAATTATAAGAATTCTAATGGAATGTAAGATAATAGTTGTGACATGCAATGCCCATAAAAGATTTTTAAGTATTAATTTCTTGAATTACAAGTTTATAATTGTGCTATTTACTAAGTGTAAACTCATAAAATTATCTTATGTTTTTTTTTTTTTTTTTTTGAGACAAAGAAATGGAGAGGGACCCTGGGTAGAAGTATCTATCATCCTGACCTAGTTATTTTATGAGTTAATTAAGCTTGTTGGTAGCCTGAATATTGTTTTATTTTGCATCATCCAAATTGTAATAAAAATCTTATTTTTAGACCTTTTATTCCATTCTCTACAAAATGTTAGCTTAAAACTTCCTTGGATGAATGAATATTCTTATTGTTAGATGCCTTACATGCCTACTGTGTGATGAGTTGTTGCATTCTTGATCCACTCTAAGGTTTGGAGCATGAGAGAACTAAATGCTAGACTTGAGCTTTATTAAAAAAGGCATCCAAAACAAAGTTAGCATGATGCACAAAAAGGAGAGTAAATTCAACATGGAACTTTATATGAGCCTGCAAGATTACATCAGGATAGAACATAGAAAAGGCTTATTTTTTGTCATTCATGTATTGTACATAAATATCCATAGTTTATCAAGGAGGAGACTGGAAGATTGCTTTGCAGATCATTAGAGCCAACAGCTAATGATGAAACCTTAGAATCCACATTGCAATAATTGGCCAATAACTTTTGCTTACATTGTTCTGATTCTTAATAAGGAGTGCCTTCTTTGTGTGCCAGATCTCCGTCCTATTAGTCTCCTCAATTATCTATACAAAATTATTTCCAAGATTCTAGTCTCTAAACTTAAAAGGTTCTTTCCTCTTTTCGTGGATGAAGCTTAATCTGCATTCAACATAGGAAGATCTATTCAAGTAGGTTGGATCTATGAGACTTGTTTGAGGAATCAGGGAGTCACTATATTTTTGCAATGTCAGGACTTTGCACTTTATTGATAACTTTAATATTCTATATGGTAAAGAAAGACAATATTCCTATAGTTAAAGTTCTTTTTATCTTCAAGAATGTGTCCAGATTTAAAGTTAATTTCTATAAAAGCTTTGTGATTTGCCTTAAAGAAGTGGCTCAGTCCTTCATTACCCTCCTTAAATGCAAGAGAGAGAGCCTTCCATTTATATATCTTAGTTTGCCTATTTATGATCGAAAGATCTCTAAACAGTGCTAGATGCCTCTAATTGTAAAGATTGAAAGGAAGACTGCTTCTTGAAAAAAGTAGACTTCTTTCCATTGGAGGTAGGCTGGTTAATATGGTTCTTAATTGCACTACCTTTCTACTATATGTCCATTCTTAGACTTTCAAGCTGTGAAACTTAGAGGATTAATCAGCTAAGGGGAGCTTTTTTGTGGAAGGATAAGAATTTCATGAGTGTTTTTCACTATCTAATGAACTAAGAAATTATTTACAAAAATAAGAATGAAAGTGGGCTCGGCATTCGAAATCTTAAGAATATGAACTTAGCAACACTAGCCAAATGTGCATGGAAGTTTTTAATAGACAGATGGATGAAGATGTTATTTGGTTAAGATTTATTCTAAAGCCTCCTTCTCGACAGATTGATTTTCTATGTAGAGGAGGCAGAAATTGTAGAGGGTATTACGAGTTTGGAAGGTTATTTGTAAGGACTTAGACATCTTCTAGAACTGTATGTTCTTCAAGCTTGAAAATAGGGACAATATCAGATATTGAGAGGATAATTGGATAGCTTCAACCCTACTAGCCTCCCTTTTCGAGGATCTTTATGGCTGGGCTACATCGAAGCACTTCTCAGTTGCCTCACTATAGAGTGATAGAGTTTAAAAGTAAATACATCTAGTTAGAATAGCTCTAGAGTTTAGCCTGCATTTGCACATCACCTTTCCTGGATGTTCTAGTTTAGAAACTCTCCCCTAGCTCTAACTTATAAATCACCAAATAGTCAACCATCCTTTTTACAAAGTAGAGTGGAAAGCCTATGTTTCCGAAAAGACTAAAGTGTTTTTCTAGTTAGCGCTTTGAAATAAGCCGCATATTAGAGACATTATGGCTAAGAAAAGCTGGAGTGCTAGCAATAAGTATGTGCTATGTGGGGATACTCACAAAATAGTTCAACATTTGCCTACTGAATATGCATTCTCTCGGTAATTTTGGATGCCTTAGTTGAGGCTTTTGGATTGAGATGGTTACCTACCAACATCATTAGTTTATGGCCAGAATGGAGAAGAAATAAAGTTCCTACAAAATAGAGGAAAAAAAAAAGTTGGGACCAATTACTTATGGCATTCATGTTGCATATTTGGTATGAAAGAAACTCTCAGATCTTTCTCAAAAAGAAGATTCTCCTATTGTCGGTTCATTGTAGTGTCATGTCTACCTTCAATATGTGAGGCAACCTCTATCCTAACAAATCAAGGAATTCTCATCATTCTCTTTGTAATCTCCTTCATTCTACCTTTATTTCATTCTAATTTTGTAGTTCCTTTTGCCTTAATAAATTTGTGGAGACCGCCTTCCCTAATTTTTCCTTTAAAAAAAAAATTAGCCAAGAACCGGCTACTACTAGCAATTAGAGAGAACTTGTTTCTTTCTCTTTTTTCTCTTTTGTTCCGCTTCTTCTAATTATGCACTTTATTTTCTTTATTTTTTAATAAATTATGGGGAAGATCTTCCTTCTCTAACTCTATTAAAAAAAGAAGACTTAAAAGAAATGAATAAAGCTCAAGAAAGGGCCACATAGTGTTGGTTAGACTCCAATTGTAATGTTGATGAGTTTGAAATACCTACTTAGTCCCCTCGGGAGAACAAAAACATGCTCACAATGGCAACCATATCCATTGCATCTTTTGAATCCTAACTATAGTTAACAAGCAAAAGCATTATAACTCAAAAAGATGAAAAGGGAAGTTAAGATTGGTGATAGAGAGATGCATGAAGACTTGGGCAAAAATCACAAAGAAGAAAATAAATCACTGACTAAGCTAGAAGAAGTGATTTATCTTAGATGGCACTAGGAACTTTGCAGCTGATACAGAGAGCAATTAGCATGGAAATGCAAGCATTAAATGCACCTTGATGAAAGCCACCCATCATCAAATTAAGCTTGCGAAGATGGATCATAGCATGGTAACACTCTCACATAAAGAATATCATGCAATGAATAAGAAAGCTAATGAAGGAATTATCTTGGTGAATTGGCGTATCACCACTTCAAAAGAACAGCGTGAAGCAAAATCAAGCAAAAATAAATACATAATGAAACTCGTATGCACTCTACATAAATAAGTAATTGAAGGAGATTGAAATGCAAGGGGGTTGCCATCAAAGTTAGATAACAGATAATGAAGCCATGATTAAGTTCAGAAATGGCAACAGATTTTATCACCAAAGATGAAGTTTCTTCATAGCATCAAAAGCTGTAGAGATTAAGAAGAGAAAGGAAAAAAAATGATAAGAAGAAATTATGCATTTTTCAAAGCTATGATTTTTTTTTTGCGCAAAAAATATCCTTTTATTGGAGTTTGATGATTGAATCTAAAATTCTTTTGTTTGCAATATATATTATAAGAATATGATGTGTATAGTACAAAATAAAAGCTTTCAAATGCTTGGTGTGGATAATTTTAGTCAAATAGATCTGGATTCTACCTTGACCCTTGGGACACCTATAGATTAACTATATTGTAAGAATAATATAAACTTGTGCACATAATTTAGCATAAAGAAATAGATGTAGATACTTGAACCTTTGACTTACTCCTTTTGCATATTTTTGAAAAAAGGCTTCATTGGTAACTTAAAAGAATCATTAGATAAAATATGGAGTACTAACCACCAAAAAAATTGAATAGAAAGAAAAAAATTATAGGGAGACTCCTCAAATTTGAACGATTTGTATGTTGATCTTAAAAAGAAAAAAAAAAAAAATCAATGATCCAACTTTCATTTTGGTACACAAAGACCTCCTCTATCCATCTCATTATGAAGCATTAGCATGTGATGGTAATGTGATATTAAATCTTTTATATAATATTGAGACGATGCTTTACGCTTGGCTCCCAAGTTTAAACGGGCTTAGAGGTTTTAGTGAGCAGAAAGAAAGGTTATTATGGATCGCATAATCCTCTCTATCTTTGCTACTTCGTTAGGGTTTTAGTTTAATCAGGCCATCTCTTTCATTGGATGAAGAGAGTGAAGAGAGGATGGAACAGAGGGCTTAGAGAGAAACCTAAGAGTAGTTGACCATTTCCTTCATGGCATCGAGCCACATGCCTAGCCAATCTTCTGCCCATGGCTCCGATCATAGCTTCAAGGAAATGCCAATAGTGTACTACAAATGTGGGTTGAGAACTCTACTGAGAACCTTTCGAATTGCCGCCAATCCTAGATACTAGTTTTATGGGTGCTCTATATATGAGATATGATGAGAAGAAGGGTTAAAGGCTCTATTTTTTATTTCTAATAAAGGGCTTTTATCTTTCTTGTAAAAAAGAAGAGGATTTGCGCTTTTTCATTGGCATAATCCTTCATCCTCACCTCACATAATTGAGCTCTTAAACAAGCTGATATAGAAGAATAGGAGGCTGGAAAATGAGGTTTGTGTTTGCAAATAAAGCAGAAAATATTTAACTTGGTGCCTGCTTGCATCTTAGATGGTGACAAAAGGTTTGATGGCACTAAAGTGGGGTGATAGGAGCTAGGATGCTAGAGTGAGCATAAATGGTGATTTCAACCCCTAAAGCAATTGTAATTCAGTAGTAATTGGGGTTTTTTTGTAGTTCATACCGAAAGTATTGCAGTCCCAATATTTCTAATATAAACTTTTGGGGTCTAAATGTGTGCTATGTAAACTTTTAGGGACTACATGTTTCTAATATAAACTTTTGGGGTTTAAATTTAATGAAGAACTTTGGTCTTCTGATATATCAACTCTTGCAGTATGGTTGCCTGATTGGTGTTAGCAGTGATTTGAAACATCTGTTATCATTGTTATCTAAAAAGGATTAGAGTGATTTGAAACACTTGCAGCATTTTTGTCAATATCCTAAAGTAGTGGGGTCTCATTGTTTCTAATATAAATTTATGGAGTATAAATATTTATTATATAAATTTTTAGGTCTATATGTATGGTTTGTTTTTATTAAATTAATTAAGAACTTTGATTTCTAGTGTTAGTGTTGGTCTTCTGATGGATAAATTATTGCAGTATGGCTATTGAATTGGTGCAGTCACTTGAAATATTTGTTGTTGTTGTAACCTGAAAAAGATTATACTAATCTAAAACCTAGACATTGGAAACCTGAAACATACTGCCATTGTAAATATTTGCAGTATAATTTCATTCAAAACTAGCTAAAACATCTAAAACATGAATATTTGAATATTTTAAACCTGAATATGCAATATAGTAACTAGAAATATCTAGAACATGGCAATTTATAGTGTAACATGAATATGCATGAGAACTAGTAGGAACATCTGAAACATCTGTTGCCATCTGAAGCATTTACAATATGATATCTGAAATATCTGAAATATTTCCAACTTTTTCAGTAAAATAGCACTAACAACTGAAGTATCTGAAAATTTTGGACCTGCTGTCATTGTAAACTGAATATGCTACAATTTAAGACATGCATAATATTTTCTGAAACATCCGAAATTTGATACGTTTGAAATTTACAATAGCAACATTTGAAATTTGATAGATTTGCTATCATAAACACTATCCATAAACAATAACATTATCCATAAATGGTAGAAGCTCCAACACACTATTTATAAACATTAGAAATAACATAAACACTGTCCAATAACATAGACACTAAGGGTTGTTTTGTTGGAGACAAAATAAGGGTGAAAAAGTTTTTCATCCTTATTTTCCTATGTTTGGTTGTAAAAAGAAAGAAAAATGATGGGTGAGGCCTATGCTTTTTTCCTATACTCTATCAAAAAAATTTTCCTATTTTGGGGGGGGGGGGGGGGATATTTATATTATATTATTACAATAGAAATAATATAACATAAATCCTAACCAATACTTCTATAGATATTCGATACACAAAGTATGTTGAATCTCTAAATTTCTTACATTATTCTTCAATTTTTCAATTGAATTTCCAATCTCAAGTAGGTGATACAAGTAAACAAGTCCAAGTAAACATTACATTATATAAGTAGACCTATCTATATTCGAATGTATCCAAGTTTAGAACCTGATCATCTTTCTTACTCTTAGATTTACACAAATTCTGAAGCCATCTAACTTTTTTACTTTTTTCATCTTTAAAATTTATGAACTTTGTGGATTCAAGAATAGAAAAGGTGATATAATTTAAGTTTCGCTATATTTGAATGTAGCCAAATCTATCTTTCTTTCTCTGTGTATATATATATATATGGAGAGAGAGAGAGAGAGAGAGAGAGAGAGAGAGAGAGAGAGAGAGAGAGAGAGAGATATATATGGAAATCATGGAACATGCTCCTTCTTGTCGTTTGGCCATTTGCCCGCTTTCCGACCACCCTCCATGCTCGGTCAACAACTTGTCACCTAATTATTGGTGCAAGGTGGTACATTTCAGGTGCCTTAAAATATAAATACTTGTCCAATCACCAAACAAATACTTCTTGGTGTCATTTCTATCCACTTGTGGTGCATGCATAATGTGAAGATATTCCAATTTTTGCACATGTTGACATATGTATGACTATCATAATTAATAAGAAGCCTTGGTAGATGATTGAGAATCAGGAATTGTTAGAACTCTTGGAACATATGTATGGGTTCATCGAAAGGGATGGTCATGATATATTTATCTATCTTGTAGCAAGAAATACATGACTAGCAAAATGTTGGGGTACGAGTTTTTGGATATGTTTGTCCCCTCTGGTCAATGAAGATTATCTCCAACCCTACTACTTTAATGGGAGAAAGCCTAAGTGGCTTCTAAAAAGCTCAGAAATAGCATGATCCTGGACTCCTCTAGAGTGCTCAAAAAAATGGAAAGGAAAACAAACGTATAGATTTAAGGTGAAATTAACCACCTTGTTGTTTATTAAGATCAAATCAAAGAGAATGGATTTCTCATGCATGCACTAATACTTTCATGCATGAATCTTCATTGGATCATACAACCTCTGTAAAACAGCTAGACTGACAAAGATACACTCCAATTTATTAGGCATGCTTGTCTTCTCGATCCGTCGATCAGTAGAGTTCTAAGTGGCAGCCATTTTCGCTTTCCTAGCATTTCTTTCATTGGAGAGCATCTTTGCAAAGTGGATGAGAGCTTCTTCATTGGTTCCTTCGCCATTGACCGCCTGAAACAAGCCTGTCTCCAAGTTGACCCTCGACACCGGCTTCTTAAGGAGCTCCTCGCCAACCTGCACCAACTTCAGCAAGTTCTCACTGGTCGAGACATCCACGGATGCCGCGTCTCCCGTCAAGGTATCATCCTATACATTTTATGACACAGTTTACCAACTTATTATGAATGATTTATAGATAGTTTACTAGGTAAGTAAAGAGGATATCATTATCATCACCTGTATTCTTAAATAGTTCTTCTCGGAATGTGGTGCTTGAAAGAGAACAGAAGCCTGGATGTCCAGCATGTCTGCACTTCCTTGAGAGAAGATGTCAATCAGAGGTGTGGCGCCTTTGTTGTATAACCATCCAAACACACCCCATTTAGCTGCATCTTGCGCACTAAATTTTGCTTCTTGCTTTGGTGATCCTGTCCCGAGAGAGATTACAATGAATTTTCGAAAATCTGCTGGCTTGACAGGAACAAAATCTTTGTTTTTTGAGAAAATCTCCTTCGCAATTTGGTTAGTGGCTGTTGATGTCTGTTCATCATCATATAGGGAACAAACGGTAGGCCAAGGTCAGGTGTAAAAAAAAAAAATATATATATATATATATATATATATATATATATATATATATATCATAAAGGTTAGCACTGTAGATGCTTAGAATTTACATGATTATTGGCAACTACGCCACCACCATTGACCAAGTTGAAGCTTCGAGTATTCCCTTGAGAGTCCTTAGTTTCGAAGTAGTGGGCAGGAAGATAGGTTGGAGCTGCTGAAGTACCGATGCAAACATCTGATAGAAGAGTATCTGTAAACCCCCCTGATCAGAGAAAATTTTTATATATTACGCGGTGTGGGTGCGCGACATGCGGCACGCTGCATGCGCGCCACACGCGCGCACATGGGCGCAGGAGAGGGCTCAGCCCTTCCCTCGCTGAAGAAAAGCAGAGGGAGGGGACTGCCAGTCCCCTCCGTCTCTTTCCCTCCCTCCTCTTCGCATGCTCCCGTCATCGTGTCGCCCTCCGCTCGTCCCCGACACCTCGCCGCCGGAAGGTAATCCCCCCTCACCGGCGAGGAGAGGGAGAGAGAGAGAGAGCGTGTAGAGAGAGAGGGAGAGGGCCGCAGGAGGGCCCTCCCCTGACGCGGGAGCCAAGCCGGCCCCGCGCTTGGTTCGGGCCCGGCAGCGTGCTCGCCGGCTCGCCGGGCCCGGTCTCCGGGTGGCAGCTCCCATCGGCACCGGGGCGGGGTCCGGTCGGCCAAAGGAGGCCGGCCGTGCCGCCGGTGGGGAAGAGGGGGAGGGCCATGGAACGGCCCTCCCTTCACTGTGGGTTCAGGCTCGGCGGCGTGCCCGCAGGCCCGTCGGGCCTGAGCTCTGGCCGGCGACCCCCGTCGGCACCGGGCGCGTCCGGCGGGGTCCGGCCGGCCGGTGGTGGCCGGTCGTGCTGCCGGCAAGGGAGAGGAGAGAGGGAGAGGGCCGAACAGCCCTCTCGTCGCGGGAGCCAAGCCGGCTCCCGCGTTGGTCCGGGCTCGGTGGCGTGCCCGCCGGCTTGCTAGGCCCGGGCTCTGGCCGGTGGCCCCCACCGGCGCCGGGGCGGCGTTCGGTGAGGTCCGGCCCGCCAGTGTTGGCAGGCCGTGCCACCGGCACAGTAACGAGCATGGAAGAAGGAAAGGAAGAAGAAGAAGAGGAAAAGAGAAGAAAGAGAGGAGAGGGGGGGGGGTGGCCGTCGACGGCGGCCGGGCGGGGGGCCGATCGCCGGCGCCCAGCTGACCCCGGGGAGGGCCGGCGGCGGCCCTAGGCCGCCGGCCATCAGCCACCCCTAGTTTACCTGAACCAGGGGTGAAACGGTGAAACAGAGAAAAAGAAAAAAAAAACTGGGACTGGGTCGGGTTCAGCCCAGTCCAGTTAGCTTGTTTGGGTTGAATTTTTGGGCCCCAAATTGGGCCCGGCCCAATAAAAGAAAAATATGGTTGTGATCAGCATGGATCCTAGTTTGTCGGAGAATTTTTATTTCCCCATTTGGGCTTCTATATTTAGAGATATTCAAGCTCCAAGTTGGGCCCAGGATTAGATTGGGTTAAGTGTAGGAGTCAGTTTGATATCCTAAAATTGAAATTTAAAAATCTGAAAAATTATGTTGTAGGTACCCAGAGGTCCATACAGCTGATTTACGCTTTGGGATTAGTGTTGTGAGGTAAGTAAGCTAGTTATAATGATTTTTTTAAATCATTATTAAATTATGCCATTATTGAAATAATGAAATTGATTTATAGTATTATTTGAAAAATGATATTGGTGGTACCACATTTATGCAAATGAATTATTTGACTTGATTATTATTAATTTTGGTAAATTAAATTGGCATTTTATACATGCAACTGGTTATTACATGATTATGTGAAATTACCAAATTTGGTAAAATATGAAAAGTAAATTGATATATGTTTGTTGTTATGCGAATAAATGTTATTTGTGATTATGTTATTATATGTCATCACGGTCCACATTACATGTTACATGACTCCGGGACCCACCTCCACAGGGGGAATATGTGGAGAACACGCATCCTAGGGATGTGCTGTGATAGGATATAGCATTATATGCTAATTGACTCCGACACCCTTCCTTCACTGGGGGCGTACAGGGAGGTTACATCCTTGGAATGTTTATTATGTGGACGTGGGACATTAGTATAAAATGAGATTTACAATGATTTGGAATTGAAATGGTATTTTGAAATATTATTTCATAATAATTGCTTCCAATTTATTTCAACATGAGATTTGTATAATTCTATAATATGATGAAATGTTTTTAAATTTGGAAGCATGACATGTATTTGACTTGGTAAAATTCTTATTTAGCTATATCATGTAATAGTAGGCTTACTTACTGAGTGTAAACTTATTAAATCTTACAATATTTTTTCAGAGCCACAAAATTATCAGGGGCAACAACAGGGGTAATTGGGAGCTTCTTGATGTAAATTGATTATATTTTGTTATATGTAACCCCATTTGGATTTATTTTGGAACTTTGGTTTGCTACCCAATATTACATAATTTGTATTATGGAGGATTAAATTTTGTATGTTATATAGTTGTTAACCCTCCTTATTTATAAATGATACTGTACTGGATGCCTTGCATGCCTGGCATGCGCGAGCTGTCACCCCTGGGCCACCACCAACTGGGTCCGGGGCGTGACAGCTTGTAGTGGTATCAGAGCAAGGTTTGACATTAGGGCCAAATACATGATTAACTATAGGCCAAATTTTGACATGACATTAGGAGAGTAATAACTCTAGGAAAAATTCAAGTGACTTGTTTAAAAATGCTTGAGATTTGGTGGTTTATTATGATATTGATTGGAACCTAACCGTGGCAGGATTTCATAATGCATCGTCGCACTAGTGGTCAGCGACATGAGGGGGACTCTCAGGTTGGTGACCCTGACCAGCAGAGAGGCCAGGAAGCCTCAGCAGATGCGGGTTTTATTGCCCCAATTGGCAATGACCCACAGCAGTTGCAGGCCGAGTTGCTCCGGGCCTTCTTGGGAGTGACTCAAGCGGTACAGGCCATGCAGCAACGGATTCAGCAGATACTGCCTGCTATATCTGGCTCTACCATTCCGCAAACCCAGTCTGCCCCTCCTACTCCTCAGACCAAGCCGGCCCAGCCCGATCAGTCTGCTCAGCCCACTCCATCTCAGCCCTGGCAGGGAGGGGGTCGTAGCTTCTCCGAGTTTAAGAGCTTGGCCCCTCCTCCCTTCTCTGGATCCACCAACCCACTTGATGCGGAGAGGTGGATAAGAGAGATAGAGAAGGCCTTTACGACCCTTGGCAGCCAGGAGGAGGAGCGGATTAGATTTGCTGCCTACCTCCTCCAGGGGGAGGCATATGATTGGTGGCTGATGTTGGAGCAGTACTATAGAGGTCGGGCAATCTCTTGGGAACAATTTAAGGAGGCTTTTTATCGCCAGTATTTTCCCAGGAGTGTGCAGAGGCAGATGGAGTCTGAATTCATGAGATTGGAGCAGAAGAACCTCTCTATGGCCCAGTATGAAGCCGAGTTTAGACGATTGGCCCGATTTGCTCCAGATTTTGTTATGACTGAGAGAGCCAAGATCACCAAATTCACTGAGGGACTGCACCCCAGGCTGAGGCAGGCAATCAATGCATTTGAGCTCCCCATTTACAGTGAAGTGGTGAGCAAGGCTCTGGTCATTGAGAGGGACATGATTGCCATTCAGCAAGTGAGGGAGCAGCAGATGAAGAAGAGAGGACCTCCTTTTGGCCAGTCTTCAGGGCAGGCTAAGAAGAAGAAGGGTTTCTTTCAGGCTCTCTCGGGGCAGAAGGATAAGGAGACCCGCTGTCCTCATTGCGGGAAGGCCCATCAGGGCAAACAGTGCCGCAGGCTGACTGATGTCTGCTATATTTATGGGAAGATGGACCACAAGAGGGCTACTGTCCCCTCCGGAAGGACCAGCAGCCCCCTCCAGATCAGGGAAAGAGTCAGCAGCAGCCCAGGACCCAAGGGAGGGTCTTTACCCTCACTCAACAGGACGCTGCTGCCTCTAACACTGTGGTGACAGGTATGTCTGTTAAATTAAATTATTTCTTTAAAATTATTGCATTCATACCTGGTATAATGCATGGATTATAGTAGTAGATAGAGGAAAAACATATGATACTGCATGACATCTAAGTTAAGTTAATCTTTATGACAGGTATGTTTAAAGTAGGCAACACTTATGCTCAAATTTTAATTGATTCGGGTGCCACGCATTTATTTGTATCTGATAGTTATCTTGCCAAGAATGCATCATTGTCACCCGTTCCTCTAGAGCAAGAGTTGCATATTGCATTTCCAAATGGAGATGTCATGATGGTAGACTCAGTGTGTAAATCCTGCCTGATTGACATGGAAGATAGGAGGTTGAATGCTGATTTGATAGTCCTCCCACTGGAATTCTTTGATGTAATCCTGGGGATGGACTGGTTGGCCTCCTATCATGCTTCTATAGACTGTTTCAGGAAAAGGGTAATCTTTAAAATTCCTAATCTTCCTGAATTCAATTTTAGTGGGAGTCAGGAACATCTGGCTTCGGTATTAGTGTAGCTTTGCAAGCTGGGAAATACTTAAGAAAAGGTGGTCAGGGGTTTCTTGCTATGGTCAGAGACCTTCAGCAGGATGAACACCAGTTGGAAGATATTCCAGTGGCTCAAGAGTTTCCTGATGTCTTTTCGGAGGAATTGACTGAATTACCCCCGGATCAAGAAGTCGAGTTCACTGTTGATTTAGCCCCTGGCACTGGACCTATATCCAAAGCTCCTTACCGTATGGCCCCAGCTGAGCTAAAGGAGTTAAAATGTCAGTTGCAGGAGTTTCTAGATCGAGGATTTATCAGACCTAGTGTCTTTCCTTGGGGTGCTCCAGTATTATTTGTCAAAAAGAAGGATGGCAGTCTTCGGCTCTGCATTGATTACCGAGAAATTAATAAGGTAACAGTGCGGAATAAGTACCCTTTGCCGAGGATTGATGATCTATTTGATCAACTCCAAGGAGCCCAAGTATTCTCAAAGATTGATCTTCGATCGTGGGTACCATCGCCTTAAGATTAAGGCCGAGGATGTTTCGAAGACCGCATTCGTAATCGTGTACGACCATTATGAGTTCTTGGTGATGCCGTTTGGGTTGACTAATGCCCCTACAGATTCATGGACTTGATGCATGTGATCTTTAAACCATACCCGGATCGCCTTTATAGTGGTCTTTATTGATGATATCTTGATATATTCTAAAAGTCATATGAAGCATGAAGACCACTTAAGGATTGTTCTCGACTCTTGGGAGAAGAAACTTTATGTCAAGTCGTTAAATGTGACTTCTGGATGAGCCAAATATCCTTCTTGAGTCATATTGTATCCAAAGACGGTATATCTGTAGACCCTAAGAAAATTGAGGCTGTCATGAACTGGTGTCGGCCTTCCAATGTATCAGAAGTCAGAAGCTTCTTGGGGCTGGCTGGTTATTATCGTAGATTTGTAGAAGGCTTCTCTCGCATTGCTTTGCCTCTGACTCGCTTAACTCAAAAGCGAGCAAAGTTTGTTTGGTCAGAGGATTGTGAGGGAAGCTTCCAGGAGCTCAAGCAGTGCCTGGTGTCAGCCCCTATCCTTACTCTTCCATCTACATCTGGAGGATATACTTTATTCACTAACGCCTCTCGAAAGGGATTGGGAGGTGTTCTGATGCAGGAAGGAAAGGTGATAGCCTATGCCTCCAGGCAGCTGAAGCCTTATGAGCAGAACTATCCTACTCATGACCTAGAGTTGGCCGCCGTGATCTTTACATTGAAAATTTGGCGGCATTATCTGTATGGGGAGACTTGTGATCTGTATACAGACCATCAAAGTCTGAAATACATTTTCACTCAGAAGGAGCTAAACTTGAGGCAGAGGAGGTGGCTGGAGCTACTAAAGGATTATGACCTGAACCTGCATTATCACCCAGGGAAGGCCAATGTGGTAGCTGATGCCTTGCGTAAAAGTCCTCTTCAGAGCTAGCTTCCATAATTACTTCTCAGCCTCACATTCACAGAGACCTTGAAAAGTTGGAGGTTGGTTTGCGAGTACAGCAATCTGATGGGCTTCTTGCAACACTTGTACTTCAGCCAACCCTGATTGACAGGATTAAGTCTTCCCAGAAAGAAGACTTGGAACTACAAAAGATAAAAGAAGCTGTGCAGTCAAGGGTTCAGAATGATTTCCAAATAAATGAGGATGGATCCCTGAGATTTAATACTAGGCTCTGTGTGCCAAATGTGGAGGATCTAAAGGCTGAAATTTTGAGGGAGGCTCATTATTCTCCCTATACTGTTCACCCAGGAGGCACCAAAATATACAGAGACCTACGAAAAAATTTCTGGTGGAAAGGAATGAAAAGAGAAATTGCTCAATATGTGGCCAAGTGCTTAGTGTGCCAACAAGTGAAGGCCGAACATCAAAGGCCTGCGGGACCTTTTCAGTCTCTGATGATTCCCCAGTGGAAATGGGAGAAGATCACTATGGATTTTGTGACAGGTTTACCCAAAACTCTCAGAAGCAATGATGCGATCTGGGTTATTATTGATAGATTGACCAAGTCAGCCCATTTTTTTCCGTTCAGAGTTGGGGTCTCTAGTGAGAGATTGGCCACCATGTACATTGAGCAGATAGTGAGACTTCATGGTGTCCCCGAGTTGATTGTGTCAGATCGGGATACCAGGTTTGTGTCCCAGTTTTGGAAGAGTCTTCATAGGGCTCTGGGGACCAAACTGAATTTCAGCACAGCTTTTCACCCCCAGACAGATGGACAATATGGGAGGACCATACAGATCTTAGAGGACATGTTGCGAGCCTGTGTGATGGACTTGGGTGGTGCTTGGGACAACCACCTACGTTTGGTGGAGTTTGCTTACAATAATAGTTACCAAGCTAGCATCAAAATGGCTCCATTTGAAGCTCTGTATGGTAGAAAATGTAGATCTCCCTTGTGTTGGAATGATGTGGGGAAAAGGAAATTGTTGGGCCTTGAGCTAATTCAGCAGATGAGAGAAAAAGTGCAAATTGACAAGGAAAGACTCTGAGTAGCTCAGAGCCGACAGAAAAGTTATGCTGATGTTAGAAGAAGGGAGCTGGAATTTCAGGTTGGGGACCATGTCTTCTTAAGGGTTTCACCAACCAAAGATGTGATGAGGTTTGGGCTTAAAGGAAAATTGAGTCCACGATACGTTGGACCATTTGAGATCTTGAGCAGAGTGGGGGAAGTGGCTTATAGCCTGGCATTACCTCCTGCACTCTCTGGGGTGCATAATGTATTCCATGTCTCTATGTTGAGGAAGTACATTCCTGACCCTAGTCATGTGATAGAAGCGGAGCCCATTTTGCTAAAGAAGAATTTGACATATGAAGAGCATCCTATACGTATTGTGAACCATAAAGATCAAGTTCTGAGATGGCGTAGCATACCCTATGTTAAGGTTCAGTGGAGCAATCACTCTGAACGGGAGGCTACGTGGAAACTTGAAGAGGAGGTGAAAAAGAAATATCCTCATCTATTTGTATCTGAATAGATATTTGTATATATGCACAAAAGTGTATTTACTATTGTATTTTGACCAGAAAGATAGATAAATACAGCTAGTAATTTTCATTTTGGGCCTCAAAAATTTTATTCGTACTATACATTAATTTCGAGGCCAAAATTTTTTTATAAGGAGGGGAGGATGTAAACCCCCTCCCCCACCAGAGAAAATTTTTATATGTTATGCGGCGTGGGTGCGTGACACGCGACGCGCGCCCAAGTGCGCACACATGGGCGCAGGGGAGGGCTCAGGGGCGCGCGCGCACATGAGCGCAGGGGAGGGCCCTCGCTGAAGAAAAGGAGAGGGAGGGGACTGCCAGTCCCCTCCGTCTCTTTCCCCCCCCTCCTCCTCTTCGCACGCTCCCGTCACCGTGTCACCCTCCGCTAGTCCCCGACACCTCGCCGCCGGCAGGTAATCCCCCCTCACCGGCGAGGAGAGGGAGAGAGAGAGAGAGCGTGTAGAGAGAGAGGGAGAGGGCCGCAGGAGGGCCCTCCCCTGACGCGGGAGCCAAGCTGACTCCCGTGCTTGGTTCGGGCCCAGCGGCGTGCCTGCCAGCTCGCCGAGCCCGGTCTCCGGGCGGCAGTCCCCACCGGCGCCGGGGCGATGTCTGGTGGGGTCCGGCCAGCCAGAGGAGGCCGGCCGTGCCGCGCCGGCAAGGGAAGAGCGGGGAGGGCTGTGGAACGGCCCTCCTTCACCGTGGGTTCGGAGCCGGCGGCGTGCCCGCCGGCTGCCGGCCCGAGCTACGGCCGACGACCCCCGCCGGCGTCGGCGCGGCGTTCGGCGGGGTCCCGGCCGGCCGTGTTGCCGCACGGGGAGAGAAGGGAGGGAGAGGGCCGAACGGCCCTCCCCTCGTCGCGGGAGCCAAGCCGGCTCCCGCGTTGGTCCGAGCTCGGCGGCGTGCCCGCCGGCTCGCTAGGCCCGGCTCCGACCGACGGCCCCCACCGGCCGGGCGGCGTTCGGTGAGGTCCGGCCCGCCGGTGGTGGCCGACCGTGCCGCCGGCACAGTAACGAGCATGGAAGAAGAAAAGGAAGAAGAAGAGGAAAAGAGAAGAAAGAGAGGAGAGGGGGGTGGCCATCGACGGCGGCCGGCCTGGGGCCAACCGCCCCGGCCGGGGCCACCGACCCCCGGAGGGGCCAGCCGGGCGGCCCTAGGCCGCCGGCCATCAGCCCCCCCTAGTTCACCTGAACCAGGGGTGAAACGGTGAAACAGAGAAAAAGAAAAAAAAAACTGGGACTGGGCCAGGTTCGGCCCAGTCCAGTTAGCTTGTTTGGGCCGAATTTTCGGGCCCCAAATTGGGCCCAGACCAATAAAAGAAAAATATGGTTGTGATCAGCATGGATCCTAGTTTGTCGGAGAATTTTTATTTCCCCATTTAGGCTTCTATATTTAGAGATATTCAAGCCCTAAGTTGGGCCCAGGATTAGATTGGGTTAAGTGTAGGAGTCAGTTTGACATCCTAAAATTAAAATTTAAAAATCTAAAAAATTATGTTGTAGGTACCCAGAGGTCCATACAGCTGATTTACGCTTTGGGATTAGTGTTGTGAGGTAAGTAAGCCAGTTATAATGATTTTTTTAAATCATTATTAAATTATGCCATTATTGAAATAATGAAATTGATTTATAGTATTATTTGAAAAATGATATTGGTGGTACCACATTTATGCAAATGAATTATTTGACTTGATTATTATTAATTTTGGTAAATTAAATTGGCATTTTATACATGCAACTGGTTATTACATGATTATGTGAAATTACTAAATTTGGTAAAATATGAAAAGTAAATTGATATATGTTTACTGTTATGCGAATAAATGTTATTTGTGATTGTGTTGTTATATGTCATCACGGTCCACATTACATGTTACATGACTCCGGGACCCACCTCCACAGGGGGAATATGTGGAGAACACGCATCCTATGGATGTGCTGTGACAGGATATAGCATAATATGCTAATTGACTCCGGCACCCTTCCTCCACTGGGGGCGTACAGGGAGGTTACATCCTTGGGATGTTTATTACGTGGACGTGGGACATTAGTATAAAATGAGATTTATAATGATTTGGAATTGAAATGGTATTTTGAAATATTATTTCATAATAATTACTTCCAATTTATTTGAACATGAGATTTGTATAATTCTATAATATGATGAAATGTTTTTAAATTTGGAAGCATGACATGTATTTGACTTGGTAAAATTCTTATTTGGCTATATCATGTAATAGTAGGCTTACTTACTGAGTGTAAACTCATTAAATCTTACAATATTTTTTCAGAGCCACAAAATTATCAGGGGCAACAACAGGGGTAATTGGGAGCTTCTTGATGTAAATTGATTATATTTTGTTATATGTAACCCCATTTGGATTTATTTTGGAACTTTGGTTTGTTGCCCAATATTACATAATTTGTATTATGGAGGATTAAATTTTGTATGTTATATAGTTGTTAACCCTCCTTGTTTATAAATGATACTGTATTGGATGCCCTGCATACCTGGCATGCGGCGGGCTGTCACCCCTGGGCCACCACCAACTGGGTCCGGGGCGTGACAACATCCTTTAAGGGGACGGTCTTTGACTAGATTTACACAGCACTCGGCTTAATAGATGATGGTGATGAGAAATAAACAAGAAGTTATTCTAAAGGGACATGATGAATAAAAATACCTTAAAGGTTGAGAATATGACAGGTTGAAGAAGCTTGATGTCGAATGTGGGAATGACAATATTAGTTAAAGTCTGATGAAGCCTTGTTTCACCGAGAAGTTTTCTCACTTTAGAGTGAAGAAATTTGCCATCATATTTAGGCCCTGTAACCGCTCTAAAAAGATTGAATGCACTCGCAAAGAAACCAGCCCTACAAGAAGAACCCTACTTAGAGATAGATTTAACCAAACAAATTAAGCTCTTGAGTGAAGAAACCAACCTACAAGAAGTAAATAATTCTTATTCAGCACTTGCTAAGATGTAGTGTTGACTTAGCAAGTAGTGATAGATTTTTGTCTATTCACACATAATCTTTTCTCATAGAATCCACTTATTTCTTGAGTTTTATGATATGTTTTCATTAAAATGCACAAAAAATGGTAAATAAAAAAAAATTTCCACAACCGATCGAGCGATGATTCGCAAATTGGGGTCTAGCAGTTGCAATCATTCCTCTGGGAAGGGGGAGGCACTGGGTTCAAATTTGGCGAAGGCTTTGGCTATGTTTGACCAGTATTCTTCTAATTAATGGTGCTCTTGTCCTTGTTCTCTTAAACTTGAACGGTTTATTATTTAGAAAAAAAGAATATGCAAACCTGCTTGATAACTAATGTCAAGTTTAGTCACCCAGTGAGGCCTGTTCTAATTAATTGATGGTTAAACAATATTCTTGCCAGTAATACCCATGGAAGCAATTAATATCAATGTTTATTACTATTATTAGAGTCAGTTTTTCTTCTAAACGTAGAATGTATAATCAAACCTTTTTTTTTTAATATCACATTGGATTGGATATATATTTGATGTAGTTCAGGTAAAATTACTTCTCATTAGGTTTGAGTCATGCTCGGGCTCGAAAGGCCTTATCAATCCCTAAATTTTTTTTTCTTTTTCAAGGATGCAATCTCTTTATCAATAGGTCGAATGCGGATCTAAAATCATGTCCTAAAAGAAAATTGGATGAGGTCGCGCTTGCCTTAGAATAAGGACATATTGCCGATCTACTACGATATTCTCTATACATCCAATCCCATAGAAAAAATCCTTTCTGTAGAAAGATTATACTCAAGTGTTTTAAATGTTAGCATGAGCTTATAAAATTAGTCAACCAACGTCATGCTTGTCTTAGAATAAGGACATGTTTCAGGTCTACAACGATATTCTCTATGCAACCAACCACCTCAAAAAAATCCCTTCTTTGGAAACTTAAAACTCTTAAGTTTTTTAAATGTTAGCATCAGCTTATAAAACTAATCTACCAATGAATACCTTATGCTGCAGGCATGGAAACAAAATACAAGAACTAAGCTTTAGAAACTTTGTTGACTACGATAACAAGCATTAGGAAACAAGCAAGGCACAACATATTAATTTCTGCTCTTATTTTTCTTTCAAAAATTATAAAATACTTGTGACCTTTGAGGAAAAATTTTGGAACTGTTCTCTAAATAGAACTGATTGATATCTTCAGCGGAAAAAAGTGATCGATTATATTGATTAGGAGCCGTAAGCATGATGGTCACAAGACCTCTTGTGCTTGTTCCTGTAATTACATCGAAGTAGTCTGCTATCCTTACATCTGGCCCATCAAATTCCTGCAAACAACATTACTTGCTTGTCAAATAACTAAAATGTTCAAATATAAAACAAAAGGTTGAAGTTTTCTTGCGATTTTGTTTCTTTGTACGTAAGAGTTTGGACCTCTCTAGACCAAGATTAGATTGGAGAGGAGAATTGTTTGTTGATCATAGCCATTCATACATCACATAATTATGGTGATCGAGTAGATTCCATGCGGACTCACACAATCACAACTATTGTACCATATACAACCTATCATGATTGGCAAATAAGCTCTCTCTAGTCTAAAGCAAACTAGGTAGATAGAATCCTAAGTAATTCATAAAATAAGAAGACATTAAATGAAATTTTAGCTTCAAAAAGTAGCATAGATTGAAGGAGGAAAAAAGTAGGTAGATATGTTTATTAATGGTATTCGAAATGTACTTGAAGCTTGGATTCGAGAAATGCAAGGATTGTTCCAGGGATGATGCCCCTCACACCGCCTCCATCAATGCTCAGAATTGTGACCACGTCCCCCATACAAGGTGGGGGATTTGCAACCATGGTTTCATTGCTACCCATTTAGAGAGAGAGAGAGAGAGAGAGAGAGAGAGAGAGAGAGAGAGGAGGCTTCTAACTTCTAAGAAAAATTATAGTTCAGAGGAGAGAACAGCTTGAAGGCTGAAGTAGGATCATGAACGCATGACAAGTCCTCGTGTTGTTGCGCTACTTTTATGTAGACGAGGAGTGGAGGAGATGAGGCACAGCAAAGCCAACCATTTTTTTAGTTAGTCATCCAGCTGAAACACGTGTGCAAGACCAAAGAACTAAAATATCATCAACCATTCGCCTGAAAAATGTATGAGCAGCAAAGTCTTCGCTTGACCTAGCTTTGGAACAAAAATAAAATGAAGTAAAAGCTTCATCGCTTCACGTCCTCTTCTACCACCTGGCGCAGTGCTTATTTTGGACTAAAAGTGCCAGTGGGTTACGTTGGGCTGGACGTAAATGCCTTGGTTGCACCGGAGCAAGAGGAGGATAAATTTTTCTAATCTTTTCTTACATTTATTATCTACAGCAAGAGCAAAACTTTCAATGAGATAGCTCACTGGATTCGAGAGAAATAATTTATTATAGTAAAATACTTAATTTTATTTGAATCGTATCCGACTAACCTAGCTTATAACTAACTACATGATAAATTAACATAAAATGTAATTTTATTTTTTCTCTTTTATTCTTTTATCTTAACTAACCCGATATCTTGTTTTATATCAAATACAAGACGCTATAAATTTTTTCTGATTCTCTCCTTTCTCTTGTCATGCCTCTTTCATTTTATCCTTTCCTAGACACGGTCAAAATGGATTCACTTGGATTGGGTCTTGCGTAGACCTGTTCCTTCAAGATGGCCATGACTACTTTTAAACTAGAGGTGGAAGGCGTGGAAGGATTAGGCAACTGCCAATTAGACCCATGAACACGAGCAACGTAAAAGTCATGCCTTAAGACCTTGCCGATCACACACATTCTTTTAGATTTAAATCCGGTATTAGCTTGCATTCAATGTGAATCGACCACTGGATCAATCTTACGACCACTGCGTTAACTTGCATTCTATGTGAACCGGCTAATGGACCAATCTTACGACCACCACCGCGGTGGGTGGGAACGGGGACTGAGCAAAGTTCGTGGCCGTAGGCGGAGCCATATACATTTGAAGATGGGTGGTCCTTTATGCACTTCCTGTAGAAGATGGAAGGTGACATAGGGATAATGGTCGAAATAGCCATCTTTATTGTTCGGTCAACTATTTGCTCACCTATACCATATTATGATCATAAAATACTACAACACACTTAGTATAAGACACCAAATTGTTGCCAAGAGTGCATCCTAGGTATCTTTAGGGAAAAAAAATTAAAGCAAAGTTTTTTAAAATAGTAAAAATAATTTTGAAATAATAGTATTCAATATATTTTTATCCTGATTTTTATAATTATATTTATAAAATAAAAAATAAAAAAAGCTAAATATCCAGTGTCATTACACTACCAAGCTAGCATCATTTTCTATCCTCTTCTACTATTTTGAAATTCTAAACCACAACATATCTCTTATTTTAATACTTATTTTCATCTTTATCGTACGATCGAGACTTTGGGATAATTTATGGCACATATCTAAAGGGTTAGCTGTGATGTTTATTATTTTAGACTAATGACATCAAATTCGGAGAGAGATATGGTCTAACCAAATTAAATGGAGGGTGCCATGTGGCTCCACCATACAGCTTAAAGCTTTAAATATGCCACACCAATTTCACACCATTTAAATGGATCGTAGGGACCAAAATCTCTCGTTTTCTTTACCATCAATTAGCTGAACTTTTTAAGGTTCAACTTTTATATCTATTTTTTTAATCAAATCTTTTTAATGATCAAATTATCTTTTATAAAATTATAATGCCATGAAAAGAAAGAAAAATAAATTAAAAAAATTTTAGAATCCTTCCAAAAATTATTTTAGGATGTTAAAAAAAATCATTAAAGTTTTAATCGAAAAATTGAAAGTACTAAGCACAAAATGTTTCAAATACATTTTTTAACTTAAAATCACGATAAAATAATTTCATACTTTCATTCATACGCATACGATGAGTTCCCACTCCCTTAGTTAGACTAATAATCTCTTAAATTAAATATTTGAGAAGGGTTTTTGATAGGGCTTTATGATTTAATCTTAGCCATCCATTCATGAATGGCCAAAATAACAAATATTGACGGACTCCTTCCACATCCAAAATGTTCTATCCATGTTGGAAGTCAATGGCAGGTTTAAGAAAGACTGCCTTATAAAAATCTTTTCCTAAACAAAGCTAAGAAAGAAGGGGTGGAAAAATTGAAAATCTAGTTTTTTAATCAATAGAACAACTATATAAGTGAAGAAAAAGTCTTTTTCTTGATATCAAACACTTAACTAGACATTAGGTACGAAGAATTTCGTTTTTTCTAAGTGCTTATGATTGCTTTTTTTTTTTTTTTTTTTCTTTAATCTCGTCGAGAAGCACAGGAGAAGATGTAGAAGCAGGCCAACAATAACTCACTGCGTTTTGAAATGGAAGCATATCTTTCTATCCTTCCTTAAAAAAAAAAAAAATCTGTTGTGTTTTGTACCATATTAAAGAGAGCAACCAGATTAGCATGATGTGGGATCTTGTAAACTATGATAGAAGCTAATTTAAATTTTGTTACGTGATGCAAAGAATGAAAGAAGAAGGAAAAGATAAACATTATTATTTTTTCGAACGGAGAATAGGTTAGTTATAAGTGTTGCTTCTTTTTGTTCACTTGTGCTATATTTTATTTTTATATCAAAATGTTGTTGGTGTCCCCGACCCCTCATAACTTGATGCTGGGTGAAGGCCCACTTCTAATGCCTGTTTTGGAGCCCCAATTGGCTTCGAAGTCTACGTCACAATGGCTTTATTTTTAATAGACATTTCTTTATAACTTGTGATCAGAACTTGATGAGAATCTTTGATGAGGAAGCATGCATACAATCAAATGGACAGCGGAATAAAGAATTGTTTAATAAGAGCTAAATGCCAGACCTGAGCTTTATAAAAAAAAAAAAAAAGGCATCCAAAACAAAGCCAGCTTGATGCGGAACTAGGAGAACAAATTCAACGTGGAACTATTTATGAGCCTGGAAGCTTAGGTCAGGATAGAGTGCATAAAAGGCACATTTTCCGCCAAACATGTTTCATTCGTAGCCATCCATAGTTTATCAAGGAGAAGATTGGAAGGTTGCCTTGCCAGATCAGCAAAGCCAACAGCTAATGATGAAACCTCAGAATCCATATCGTAATAATTGGCCAAGAGCTTTTGCCTAATTTTTCTGATTCATAACAAAAAGGGCCTTCTTTCTATAAATTAAAATATAATATAAGATATAATATTATATTATATAATAATATATTATAATATTATAATATCATTATATATTATATTATATTAATTCATACATCTTTATTCTAAAGGTATTGTAATCAAATTAGTATTTTTTTCATGTAAAATTACTTCTAACTAAATACAAAAAAATTTATTTAGAGCTATTTTCTCATACAAATTTTCTATCAGCCAAATATAGTAAAATTTATTTTTTTCTAAAAAAATTGATTTAAGAAAAACTTTTCTTAGAAAAATTATTCTCAAAAAAAATACTAAACAAGCAGTAACAATAAAAGCTCCAACATAGTGTCCATACACATTAGAAATACTAATTATATCATCCCAAACATAAACATGAAGGCATTTAAATGCTTTTAGCAACCAACACTATTTTGCTCTTAAGCTTAGATGGAATCCAAAGAAGAAAGCCTTACCTTTCTTGATCTCCCCTTTTTAGCAATAGGCATTAGTTTGCATTTCTACTTAAATGTGCTTGGCTTTCTAGGGAAGTATTCTATCCGAAGTTCTCACTTTCTTAAAACCTTTATATGTCTTAGAATTATGGTCCATTCGAAACAATTGTTGCACCTGAGAGAAGTTTTGCTTCTCTTGATTTTGTGAGGGTTCTATGCTTCATCTTTTTCCTTTTTTCTTAACTTTTTGAGCCTGCTAAGAGGTCTCTTCAATGATGGTACAGACACTTGTTCAAAGGAGAAAAGCTCCCAAGAAGGGATCTCAGACATTGAATAAATAATGCCTTCATGTATGTCTTCTTAGGGTAATAGTGTTCTACATAATTCTCCATATCCTTCCTCGAGAAAATGATTACAACAATGCATATAATATGAAATCTTAGTTAGATCTCACTTTCTACATCCACATGTTCTTTCCTATAGGTCTACAACAAAAGTACCATCTAGTTGGTCCACCTCAAAACTACTACCACTTACCTCATGTGACTTGATAATTCATAGCATGTAACTTAGATGACTCCATCTTCTTCTAGATCTAGGGGCATATTGTACTTGCATATTTCAATACGCCCTCTCTTTTTGCTTGTTGCCTCTTCATTAGCAGCCTCTTTATAGTCTCTGATAATGTGATTATTTGCTTATTTTTTACTTTTATGACGTAATTGTTAAATGATTCATAGACATTATTCAGCATCACAATAGACCATGACTTTATGTTGAATGCATGCATTCTCCATAAGGATAGCTCATGTCTTTACAGCCATTCTGATGCAGGACGTGGATGAGACACAAATGCAATGAAATAATATATATATATATATATATTATGAGATGGCTAATTACCAGAAAGATCAAAAAAACTAGTTAAGCTATACTATGCAAGACAGGCAAAAGCATACACTGGAACTAGAACTTTTAGAATATTAATGAAACCAGGAAAGTAAAGGTTAGAAAACCCTCGGTTAGGACATGCTCTCAACATTCACTAAATCAGAGAAAGGATTTCATATACCAACAGTGATCACTCAAAGATTGAAACAGGAAAATCGCTCTGACAGGTTGAAAGTCCTGGATGAAAAAGCTGTCTATCGGAGAGGATCTATCGGAGAGGATCTTCGAAATATGGATCAGAGCAAAGACGACTTTCTCTTTGGCTCGTGAATCCCTGAGAAAATAGCAAGAGGAGATGGGGGCCTATGGTTGGCGGCAGGGTTGTTTTAGGGTTTTTGGAGGGGGGAACGGCTAGGGTTTGGGTTTGAGAGAGGTTAGAGAAGATGAAAAGAAACACTAAGGGCTTCACACCCACTCCTTCTCGAAATACCAGAGCCTTCATAGCAATGAAAAAAGATTTAGAATTTTCTCATTAATCTTTTTTTTTTTTAATTTACAAGAGAAAGGTCTTTTTATAACCCTTTCATGTCAATACAAGTTAAATCATTCATTTTAAGTATATTGTTGACATAGATTGTAATGTATGGCATGTGATTCTTCTTGGGGAGGCAGGAATCTCTGCTTGCTTCATCTGGGATGACTAAAAAGAAAGAGTGACTGCAATTTCCAAGCTTGTAGAAGAGGGGAACCACTTGAAAGAGGGAAAGAGTGGGCGCCCTTTGATTCCTCCTGCCATCTTTGACTGGGCGGCAACCTTTTTCCATCTGGGGCACATGAAGATCTTCCAATTAAAGAGGGGGTAGCCAATTTCTTCCATCCTCTTATCATCTTTGACTGGGCGGCAATCTTCTTCTATTTGGGGCGCATGAAGATCTTCCAATTAGAGAGGGGGCAGCCAATTTCTTCCATAGATGCTTGCCAGGGGATCACATGATAAGTGTGGAAGTCAATGGGCTCCCAAAAGCTTCCATATAAGGGTGGGCGGCATGAAGAAATGAGGTAGGAGGGTATTGGCGCCTAGAACCCTTCCTAAATTGATGTGGGCTGGCTCCTTTCTCTGCTCTGGTGATGCCATGTGTCCTGGAGTGGTCCAAGACATGTGTCATTGCATAGTTGATAGATCTTCTCTTGGGTCTTCAAGGTGAACCTTCTCTTAACTTATTACAGGACTCAATGAAAAAAAATAACACTTGACACTTGACCAACTCCTGAATTCCAACAATAAAACAGGCTAACTAACACAACTAGACTCGACAAGGACTCTAAGAATAAAGACAAGGACTCTCATAAATCAGATATCCATAAGGAACCCTGAAACCTCTGTCTCAATCTGGTGCCTGCACCACATTCTATTGCATTTTTGTCTAGAACAAGTACCCTCATCTTTATTTCAAATTCATGCTGGGTGCGTGCCCTAGAAACTACAAATAAAGCATCCTTAAAATTCTTTCCTTTGCATAACTTTCTAAATTAGCATGTAAATGCTTCATACAAAACCTATGATTAGCATTTAGTATGAAAGAGTTAAAGGTTTCAACTAATCCTTGAAACAATAATGCACAAAAACAAATCAATGTTTTATCTTACATAAAGGTCTATTAGCCCTATAGTAACTAAAATGAAATGCTTTAAAATACTAACCTTTTTACCTATTTAAGATGAAGGTCCATCCTTTCTCCTCGACTGGTCCAATATTAGTCATTAAATTTTTCAAAAATAAGGCCAGCTCTCCTTGGTTTCAACATCAATTACTGCCCATGCTATAGGACAATGTCATCATTGAGGTCTCTTTCAACTGTTGCTAGTAACTATCTTCTCAAAGAACCCTTCAGATGACACCCATTCAAGCCAATTATAAGCCTACAAACAATCATAAATCTCCTTTTACATGCAGGAAAATAAACATACAATCTTTGGAAAATAAAGGATTGCCTAAAGTCCCCATAAGTATTATGCTACTTGGATTGGTCTTCCTAATTATTTCACAATAATCACAAAGCTTTCCATACTACTGCTCTTTATGGGAGCCATATATAGCAACCAAAGCCTTCCTCTTTGTTCTATAGGCTTGAGCCTTAAAAATTTAGAACTTATGGTACCTTTTCATCATTTTTACAAAACCTTTCATACTTCAATTCCAGTTAGACCTTATATTTCCTAGATATATTTAAGCTAGCCATCTAGAGTCAATATTATAATTCTCAAGGTGCTAGCCACAATTATGGTGGGATTAAATTATTTGTTTAGTATGTGTCTACCCTCTGTAAAGAAATCGCATGAATTCTTTGCCCATAATTTTTCTTGCACACAGCTATCATCCTTAACTTTTTATTGTGCTTGTACATATAATCAGAATCTGTTTAGATAGACAACTTCCTCAAAGCTCTCTTGAAGACATATACTATAAAGAAGCTTAATAGGGCTACTGAAATTAGTACTCCTATTGAACTTAGGAAACCTTACATATTCTAAGCCTGGCCCTTTGATGAGCTTTTCATGCTTCTAGCTCTATTGCTATCACTCAATTTAGGTTTCTTTCCTAGCAATTCATCCTTATTAGAAGTATATTGATATGCCTCAGCCTTCCTCTTATGTAGACTTTCTTCCATCATTAAATTATCTATATAGTCTGCAAGTAGGTCATCATCTTTATTTGTCTCTATAAAATTAGTTAATGCATTACCATTATTTTCAACAGTTAAATCTTCTGTAGATTCCAAATCTGTATCACCAGCCTCATCTTTAACAACCATCCCAATTCTGCGTCCTATTCGTATGGGGAGGAGGCAGAGCATATACAGACATTGGTTCATCCTGCTTAGCTTCACACTCAGTAGGTCTCTCAGTATCTAGCTGCTAGGAATATGGGAGCATATACTACCAAATTGTTCATCACCTTTGTGGTAGCCATCATATCAAGGACATTCCTATCATTTGCTCAAAGTTTGCAATCTATCCTCACTGCCTTGAATCAAGTAATAAAACTGCTCAAATATCTGGTAACCTAGCTCCCTTATTAAATTCTTGATTTTTATTAGACTCATCCAATCTCTGTCATAGTTATCAAACTAGGCCATCTTATCACTCATGTAATGCATGGAAAAGATGAATTGAATGCACCTCCTATGATAGATCTCCAACATAAAAGATCCGAGTCCATGCTGTAATTAAAATATGCTATCAGATAGTTAACTTATATATAGTACCTATTTCAGTAGGGACCACATAATACTATTCATAAGTAATAAAGCATAGATCATTAAGCTACAAATAGCCAATCTACTTATTTAATTATTAGTCATTGCAGGGATCATAAGTTAGAGAACTTCTCAGCTACTTGAAAGAGACATGCAACTTGACCTTACTTTATGCATTGTAGCATGGCTATGTTTTCTATAGATTGATAGTCCATAGAGAAAGAAAATGACCTTACCCATTTTCAACACCCGTAGCATTGTCCTTATTATCAAAAGAAATTGAGAATCTAGGGACCATTAACTATGGGTAGAGGTCAAGAAGCTCTGCTATAATTTTTCCTTAGAAAAATGAAGCATACTCATGCCTATATTCATGGACCCTGCCACATTCCTAAACTTGAAGCTTATTTATCCCTACAAAACTATGACTGGGTGGAGGTTTATACCTCATGGTGAAGGGAAGTAGCTGAAGTGGAGAAATGTGGAACCAGTTTTCCTCAATTGGCCTAACTTTCCTCCATGGAGACCGAACTGGGGAGATGGAAAGCAAAGGACCTCCAAAAATGTGGCATCGGACGTCAATGAGGTTGTTTGTGGCGAAAGAGGACTACAGTACCATCGATAGCGGTGGAATTTTATCAAAACGCGAATGAAGATGGCAGGTAGGATTAGATCTGGAGGTTGAGAGGTTTCAAACTCTCTCAAATGGAAGTAAAATTGCCATAGTTTAATAGTGTTAAGGGCTAAATGGATGGGATGGATCTTTGTGTACCAAAACAAAAATTTTGATATCTTAAAAAAAATATCTTTTAAGATCGAATATATAAAATGACCAATCTTCTGGGGGGGGGGGGGGGGTCTCACTGATATCATCTTTATCATATTATTAGGAATTTAGGATAATTTTGTGGCACATATTTAAAGGGTTACGGTTATGATATTTATTATTTAAAAAAAATGACATCAAATCTGGAAATAGACATGTACTTCATCAAAATGAAGGGAGTCATGTGGCTCTATTGCATCCTAGAGAGACCAAAATTTCTCATATTCTTTGCTATCAGTTGGCTAAACTTTGTAGGGTCAGGTTTTTATCTATTTTTGTAATCGAATCTTTTCAATAATCAAATTATCTTTTAATAAATTGCAACACCATTAAAAGAAAAAAGAATAAATTTTAAAAACTTTTGCAATCCTTCTAAAAATTATTTTAGTATTAGAAAAATTTTAAAATTGCAAATTTGCAATCCAAAAAATTAAAAGTACTAAACTCAAAATATTTCAAATATTTTTTTTAATTTAAATATCACAATGAAATAATTCTATGCTTTCATTCATATGCATACGGTGAGCCCCCACTCCCTAACTACGTGACCAATAATCTCTTAAATTAAATATTTGATTTGCACAAATCGTATCTTTATGAGAAAGGTTTTTGATATAGCTTTATTATTTAATCTTAGCTATCCATTCAGCAGTGGGATGACTAAGATAACAAGTAGTGACGAACTCCTTCCATATCCAAAATTTTCTATCCATGATTTTATGTGAGAAGTTAATAGCAGGTTTAAGAAAAAAAACCTTACAAAAATCTTTTATTAAACAAAGTTAAGAAAGAAAGGGATGAAGAAGTGAAAATCTAGTTTTCTACTTAATAGAACAGCTATATAAGAGAAGAAACAAGTCTTTTCTTGATATCAAACACTTAGATTTGGTATGAAGAATTTCTTTTTCTTTAAGTTTTTGTTTGTTTTAATTTGTTTTACTAAGCTGTTCATTACTCTTTTTTTTTCCCTTTAAGCTTGTTAAGCAGAAGAGGAGAGCATGTTGAAGCAGGTCAACAGCAACTCACTTTTTTTTTTTTTTTTTTTTAAGTCAAAAAAAAGACAACTCGCTGCTTTTTGAAATAGATGCATTTCCGTCTATCCTTTTTTTTTAAAAAAATATATCTTTCTTTTGGGAGATTAGCATGATGTGGGATCTTTAAAACTATGATATAAGCTAATTTAAATTTATAACAATAAATTAGTTATAAGTGTTGCTTCTTTTTATTCACTAGTATTATTTTTTATTTTTCATATCAAAATGTTGTTGGTATCGTCAACCTCTCAAAACTTGATGCTGGAATCAAGGCTCACTTCTAATGCCTGTATTTTTGGAACCCGAATTAGCTTCCAAGTCGACGTCAGGTTTTATTTTAATTAGACTTTTCTTTATACCATGTGGTCAGAACTTGATAAGATGAGGAAGCGTGCAGGCAATCAAACGGAAAGCAGAATAAAGAATATACATATCTAAAAGTGATCTTAGTGATTTGGTCATCAGCCGCCTGTTGATAAGAAACTAAATGGCAGACCTGAGCTTTATATAAAAAAAGGCATCCAAAAACAAAGCCAGCATGATGCACAACTAGGAGAATAAATTCAGCATGTACCAACTTTATATGAGCCTGCAAAGCTTCGGACAGGATAGAGTGAAGAAAAGGCTCGTTTTTGCCCGCACATGTTTCGTTAATAACCATCCATAGTTTGCCAAGCAGAAGATTGCCTTGCCAGATCAGCGAAGTCAACAGTTGTCAATGAAACCTCAGAATCCACAGTGCCATGGAAATTTTTTTTGAGTAACAGTGAGGGAAGAAAGCTTCCCTTACAAAATTGTCTTAAGATTTTATCAAGTTCATGATTACTTACAGGATAGACGAGAGAAGAAGGAAAGAGAGTAAATTACAAAAATTTTTATAGGATTACCTCTCGAGGCAAAGGTTACCTATAGAAAAAAAGGTGGCAATAATCTTATGAAGGATCAGGGATAAGGATGACTTTTTTTTTAAGAATATTCCAAAAAAATTTTCATTTCATATATAGCATGTATATGCTATGATCAGTTGATCCTAGCTTTTCCTTCCCTTCGTTAGCATCTTCTTCCTCCTTCGCTCTATTTAGAGCTTGAAAATGCTGAATGGCAATCTATTCAAACCAAGACAGTTGGTTAGAGACTCTAAATGGGGCGAGAAAGGAGCATCTCGCAAACAAATGATCTACTAACTCCTATGTAACCCCACAAAACACACATCCTTAGCTCGCTAATTATCCTTTTTTCGCTAATACATCTCTTATGTGTAGCTTGTTTAGAACGACCAGCTATAATATCTTTACTTTCTCATAAGTAAAAAGCTATTCAAATTGAACTATAAAAGGGATGCATAACTTTACTATGGTTGATAAATTTGTATAACAAGTCAATAGTATACTTATCATTCTGGCCAAGTTTTCACATCGGTACATCCGCCGATGAAGTTGATTTGTATTTCGATCGATAAAAAATTGACTCAATTTCAAAATACTAGAATTATTATATTTAATATTATAACATGATAATAACATAATATAAGATAATAATATTATATTAATTTTTTTGATTTAAGAAGTAAAATTCATGCAAATATTCATAAATTTTAATTTTCTAGTTGTTTGAACAAAGATTGATTAAATACTTATAAAATATATAATGAAAGATCTATTATTTTAATCAATGATATTGAATTAAAAGTTATTACTATTAGTCATATAAAATGAATGATTATTGTGTAAAATCTTTTTATTACTATTAGTCATATAAAATGAATGATAATTGTGTAAAATCTTTTAATGATGTAAATCACGTGTCAAATCTTTAGAGGAAGATTTTTTTTCTTTTTTTAGACTTTGATACTTTTTGTCATAAGAACTCTATAAAAAGTAAAATGGCAAATTCTATGATGCTTTTGATGATGTGGATGATGCCATAAATAATGATAATTTTAAAAGCATATGGGCATTATATGATAAGGTTGAACGATTAAAATTGAAGCTATTTTTTTTTTTTTTTTTTTAAAAAATGATAGCTGATTCAGAGGTGGAGTTGTGAAGCCAAATAGAAGTCGTGGGAAAGATATAAATATATATATATATATATATATATATATATATAATCTAAAACTTTGTACAAGTTGAGGAGTGCTATTGGTGAGGTAGATGAATTAACGATGGAATCTGTAAAGGAGAAAAAGACGGTGGGGTTAATTGGAATGCATTTTTTTTTTATTCGAAGCTTGAAAAAATTTAAATTTGTTAGAATTTATTTTAAATTCTTTATTTTATTGAAATTTCTTCTCTTATGGAATTTTTTTTTTTGGAATTTACTTGGATAATAAAATTTGCTATTCTATAAAAGAGGTTTGCTAGGATTTTTTTGGATACAATTTTAAGTAAAAGGGGAGCAGTATATTAGAGTTTAAATTCTCAAAAAATGATTGTGTATGAGTTGATTAAATGTATTGGGATGAAACTTTGTTAGGATAAGAGTTGTAAATTTTAAAATTTTAATAAGCTTTATCAATAGTGAATTATTGTTGAGTAGACATTAGCCATAACTTTTTTTTTTTCATGATTTTTATAACACCCTCTTTATTTTTATTTTTATTTTTTTGGTGGGAGAAACAATGGGCAAGCCCATCAAATTCATAATCATTAAGATAACGGAACGAGCAAACAAACAATAATGAGAACTAGAATTCGAAAAGCAAACTTCAGTGTTTGATCCTATTTAAGTAATAAAGGCAAAGTGCATCGTAGAGGTCTAACAAAGAATAACGATCTCGATCCCTAGCATTAAGGCTAGAGAACAAAGGCGCCAAGAGAGGCAAAGGCAAGGGTCAGTAAAGCTAATCACCCTCTAGAGTAATCTAACCTGATGGAGATTCTAGAATACAAAGGACCATTGTGATCTTCACCAAGGGAAGTTCTTTGAGATGTTTCGCAACTCACAGCCCTACCGTAGACGTTTGGATCTGAAGGGACTGCTTTTATTCAGTGCTAAAATCAACTTTGAGCTCATAAAATCACCCATGCTGCAATTTGAACACAGGAGCAGCTGATTATGATCTCATATGTTACAGAAGCTGTAAAGCTGGGCTTCCATAACACCCCAGAGCTGGAAGGTTAGAGAAGCCATAAATTTTAATACTATATATAATGCTTCTAGCCCACAGGCTTAATTAATCGATTAGCGGAGCAAAAGTTAATTGATAATGAATGACTGAAAGTTAACTAATAATAGATAAACTTAAGAACTTGATTTATAAACTTATCAAATTATTCTTTTTCATAAGATATGAGATAGCTTTGGAGTGTTACAGTTTCTTCCCTACCCTTTCCAGCCAAAAAAACCTTTACCTTGTTACCTTCAGAAACAAAGGATGAAATGCCTTTTAATAAAAACATCTACCATTTTACCGATCAACTAGTTACAACTTACCAGAGCCTTTGTAACACGAAAGTTGCTTGGCATCTTAATGACAGCAGGCCCTGAAGGTGCAAGTGAAACGAATCCTCCCCTTCCAATCTATGGCTCAGACTTCAGCACTCTAGTCCAGAAGCGCAATAAATATAATGCTGAAAGATTAATGTTATATGTTGTGGACAAATATCTGGAATCATATAATAAAGATAGTGCCTGCTTTCAGAGAGCAATATCTCCATCAAGCAAAGTGCAGTAGGTTATAACATACAGATCATAATCCATACAGACCGCAGTGAGTGCACAGTTGGTGGACCTGTGAAAGTACAGCAGTACCTTCCTCAACGGGGTTATTATTATTCCATTCACGTATGGCTAAGTCGGGGTTGCAAGCATTCTCTTTCCAAGCATACAATAAAAAAGAATACTCCATTGGCGAATGGTGGCCTCCCACGTTTACTTCCAATTATGGACTGGCAACCTGCATCATTGAGTCGAAAAGAATTTAGTACTTTGAATTGCTCTTGCCAACCAAAACGTTTAACCAACATGTTCTGCTCGTTTGAAAGCAAATAATATTGAGGGATCATAGTCAAAAAATGTTGAACATAAAGAAGAGCACTCTCAAAAATGTAATATGGCAACAGAAAGCAGCCTAGCATCACTATAGCTTTTTTCTAAAAAACAGAAAATAAAATTTCTATTTTTTTAACATTTAAACATAGCTTTTTATTTTTTACAATTCTATCAATAAAAATATTCTTTTTTTTATTTTTGCAAACCAAAAAATACTTTTAAAAAGTTACTTTTCTAGAAATTTATTTTGGTTTCTAAAAAGTTACTTTTAAAAAAAGTGAAGGTAAAAAAAAAAATTCACTTCCATTTTTTTCATAAATAATAAAATTTAATTTTAAAATAAAAATAATATAATACAATATTTTTTGCATCATATTTCTACTTTTAAAAATAAAAAATAATAAACAAAAAGTCTAAGTAGGCCCTTATGTTTCATTGCAGCACTTTCAACCAAGTAGACTTATACATATCATTGTGTAGAGCTTTTGATGATAGCATGATATGATCATCATGGTGGAGCATCACTGCCTAGATGATGAGCTATGATGCTTTGTACAAACATGAGATTAGAATTTTTAACCTATGGCTGCTTTCACTAATAGAGCATTTCCACCTCTTATTTCCGCATGGATCTTGGAAAGTGGACAAAGTTGATCATACATGGAAAGCCAGGTAAGCTAGAAGTAGAAAACAAGCAAAATGACAAGCAAAAAGATACCAATTTTAAAGCATTGGAATATTGGCTACATCAATGGTTAAATATCCCTAACCTTGTTCCATCGGATGAAAGAGAGAACAACACACAAAGATGAGACGGATATAACCAATGGACTATAGCACTCTTTTCCAAGCAATTATTGCTTTGCGACAAGAGTGGCATCTAAACTAAGCCGCAATGCATTACTTCAAGCCTGATTTTGGTTGAGGATCGAAACTAACAGCCCTTGCCCAGCTTGGCCTGAACCCGGCCTAAGATACAAGCCAAACTAGATCGGTCTAAGGTTCTTCCAAGTCTTGCTGAGAAGGCCTAAAATAAAATAAGGTGTAACGCCCTATGCCACCTGCTGGTTCAATTAACCTCGTTAGCAGGTCGAAACTACGTGGCCCAAAAACTCGAAAAAAAATTAATGGGTAACAGGTAGACTTGAGTTATAAGCACATAACACATTTCTTTCCCATCCAATGTAGAATTTAATTCGGAGTATCACAATCTCCTCTCCTTACAATGCGACATCCTCGTCGCACGCCACAAGCTAGCCAGAACCTTTCTCATCCATGTGGGACTAAATTTGGGGTATCACAATCTTCTCTCCTTATAATGCAATGTCCTCATCGCACACCATAAGCTAGCCAGGACATCGCACGCAACAAGTTAGCTAGAATCTACCCCTGAGCCAAATCATTGGTACTATAAGGGTGGCTCCACGCTATAAAGAGACTCTACCACCGTCCCATGGATAGCTCTTTCCTCATGCCCATCAACTTTCGCATACTCGGATCAGCTCTGATACCATTTGTAACTCCCCAAATCTACCTGCTAGCCCAATTAACGTCATTATGCCCATCAATTTTTGTACACTCGAATCAGCTCTGATACCATTTGTAACGCCCCAAATTCACCTGCTAGCCCAATTAACCTCGTTAGCGGATCAAAACTACATGACCCAAAAACTCGAGGAAAAGTCAACGAGTAGCAAGTGGACTCGACTTATAAGCACATAATACATTTCTTTTCCATCCAATGTGGAACTTAATTTTGGGTATCACGGTCTCCTCCTTATAATGCGACGTTCTCGTCGCACGCCACAAGTTAGCTAAGACTTTTTCCATCCAACGTGAGACTAAATTTGAGGTATCACAATCTCCTCTCCTTATAATACGTTTCGTTGCACTTCACAAGCTAGCCAGAACGTCGCACGCTACAAGCTAACCAGACTCTACCCCCGAATCATATCGTTGGTATTGCAAGGGTGGCTCTACGCCATAGCGAGACTCTACCATCATTCCATGGATAGCCCTTTCCTCATGCCTACCAACTTTCGTACATTCGGATCGGCTCTGATACCATTTATAACGCTCTAAGTTCACCTATTAGTCCAACTAACCTTGTTAGCGGGTCGAAACTACGTGACCCAAAAACTCGAAGAGAAGTTAATGGATAGCAAGTGGACTTGAGTTATAAGCACATGACACATTTCTTTCCCATCCAATGTGAGACTAAATTTGAGACATCACACCAGGCCTAGATCATTTGAAGATAACCATGGACCTTGTCCAAGCTCGTTTAGTTTTCCAAGTTCAGTCCCTTGGGTAAATGAGCCTAAATCTCAACCTGCTGTTTTTCTTATGATGGACTTGCACATTCCATCAAGGGCCCTAACATTGAAGCATGAAGCAGAAAAAAAAAAAATGCTCTCTCTCTCTCTCTCTCTCTCTCTGAAGAGTGGTTCAGAACTAATCAAACTTGTTTGAAAATTTTAGGCAATCTTGGTGAAAGCCTGATAGGACTTTGTAAAAAATCATGAAAGTAATTGGAAAGTCCCACATTGAGCAGAAACTCAAAAACTGCAGTCCTGAGAAAGGCTTTACAGTTACGTATATGGTGAACAACTTAAAGTTTGCAGCTGAGATCAATGTAATTGATCATCACATGAAAGGCTAATTTGTTGAATTGAAAGGAAGAGTGAACCAGTCACACAAAGAACATATCAGATCCATGTTAAAAGCAACGGAAAGCAAATTAGCCAATCTTCAGTCACAGTACCTCACCAAAAACCTTTCTTCTACCATAAAGATAAGCAAGTGATTAGGCAAACAAGGTCTAGCAGCCTAGTGTACATTATAACATATACATTTTAACATGCTGTTCTCATGAATTTTTTTTCATACTCTCAGTTTGAATATAAGTTTAGACTAAATGTAGGCCATGAAAACAAGTATGAAATTACATTTATTCACTTGAATTTGAGTATCCTTTTCCCTCCTTTTCCTTCTAGCTTTTCTATATGTTGTATCTTGCTTACAAGTTGCTAGCTTTTTCACATAAATATTTGGCATTTTCCTAATGAGGTAGTCCAACCATTAGCAATGGCTGGTGGAGGGGGCCATGTCAAATGCTTTATGTTATCAAGTTCCTCAGCTTTCAGCAAGGAAACAGTTTTTATTTCAAGTACTATAAGAAAAAGGAAATTTAACCCAATCCTATAGCACATTGATTGCAAAGCTAAGAAATTGCGTCTCACCATAAGAAGAAACTACCCTGAAGAATACTAGCTGCGATGGATGCTCCAGGAAACTGTCCATTCCATGGTGAGCCCATATTAAAAGTAAATACTAAAATTCTTCTATGGTTTCAGCAAGAAAGATGGCATATTATTGCTATCTTCTACTCCATATTTTGGTTAATACACTGATAAACTTGAGTGACATATCTGATTAGAGTTAGGATGCTAACTAAACTGGAACAGCCAACAAGATGGATGCTCAAATTTTGATCTTTTGACATCTACATTTGTCCTAATTTAAGTGCGGGGTAAAGCGAGGGCGGCTGCCATCTTTGTTGTTCAAGGTATGTCTCACTCCTAGAGATAAGTTCTAAGTCATGTAACTCTCTAGGAAAAGCCATTTATCATAAACCAATAGGAATCCATTTCAGCACTCTATAACATCTCCTTTTTCAGAGCATCTTACTGTTTTCATTTTGTTCTCTCTCTCTCTTTTCTTTTTGTGGAGAAAAATATCTTACTGGACTTAATTCATTTACTTACCCTAATTTGAGGGATGTGTCGGAGCTGTCGTCATGGTCCTGTGTCACTCCCAGGTGTGAAGCATTGGTAACTGACTCAGATGACTGCCCATCCTCATAGATGACATTATCCGAATCAGTCAGCACTTGTCTCCCTGCTCTGGCCATCTTCACCACCTGTATCTCCAAAACCTATGTGACAAAGAGTATAAGGGCAGAGAAAATAAGAAAAAGATAGTTAAAAGAAGTTCATTACCTGCTTTCTGAGTTGTGCGTTTTCTTCCATCAGTTGCATTCCCTATTTGTCCAACAAAAATAGAAGGATGTAGTGACCAAGGGCTTGATTTGTAATTCCAAAATCTGAGCGTGCACACGCGCAAGAGAGAGAGAGAGAGAGAGAGAATATTTCTCCATGTCCCTTCAGAACTTATAGACAAAATGTTTGGAATTTGCTTATATCGTAGTATTTGTGGTTTATTTCTTGTTTGATAGCAGTATTAAGAGATAAATTAGTAACAGACAATCATTTGTTCTGGTGATACAAACTTCTAAACATTTCTAAAATAATAACAATAGCAAGAACAATAACATTAACAACAACGATCACCACTTGCCTCTTAGACAAGGCACAGAGGTTTGGAGTCAGCCCCTCAAATATTGGGTGGGCACAAGGTTGAAAAATGGGATCAGCCCCTCCTAATCTTTTTTTTTATTATTAAAAAAAAAATGCATGGCTCATATGCTTTTCTAAAGGTTCATATTCACCATAACAGCGCATGAAAATAATTTGACGAGGACAGTAATATGCTTATTGTTATTTTGGTCATCTTCTTGGCACTAGAGAAAGCCTGGCAATCTGAATCCTTCTAGACACTGGAGATCAAAGCGAATGAAACCACATCAGAGTAGAGGCTTGGGAATCTCAAGTCCTGGTGACCACTCAGTGCATTTGAAAGAAAAGGAACAATAGGATTTTCCTCAACAACAAGCCTTTTTCTATGTAGTTCTTGCACAAAATCTAACTCCATTTTGAAGATTACATGAGTTTTGAGCCAGAAAACTCAAGGGGCTTAGAAAATTCTAAGTTTTATATTCCCATGGTCCATGTGGCTGCTTCAGCCAAAGAAGATAATGTCAAGCACGATTAGGCTTGTTTTATTAAAAAAAAAAAATTCCTACCTGTTGAGGCAGCTTTGTTTTCTCTCTCTTGGAGCTTGTTTTTTACTTTTTATATTCTCATTGGAAGTTTATATGGTCAGTATTTTTTGGCTTCATCCTTTTTCATTCAATAAAATGCTTATTGTTAATAAATTACCAAATTGATATAGTAAATAAAGTAAAGTCTTCAATTTTACTTTGTTTCTATTGTATTTCTTTCACTATAGTGCTATTTAAATTGTTTGTGCATTTTTCCAGAAGCCTAGCTGCGGCTTGCACATGTCTAGTCTCACCTTTTGTTGAAGACCATTGATCTGCTCCATAATTTGTTGACCCTGAGAGATTAATTAATTAAAAGGTGATTGAAAGGTATGTGATGACAAAAAGAATCTCAAGGGCATGGAGACCTACCTTTCTTTCCAGCACATGGCTTAACCCAGTTTCAAGGGATTTTTCTAGCTGCTGCAGCTCTTGTATGGACAATTCTTGGAGTTCTTCTCCTCTCATTTGTCTGCAATATATAGAGCATATGCAAATTCTCAACAATTGCTGCATAGATTGTATACATTTGTATGCATGCTTATGTATATATGTATATGGATGCACACACACACAAAGTAATACTTTATTAGTTTATATATCATAGATTGAGTATTAGAAAGACCTGAGTTGAAGGCTTGCTTCTGCAACTTGTTTGTTCAATCTTGTGTAGTTGCTATTCTCTAGCTGAAAATAAACACAGTTGCTTTATTAGCATTACTGCTAAGCATTTAATCTCTACTTATAAAGCCTGCCGCATGGATATGAACATAATTGGATTCAGATATGTGTCAGTGTCAATTAGGCAAGAGGGGAAAAATAGAAGTTACAGGGATATATATATATATATATAAAGATATAATATTAACTAAATTGCATGATATTGTACGAAAAAAATTAGGTCCTCTAGATGGATGTTGCTTATCCAAATTTTCCTACTAGTTTAAAGATTTTTGAAATATAACATTTTATAAAGCTAGTTTACTACTTAATTTTTGAATTTTATAACATTTATAAAACACTGCTATAGTGTGTCAACCTCATTGCTGCAGTCCGAAATTTTAAAAGCTACAGTTAAAAAGTTGATATATATCAAAGTGTCTAATGCATATCTAGTTTGCATGTATGTATCCAATTTGGATTTTAGGAGCTCGACACAAGCATCTATGCAACACAGCTTATAAAAATTCAAAAGGATATCTAGGGCCTAGGGTATAAGTTACATGTAGAACAATAAATTCATGGAGCCATACTTCAAAAGGAAAGATCTGACCACCACCGAAATAGTAATATTTACTCATATAATGCAGTGCTAATGATTTGATTTGATACATGTCAAAAATGGATTTTACTGAAATATGTTAATGTCATTATAATTTCATGCAAAGCTCAAGCACATGTGCTACAGTTAAAGAGGGGTGTTATATGTTAGTTGTATTTTTTGCTTTGATGAATCCACAGCTTTAACCTACTCATGGTAAAAGATCATGACATATAGAACAATATACTCATGGAGCCATACATCAAAAGGAAAGCTCTTGAACACTACAAAAATAGTTATATTTGTGCACATCAATGAAGTGCTAATGATTTGATTTGATGCACGTCAAAAATGAATGATATGGAAATATGTGAATGCAATTATAATTCCGTACAAAGCTAAAGCATGTGTGCTACGATTAAAGAGGTTCGTTATACATGTCAGATTTTTTTGCTTGATGAATTCACAGCTAAAACCTGCTCATGGTAAAAGATTGTTTCGTTACTATAGAGTAGTTTTATTCTCTTTAAGTATACCATTTCATTCAAATTTGGCATTTGGCTCTCATATCCTTGACCCAACATGGCAAATATCTCCACTTTATTATCAACCAAATGGGTATATAATACAGTCAAGGCCTTCGGTCCTACTGAAATAGACCAATATCACCGATACCATGCCAAATCGAGATCGGAATGGGTGAAAGACAGATTCTCTCTGAATTGAGATGTCCCAGCCATCTCAATCCATCCTGACCATCCCAGTACTTGAGATGCACCAGAACAGTCCAAACAAGATCAGGACAAATTGAGATGCAAACTTTTTATCTTTATTTTTTTGGTTTTTATTCTTATTCTTACAAACTTATTAGTTTATTCCAGCCATGTCATCCCATCCTAGTATTGTATCAACCCAAGAGCAAACCAAAAATGGGCCTGGAGCTGAGATTCAAACCCTTGGATACAGTTCTATGGACATGTCAATATTGAGAATTTTGATCTAAAAGGATAGCTTCTTTGCTTTAAAATAGTGTAAAACAAAAAGATTAAATAAAGCTACAGCAGTCCCTTCATCTACTTTCTAGTATTAATTGTAGGTATATTCATGAATCCACATTATAAAATATGAAGCATATACGATTTCAACTCCATAGCCAGGTGCAAAAGACAATTCAATATATTGGTATTAAACAGGTGACAAAATTAAATGTTGGGCCGGAAGCCAAGGCAAGAACTAGGAGAAATTTCTTTAATGCAAGTTAAAGGTCCATTCAGATACCCCACTTTTGTTAACCCTCTAGATCACTTGCCAATTTAATTTTTCAAAGAATTTTCTCTTTTTTTTTGTTTCTTTAAAAAAAAGAAAAGAAAATCCAACAGGCTTACTTTATGCTTCAAGGTTTATGCCATGCCTTATTGAAATTTAGATGATGATTCACCTTACACCACAATGCCTACAAAGTCCTAGCAAAATAAACACATTTACACTGAGGGACTACTTTTTTTCAAGTTATCAAAATAAACACATTTACAATGAGGGACTACTCTTTTTCAAGTTATCTTTTGTGTGTGCGCGTGTTTTTCTTCTTTTTTTTCCTCCTTTCTCAAGTTATCTTTATGAGGGCATGCATGTGTGAGAGAGAGAGAGAATACTTGACTTGGCTACATTCAAGAAGATCTTTATAAGGGCACGCATGCACGAGAGAAAATACTTGACTTGGCTACATTCAAAAAGATCTTTCTTGAGATCTCCTCAGCTTTAAATTTGATTGATAAAGGTCTTACATCAATGATTCAAGTTATTGGACGTTATCTATTACCTTTAAAATATTTACATACTAAAGTCATACAATCTATATGCTCCTAATCCATGTATACACGAGAGAAAACACTTGAATTGGCTAGATTCAAGAAGACCTTTATTGAGATCTCGTTAGCTTTAAATTTGGTTGATAATGGTCTTACATCAATGATCCAAGTTATTGAATGTTATCTATTACCTTTAAAATATTTACATACTAAAATCATATGATCTATATAGTCCTAATCCATGCATATAAAGTGATCGAAAAAATTAGACAATCTAAATAACTTGAATATAAAGGTTTTCTTGGCCTTTTGATGTAGAAACTAAGAATCCCTAAATCATATAATTTTTAATCATGTAAGCATTTTAGAAGTAGTAGATCAAATTAAATAAATCAAATCATTGATATGAAATCTTTATCATCCAAATCTAGAACTAACTAAATTAGAGTGGAGATTCTTTCAAGTGCAGCCAAATCTCTCTCTCTCTCTCTCTCTCTCTCTCTCTCTCTCTCTCTCTCTATATATATATATATATATATATATATATATATATATATGTTTATTATACACATTATGGAGGTGGCTTTAGCATCCCCAAAGCATAATTAGTTTGGTTTGCCCTACATTGGAATGCACAAAGAGTCATTTTCTGCATTAATCATTGCACTCTACATGCTCAAATCATGTGGACCAAATGTAATTTGAATAGTTACCAACTGGAGATTAAAACAAATCTTTTTTCTAATTTTTGGTAAATAGATCATTTAATGGTTGTTTCATGTAACAAGCAACCTTCTCCAAAACATTTAAATTTTTGCATGTTTGCAAACACGAAGTTCTATATCATTAAGGATAGCATGGTTCCCAGTTTAGATGCCCCATGAACATTAGTCATTCTCATTATGTGTAGATAGATGACATACAATAACCTCAAAATTAATTAGTGAAAGCATAGCAATCTGGTGTCCAAATTCAGGTAGAGTTGTAATCATCTGCAGTCAATCCTGTTTCACGTTATATACATTTAGAGACAGTACAAAATACAAAGGGGAAAAAAACGGATATGACAATATTCACTCCAATTTCCTTCTCACTGTTGCTGATTTTCAAGTTGCATCCAGAAAAAAACAGACTAAAGATCTAATGATGCAATCCATTAACACTTGTTTTGGTTTGCTATTTGAGGGCTAAATTATAGAACAAACCTGGAAGAAACACTAATGATGAGGATTCCAGGATAGCTTACATTCAAGTCAAGAGATGGTTGTTCTACTTTCTGTAGGTTCTTCGAATGCAGACTGTGCTTTTCAAGGATGTCCTTCATGCTTCAAAAAATAAAATAACAGCAAAAATAAGAATGACAATGGCATTTTCACAATTTTGAAGCTATTACTTGCAGAATTTATGCTTCAGCAGGTATGTACTTGGTGTTTCTTTCTGAACTTAAGTGATTAATACTTGTATGGCACAGAGAAAAGAAGTTTAAAGACATAGAAACAGTGGTAATTTACAAACTATAGCATCAAATTCCTCAATAAAAGAAAAGGCTGTGTATCAGGTTCCTAAAGGTTTGATTATTGCCTCTCGTCCAATACTTCCAATACTGAATTAAATTTCTCCTATCTTAACAGTATTGTAACAACATAATAGACACAAAATATGTTGCTCAGACTTTAATAAAGAGACTTAATTTACCTTTGGTTCACTAGATATCTTTACATTTTTTTTTCAAGAACAATGTAAATTCATATATTTTGAAAATGAACAATGGGTGGGACGGTGCTTTTCTATTCCAGAAAGGTATCTGAAATGATATTGGATGATTATGTATGAACAGAAGAAATATTCTGGCTCTACCTCTAAAAGGACTTATTGAACATGTAATTTGATGGTATATAACAAGGTAATGCCCAACACATTAGCAAATACTCTTTTCTTTTAGTGTTCCTTATATACATTGATTAGAGGTCTCAATTTACATAGAGATATCATGTATTGCTCATCCAGTAGATCGGGTTTGACAAATAAGCTTGCCACTAGATGCTCCTTAAAATTTGTGCAACCTAAGCTAATTTAGCACAGATAACAAGTGCAACTAGAGCACAAAAAACCGGAAAAAAAAAGAAAAGAAAGTGCATCAACCATACGGTGCCTTCTTTTAGCCTTTTTATAGTTCCATTTGAACTTTTTTCTTTTGTTGAACAGTGAATATACATCTAAAAATTGTCTGATGATAGCGTATTGTTGATTCTTCTTAACTAATAAGTGTAAATACATCGATCCTTTAAATTTTCTTCTCTGTGAAATTATCCTATAAGAATTTGATGAAAGCATATGACATTTTCTGTCTGATCAAGCACATTAGTATTTGTGTTGTTGATGGGCCTTTAAAAGATTATTTTACATCAACAACTGCTCTTTCAAGGATACCTATTGCTTCTTTATGATAGCTGTATATGGGGATGTGCACTAATTTAACTTTAATTATACATTATTAACTTTAATTATACATTACATTGACTTGGATTAGCATTTTAATTTGCAAGGAGACGTGTTTACAATTCAAGACTATGGTATCCTGTTTGAGGATATGGTGGCGTCAGAATTACTTCACATTTACCAGACAGAAGTCCTCATTTGCCTTTCTATGATTTGAAATTTAATAATTATCAGAAGGAAGGAATTTTTAAAAGACCTAAATAGCTGACTCCTTGATTGGTTCCCTGACAATGAAGCAAGGCCTCATTCATGATCGTTTTACAGAAGCCAAGTGGAACTTTCTTATATAACTCATTGAACTTTCTTAGACATCAAATCATAGGAGATCACCATATTGCTCCACTCTCACTTGTTTTGGCATTTGTGATTGAGCCATTTGATGTGTGGTTGCCTATATCCAGATGTTGAAGATCAGTCTCATAACTCAGACTCCATTACAATTAAACAACACATTGGATTTTATTTTTTACCTCTTAAGTATGCACGCAGGTGGCACACTTGCATACTTAAAAAGCACATCTTTACATGACCAAATTAAGCACTATTAGTTCCTTTATAATCACTTTGGACAGTCCTTTATATCACAAATAATCATCCAAAGTAGATACTTCCTCTTTTGATCACCAGAGACAGAAAGGTAGTACTTTTTCCAAGTGAATGATTATCTTAGTGCTTAGCTGGCTAAATATCAATTCTTAAAGATTCAATCTCAAGTGAACCAGCTATATCGTCTCAACTAAACCTGCTGCATAAATATGACCTTATCCCACATCATGGTATCTCTCAGGCAATATCTCCTTCCGTTCCATATTTCTATGAACACTCAGTCCCTAAATTATAGCTCTTGAGAGGAGAGCTTGCAAGAAGGGTGTAAATCATAGAATTTCCATTCATCAGTGTGAACTTTGATCTCTGGACGATTCAACCTGAACGTAATTAGAGTTTTAACCTGCATGCATTTGTCAGAGTTATAATCCTCCACCTAAATATTACTTTTCCATGAAGCTAATAGTGTCAACTGGAGCTTCAATAACAGTTGTCTTATGAACAATGATGGATTTTCACTGCAGTCCTGAGGTGTAAAATACTTCATAGTCTTATCTACCACACGGAACAAAAGTACCATCTCTTCTAGATCTGCTTATGATATCATATGGGTTTACTATCTTTTATAACCGTCCACACTTTATCATTTTCATTTTCGCTGTAATCTCTCTTTTCTAACCTGAGATGTTACATCTTCCAAAGTGGCTCTTCCAAAAGTGTCTACGGTTAGCAAACTGTGATCCTTACCTACTCCAAGCCATGTGTACCCGAATTCTTCAAAGGCAAGTTCTGATACCTTGACACCATTCAAGTAATGACCAAGTTATCACGACTATTCTCAGAATACTCTTCATTATAGATCATTGATAATAAAATAAAATAAAATAATCCAATTTCCAACAGCTCACAAAGATCTATTACAACATCTTCAATTTTAGATCAAAAAGAAACAACCAAAATAAAGGAAATTGATATGCGGCTGTCAAGACGCACTTAGATAAACCCCGTATGAAGCTCCGCTCTGAACACCACCAAACCTTAGAACCCAAGGACAAGATAACAGTGCAACGTATCATCCTAGAACCCAAACCAAATCGGAAAAGAACCCTTGAAAGTTGAAACTCACTTCAATCCCAAAAGGATACTCTAACTCTATAGTAACTGAAAACTACACCCGAGATCCTTCTAAAGAAACCAAGAAAACCCAACAAGGTTAACGGAGAACGCTAACGAAAGTTATCACCTGTCTATTTATTACATATTTTGTCGATGAACTGGAGCTGGGGAGTTCCAAAAGCTTACTACAAGAAAGAATTCAGAAAACCAATATCCTAAAACCCAAACCAAGCTCCAAAAAGTTTAACAAAACACAATATCTCCGAAGTGAAACGACTGAAACTACGAAAAAAAACGAAGAAAGGGTGAAGCTGAAAACCCAAAGCTAGATCTTTAGAGGTTGTATATATATGCTAGGGCAACTTGAAATGGCTGTCTTACCAAAAATTATTCGTTTCTTTTCTTTTTTTCTTCTTAAGGCTCATCCCTAAGTCCAACTACTTACCTTGAGCTGGAGAACTCGAAGAGCTTGCCGGTGGAGGAGAAGATGATGAGGGCGACGTCGGCGTCGCAGAGGATGGCGAGCTCCTCGGCCTTCTTGAAGAGCCCCCTCCTCCTCTTGGAGAAGGTCACCTGCCTCGCCGTCGCGTTGTCTATCTTCCTTATCTGAATCTTCTCCCTCGCCATTCCTCTCCTCCTAACCTGGAGACAAAAAATCCACCAAACAAACCAAGAAAGAACAACCACCCAAAACAACAAAGATGGGATCAAAACTCCACGTAAATATGGCAAAAACAGCGGGACCTTTCCAAATTAAGTAGAAAGAACCCTAAAACTAACAAGCGAGGGCTTTTAATTAATGGCGTTGGAGGAAGCAAAATAGAACAGAAAAAGAAGAGGTAAAGAGAGGAAGAACCCAACAATATCTACCAACAGCCGCAGCCTCGGAGTCTGAATCTCCTTTCTCTCTGAGCTTTCGATCGGACTGGATTTGGCCTTCTATGGAGAAGCCGGGAGGCCAATGGGAGGGGGAGAGAGTGGAGAGGAAAGGGGATGGCAGCGCCTTTTATGGTAAATTTGCGTCACAAAAAGCACCAGTCACACCGGTCGCGAGCGTCTTCTGTGAAGTCCCTGTAGTGGGGGTACTGTGGCTTTTTGGCGTACAGCCAGTGTTATCTTTAATGCTGTGAACAGGTTTCTCACAGGGAAAAGTGGGGAGGAACTTAGGATGGGGTAGGTGGTGTGGTGTTATTGGGTGGACGAGGGATTCTTCTGCTTGGGTTGGAGGAATGCATGGTTTTATGTTAGGTCATTGTCTGCCACGTACCCAGTAATGCTTTGTTGCAGGAAGGGATGGCTTTAATGCAGCTAAAGAAGGGTTGGCAGAGGCACCGCTCGGCGGTCACGAAGACGTGGTTAATGGTGGAAAGATATCATCTACCTGCCCGCATAAAAAAAGTTCTACGTAGAAGTGATGGTTGCCTGTCCCCGCTTCCCCACTGATGCTTCCACTAAAAAAACTCGTCTAAAAGTTTTAATAATTTGATCGAAAATGAATCGTCCGATTTGATTTTACTTTCAGATTTTTCTAAATTTGTGAATTTGTTCTCCTCGATGTCTATGTCTTAATATTGCTCTTAAATCCTCTAAAAATTGAGGGTAGCTATTGAAGCACTGTGCAAATAGCATTTTTCTCAAGATATGTTTGGAGGCCTGGTAAGCTTTCCATGGAATAAAAGACTTCTCCAGCAGAAGGTGAAGGAAGGGTCGGCAACGGACGGAAAGAATCTCATAAGCAGGAGAAGCACTCGGTGGGGCAATCCCAAAAATAAATAGGTCATTATATTTTAAAAAAATAATTTTCATTATATAGACTACAAAAAATCAAAGTTGCTCATATTGAAATACTCTCTCTGCTCATCTGTTTCTTTCTTGAACAACTATACCTTGAACGTATAGAACTCTAGGACTCCAAACAAGCCCGTATACTACCTCTTGATCATCCATCATGTTAACTGCTCATCAAGTCTAGAGATAACTTAGATGCTCAAAGGAGCATAGCATAAAATTTGTTTTTATTTCCAATATGTGTTTAGCTAAGTAAAGCTATATTCACCTTTCTCATTTGTTATCTTCTTTTTTTTTTAATTAATAACTATTAGATTGTTTAATGAACTTCCTAAGCCTAGGTCTCATCTAATATAACTTAGGGCTTGGTCTACTTGATCGACCTGAATCAAGGTATAACCCCATTGAAGTTAGGCTTAAGGAACATGTGACGAGAGTTTGATAGACTCCCAATCAAAGTTAAAAATCCCATATGAGTCCTAATGGGTTTCAAAGTTTCAGAAACCATCAAAAAAAGAAGAAGTCTAGAGCTTCCCTTTATTTAACGCATCCCTTTTTCAAAATGCCACCTTTGATCATCTAATCCTCCTCTCAACTACATTAGTAAAATGTTTCCTCATACTACCCCTAAACCCTTGGTGAAGATGAGGCAGTGATATTCCACCTTATCTTCCTTTAACCTCCAACTTGCTAGTGTCACCACTAGCTAAATTTGATCAAAGAATCATTGAACTAAAAGAGGCTGCAGCCTTCCCTATTCTTAGATGTGCCAACCTAGTTTGAATAAAAGAGAAACTTTTTCCTCTCTTCAAGAAGCCTCATTGTCGCCTTCGTCATGCATTAGACCTTGGCTGCTAATCCAACATTAAAGTAAGTTAATTTCCTTGATCCCCTTTGATCCTCTACTCTTCAAATCTTTTTTTTTTTTGTACCACCACTAACTATTCATCAATAATCAAGTTAAGGCTTGATCAGCTATTGAGGTAGTAGGACCCTATTTTTCACTTTCATACTCTTCTCTTCATTTTTTTTTGCAGGACCCTTATTGCCAATAAAATCCTCCGGGTGGTAGTAGAGGCCTTCTTCCTTGTTTATCCTTGGTGGCTAGCTATCATTGCTATCGCCGACACTGCAACTACCTCCACTGCTCCTCCTTCTTCACTTGTTTGTAAGACACGAAGGATCCCCTTCCCCTATTTTCTCTCTTCTCTCTTTCCTCTCCCTTTCTCCCTCTTTTTAGGAAAAAAATGAAAAGAAAAAGTAGTAGGCTAAAGCCTACCACCTAAGTTAGAGGGTTATAACTCACTCTCATCTTTGTTTCTCGTAGATTCCATGCCAAAGCCACTTTTCTATCACTTTCAATCTCTCTCTCTCTCTCTCTCTCTCTCTCTCTCTCTCTTTAATAAGTAGAGTATGGGTAGACTCTAGCAGAGGGTCCCCTCTTATCCATTCCTTGAGATGCTATATATGAGCTTTGAACCATGCTAGTAACTGCTTACTGCATCAACATCTACTCCCATCTTCGTAAGGTATCACTAGACCTATATCATTGCAACCCCTATCATGTAATCATTATTTAGACTAATATTTCATTCCTTGGTTTCATAAGTTATTATTCAAATATAGTTTATCAAGTTGTTAGGCACTATTATCCAACTTGTTCTTGTATATATGCTTTTACTACAGACCATATTTAATCTATAATCCGCTCTGATTATTGGTTTCAAATCTATAAGGATATAATTGCCTTGCTTATTTTTCTCTCTTTTTTTTTATGATTGAAGACTGATAATGTCACTTTTGTGTTGAGAGCATTCGGTCATAATGAAGTATTAGAATTAAAGATTAAGTCACATATTTGAGCCCATAAGTTATCTTATTAGATAAACTATAAAACCTTGCTTATTTAAATTTGTAAGTAGCTCTACTCATAGTGTTTTGTCATGTAAGTTATATATTTTGTTTAAAAATTTATATTACTTAGCTTTATACATGCATTTGAAAAAAAAGAGTATACAAATTTAAAATTAAAATTATAAAAAAAAAATTATGTGTATTTTCATATACAATTAAATTAAATAATATGCATGCTCTACATAAATAAATTAAAATTGTATATCAAGTATGAAATATTTTACTTGAATATGATATTGAATTATGATGCGTTAAGAATCATGTACATTTAAATGGACATGATTAAATAGTATGAATTGAGTTTTTAGGCCTTATATGTCAAATTTATGGATTTTAAATTGATTACATGAGTGAAAACTTAATTTAGAATGGATGTTATGCTTGCTCTCTAGTTAGATTAAGTTTTTTGGGTCTACACAATCAAAACTAATTGCTAGTATATGCTATTTATCATAATATTACTCGGACCTTGTTAATCAAGACTATTTGTTAGCACATGTTGCCTATCTACATATTATTCTAACCTAGCCAAGCAGGGCTAATTGTCAGCATAGGCTATTTGATCAAATAAAATTGCTTACTAGCACATACTATTCATTAGTATATTTTCTAAGCATAGCTAGCTAGGACTGATCCTTAGCACATGCTAATCATCAACATATTTACTTTCAAGCTTACTCAATCAAGGTTGATTGATAGTACATGCTCTTTGTTGGCATGTTTTATACACATTAGCTAATCTCCTTTAAAACTTGTTTTGAGACTAATAATGGCTATAGTTGCAACAACTAAAAATGACAGATTTGAAAATATCTATAAAAAAAATTTCTTGAGTCATTGTATAAAATAATTGTAAAAATAAGGTTAATTTTTTATGAGAATGCTCTTTGTGAAATTCTATCCTAGGCAATAAGCAATTTACTTTATTTTGTTATTATTAAATATATTGTATATAAATTAGTATTTTTTATACATAATATATTTGATTCAATTAAAGATAAAGATTACTTATTAAGCTTTTAGCATATTATTATTTATGATCTTTGTTTTTTTTTGGACATCAAGGAATCATGTGATCAAAACCAAGAAATGAGGGGTTAGAATTATTTTATTTTTTTATTTTAGTTTAGACTATTAGCAGACAAAGCAGTTATATAATCTTTCCAAACATTTTTTGAAGACAATGTCTTTTTATTTATTTTAGTCTAAATTACTATTATAAAATATTTTTTATACCAGCCGAAAAATATTCTTTCATTTAAATGTTAAATAGTGTTTTAACATTTCGGTAAAAAGTTATTATTTTTGACATTACTGACTTCCCTTTAAAAGTATTATCACGACAAAAAACAGCCACTATTACAAATATCATTTGTTTACTCAAATAATTTTTATTCAACCATATCTGGATACTTATAGATTTTATATTCTCTTTATGGGGAAAAAAAAAAAAAAAATTGTCATGACCATTATAATGGTGTTGTTTTAGGTGGACTCTCTGGTTATTGGATCCTAAGTCTGATTTGAAGCTTGATATCTTATTTTCACATGTAATGTCGCTTCTTCTTCTATTTTTTTTTTTTTTTTTTTTTTTTTGGGCTTCATGTGCTTCGATGGTCCACCTCAAAGACCACTGAATGGTTATGAATGAAATCTTGGACATTCTGGTAAGGTGGCATGCATCCGCCGGGAGGAATATTTGTCACGCCTAGAAGCCTGTGGAAGGTACCAAAGAGCAAGGGTGGCAAAAATGTGTTAGGGCTTATTTATCCGATTTATGTTCTGGCTCATCATAAATGAGTTTAGATTTGAATTAAATAAGTTTAAATTATAAACGAATTGATCCATCTAAACCTATATATTAAGTAGATCAGATCCAGATTTAATATTTGTAATTCATTTAAGTAACTAATTGAATCGGATCGAATTGGATTGATCTATTTATTCGATCTATTTATATTATCGATTAATAGGTTAAATAAATTTAAAAAAATTAATATCTAATTTTATTATTATTAATTAATAGGCTAAATAGATTAAATGGTTCTGATCAGATTATCCATTTATTAACTAAATTGAGTTTGGATTTGAAATTTTGACATGTTAATAATTAAATTGAATTTAGGTTAGTGATTTTTATGGCTAAATCGTATTAAATCTGATTTATTTATGATCCGAATTGATTCGTTTGCTACCCTTATCCAATATGGCATTAAAAAAAATGTCTTCAACTTTTCTCAAACCATTTAGAGCTGCTTGACCACCAAATTAAGCGAGTCATTCTATAACAATTTGGCTCGTCCTGATAATTAATGAACTCGATGAAGTTATACTAGTGATGAGACGGATGGAGCTTGACCCGTATTTTAACTCTTAAAAATTAGTTATAAACAAATCAAACTAGACCGATCCTTGCCCACGAAGCAGAAGCCTAGTCCCAGTCCAAAAATCACCCTTCTACTCTGCTACAATACCGTATGGCATCTCAGTTTTGTTGTGCCAACACGAGCAAATATACTGCATTGATGCAATAAGACATCCATATGATTCCTAAGACTCGTATTTTAAACATTATGGGTATTATTGGTAGTTAGAATAGTTTACATAAAAAAAATAAAATAAAATACAAACTACTATACTATGATTTATACGGTATCATATTGCATATATATATATATATATTTAAAATATTACTTTATATTTTATCTCTTATCATACAGATAAGTACGTCATTAACTTTTCTGCAATGCACACGTGCAAGAAGTTAACAATATATAACCCTTCTGTGTGATAATAAATAAATATACAATAGTTAACTATAACATTTCAAACCATTTGAGTGCAGTTTGATAGTACTTAAAATATAAGATGATAACTGATTTTAAATGCTAAAATCACTTATAAATAGAAGCTCATATACAAGAAATGTTGCATGTATAAATCGTAAAGAAGTTAACGATGTACCTTTTGATACGTTGATGGATAAAATGCATAGCAGTTAAGTATAGCATTTCAAAATCAAATGGATGCAATTTGATAGTGCTTAAACTATAAGATAATAATTTATTTTATCAAAAAATCCTATAATATTTAGTGTTATGCTCAATGGCAAAATAAAAATAAAATAAAAAGCAAAAGTGAACAACATCTAAAGCAATATTATTCTTCTAATTAATAAAGATCACAAGCAACTAATAAGAAATTTTTAACAAAAAGAATTGATATATGTGGAAGAAGTTCCATGAATAACCTCATATTAGCCTTTTTCTCATTCTTCTTAATCTCTGAGCTTAAAACCCTAGACGTATCCCTTCCTCTTGATATTTTCCAAAACTTTTTAGTACAACGCCATTGCTGTTGGACCCTTTGCGTATGTTTTATCCTTTTTCCAAGGCATAGAGAGAAGATCCGAGGAAGCCTAGTTGAGTGTTTAGACCCCTCCTATTTTGTCCTGAGATGCCTATTTGCCTGGCAAATTAGACCTTCTATACCGTATAGACGAGACTTTTTTTTGCTGCCATTCTATCCAGGTCTCATCGCCTCAATGGTAAAGAGCCGAACATGATTTGCCCCGGCAAGTGAGTTAAAAGTTGTCAAAGCCTTGAAGCAACTGAACACTTCGATGCTCTGGATACGCTCAGGACATACAAGGGCAAGCCTATTTTGAGTTTGGGAAGAAGTTTGACGAGGATGGCCATTGAATTCTTAGAATACTGGCAGGTAACGAAGGCTTTGATAATCCAGCCGATCCTTAGCAACAACAAAAAGCTAGCTCAAGAGGTTACAGAACAAGATGGAGCTAAGAGTAAAAGATGCAGGTGGAGTCAAGCAGGGTGCTGTAATACTCTAAAAATTATTTTGCTTTAGGTAAAAAAAAAAAAGTTTAATATACTTATAACTCAAGTTCATCTGCTGCTAATTAACTTGCACTTGAGTTTTTAAGACCATGTATTTTTAGTCTATTATTAGATAATATATAGACTTGAAGCGTTACATGTGTATAAGAAAACTGATTCAAACAATAATTTTGATTTGAATCATTTTTTTTATCTATTGATTTGGTTGCGGTTTTTGAAACTAAAAAAGTCAGTTCAGTTTTGTAATACCCAAAAATAATCCCACATTGGAAGGGAAAAAAAAAGTTTGAAATGCTTATAACTCAAATTTATCTGCTATCAATTAACTTCTGCTTGAGTTTTTAAGCAACGTAATTTTGACTCACTAATAGGTTAATTGAATTAGCAGGTCGGTGATATCAAAGTCAACTCAAGTTTGGACCAAAGTTTGGACCAACAGACGGGTGGCATCAGATTGAAGGGCATGGAGTCATCTTTGCCGGGTTCAGAATAAATTTTGGCTAGCTGGGTAGATTCTAGGTAACTTATGACATGCGACAAAAACGTCAGCGAACTGGGCTCAGGATAAATTTTGGCTAGTTTGTGGCATACGTCAGCGAAACCAGGCTCATGATAAATTTTGGCAAAACCGAGCTCAGGATAAATTTTGGCTAGCTTGTGGCATACGACGAAGACGTCGCATTATAAAGAGGAAAATTATAGGAAAAATGTTATGTGTTTATAACTTAAGTTCATTTATTACCAATTAACTTCTAACTCAACTTTATTTGTTAGCAATTAACTTCCACTCGATTTTGCTAATAGATTAATTGGACTAGCATATGAGCTTAAAGCATTATAGATTTCCATTTAGATTTTTAAAAAATTAATATAAACAAAATTGAACTATATATATATATATATATATAATATAAATTTTTATTTGCATTATAGTTAAAATTAACTTATTACAAACATATATAAATAATTATATTATATAAAAATTATATTTTTTATATTATAAATAATAAGATTATAATTTGATTATATAAAATTTATTATAAAAATTATTTTTAAAATTATTTAAAGTAGATAGATGCAAACTAATAAATCAAATCAGAAACAAAGAACACCACGCGAGCCACCGTACAGGATGTGAACATGGACTTGGATAACCAAAACCTACGAATGAGATGTTCCTCTCCACGCGCATCCTCTTCTTAATTATTGGCTCTGTCATTTACTTCTCTTTGCCCCTCTTTTAAGAAGCAGAGAAAGTGACATGCCACTGAAAGCATTGGCCGCGATGAAGCTCAGTCGTAAAACTGATGACCGATTGAACAGGCTTCACGTTTATCATTCATTGTTGATTTGTCCACTTCATGTGAAGATTCTCCTTTTTTTTTATTGTGTTGACCAACTTGATCTCGTGACTTTGCTGTCAAGATTTGCCGAATCTCTTCAAGGTTGCACTCGACCCAATAATGTTTCTCATATGAACAAAGCTAACTTTTGGCCACCAATAAGATTGATTGGAATGATTTTACTGTTAAATCATTAATCCAATATTGAGCTTATATATAAATAATTATGTATTACGGGTTATCAAATAAATTTAAGTCCAATTAAAAGTGATCGATTAAGTATTCAGTAATTTGGGCTTTAATGTATCTGATAGGGTGTGAGCTTTAGAGACTAAAGAAATTATTTCTATTTTTATAATAGGCTAAAATAGAAATAAAATTAGGTTTTCTCTATATATAATGGTCATGGTCTCCATATCACACAAACAGAGATATTCTTTTTGACATCCCATCATCAGAGAGAAAATATTGAGAGAAACTAAAGGACTCTCTTTAAAGTGGACATGTTGATCTAAAAGGCCAACCGCTCGACTCTAAAGGGTAATCAATCGATATGGACTCAGGTATACTTCTGCTTATATATTTAATTTTATCTTGGTGATCCAACATGAATGATCCTGTTATTTTGCATGATGGTTTTTACCAAAGAAAATTTCATAAATTCTAACAATTGGTATCAGAGCCCCTTCATGTTGAATCATCGAGATTGAATTACAGAATAAATTATTATTATTATTATTATTATTAGAATAAACAGAAAGAAGGAATTCAAAATATTCCTTCTTTATTTCATTCGGGTTTTAGACTCTTGCCAGCGGTTTTCGCCATCATCGACATCAAATTTTTTTTTTTCAGGCGTGGCAATCAGGCCACGCTGGTGAAGGAGCCATGGCCATCAGGCCATGGCATCTGTGGCCGCACATTAAGTGCAAGTCATCATTAAAAAAAAAAAAAAAAACAGGCGGTTTCTTCACTGCCGACCATAATGGAGACCGGCGCGGGTCTCTACCCGCACCAATGAAGGGACGTTGCGGCCAAACAATTTTTTTTTTTTTTTTGGTAAGTAACCCGTAATAGTTTCTTTGCTTTCTTTCTTTTATTTTTATTTTTTTTGGTAAGTGATTCGTCACAGTTTCTTTCTCTCTTTTTTTTGGATCTTTTTCAAAAAAAAAAAAGGAGAGTTTTTTTTAAGGGACCAGGTCAAGGGTTGGTGTAAGACCAAGGTTGGCTCATCCGATAAGCCTTGAACTGGTTACAGGTTGATCGATGCATCAACGGGTTTAAGGATAATTTTTTGGTGTAACTTTACTTCAAATATTGGTATGTTTATATATATTTTGAAATGAATTAATTAAAACAACATGTCACCAAAGTGACCTCTCTTGTAGAAATTAATCTTATTTCAAAATATAAAAGGTTATGTGCATGTAGTTTATGTAAATATCCATCGGCCCAAAGGAAGATCGATATTTAACATAATTGCATGTGCACTTATAGTAATAAATGCATGATGGTTATTCAGTTTTACATGTGAATAATAAATCGGTCCGAAGGTATATTCATTATTCGATATGTTCTTACCATCAGTGTTTGATTACTACCAATATCACTCATAAGTTACTATTTTGTCCAAAGATAAAATATTAATGAGTGTCTGATATTTTGGGATGGAATTTACCTTTATTTGAATTTATTTTTGCTTTAAGACTAATATGAGTTTGTTTTGTTACTCTCTGTCCAGCTTACAGTCCTGCAAACATTACTGCCAACATCAATTCAATTCCTATGCTGAATGGCTCAAACTTCAAGTCCTGAAAAGAAAATCTCTTGATAGTTCTTGGAGTCATGGATCTCGACCTTGCGTTAAGGACTGAATCTCCTTCACCTCTTACAGATAAGAGTACCTCGAATGATAAGAGGGACATAGAAAGGTGGGAGAAATCAAATCGCATGTGTATGATGATCATGAAAAAGGCCATTCCAGAAGTATTCAAGGGCACATTGTCTAAAATAATAACTACTGCTAAGGCTTTCCTTAAGGATATTGAAAAAAGATTTGTTAAGAACGAAAAGGCTGAAATTGGTACGCTCTTGACAAGTCTAATTTCAATGAGGTATAAAGGGAAAGGCAATATGAGGGAGTACATCTTGGAGATGTCTCATCTTGCTTCCAAGTTGAAAGCACTTAAGCTTGACCTCTCTGAAGACTTGCTAATGCATCTGGTTTTGATATCCCTTCCGGCACAGTTTAACCAGTTTAAAGTGAGCTATAATTGTCAGAAAGAGACTTGGTCTCTGAATGAGCTCATCTCACACTGTGTTCAAGAAGAGGAAAGGCTTAAGCAAGATAAGACAGAGTGTGCTCACCTGGCCTCAACTTCTAAGGACAAAGGAAAGAAAAGAAAGAAGGATAAGGCTGCAGATACGGTACCTCAAAAGAAACATCAAAAGAAACCGATTCGGAAGGCACTAGTTGTTTCTTCTGTGGAGCTAAAGGACATAAGAAGAAGCAGTGCACTAACTATCACGCATGGCGTGCCAAGAAGGGTATGCTTCTTAATTTGGTTTGTTCTGAGGTTAATTTAACTTCGGTGCCTAGACATACATGGTGGATAGATTCTTGTGCAACAACTCACATCAGTGTGTCTATGCAGGGTTGTCTGAGTTGCCGAAAGCCAAATGATGCTGAAAGATACATCTATGTGGGCGATGGCAAAACGGTTCCAGTTGAGGCAATAGAAAAATTTAGATTATTGTTAAAGATTGGATTTTATTTGGATCTTGATGAAACTTTTATTATACTGTCTTTTAGACGGAATTTGATTTCTATTTATGTTTTGGACAAATCTAGTTATTTTTGTTCATTTGGAAATGAAAAATTTAGTTTGTTTCATGATTCAAATTTGGTTGGTTTCGGTTCTTTGTCAGGTTACAATAATCTTTATTCAATTGATATAATTACTTCATTTAATGAATCCTTGCATTTAAGTACACGAGATACTAAGAAAAAATTAACCAGTGAGAATTCGGCTGTATTATGGCACAAGAGATTAGGTCATATTTCAAGACAGAGAATAGAGAGACTTGTGTCAGATAAAATTCTCGATTCCTTAGATTTCACAGACTTTGATGTTTGTGTTAATTGTATAAAGGGAAAACAAACCATTAAAAGAAGATTTGAAGCCAACAGGACTCTGGACGTTTTAGAACTTATACATATGGATATTTGTGGCCCATTTTCTACAATCGCTTAGAATGGTCAACAATACTTTATAACGTTCATAGACGATTTTTCCAAATATGGCTACATATATCTCATTCATAAAAAGTCACAGTCGCTGGACGTGCTCAAAAATTATAAGGCTGAAGTTGAAAATTAACTCAGTAAAAGAATCAAAAGCATCAGATCTGACCATGGTGGAGAGTACTATGGTAGATATGATGGTTCAGGTGAACAACGTCTAGGACTATTTGCTAAGTTCCTAGAGGAATGCGGTATCGTCCCACAGTACACCATGCCAGGTTCGCCCACTATGAATGGTGTTGCTGAAAAACGAAACAGAACGCTTAAGGATATGGTAAGAACTATGATTAGTCATTCTAACTTACCAGAATCACTCTGGGGAGAAGCACTTAAGATTGCAGCATATATCCTTAACAGAGTTCCAACTAAAGCAACTACCAAAACCCCTTATGAACTCTGGACGGGCAAGAAGCCTAGTCTAAAGCACTTGCATGTTTGGGGATGTCCAGCTGAGGCAAGGCCTTATAGGCCTAATGAAAAGAAATTGGACTCAAGGACGGTGAGTTGCTATTTTATTGGATACTCTGAAAGATCCAGGGGGTACAAGTTTTATGATCTCACAAGTAAGTCGATTTTTGAGTCAGGAAATGCACGGTTCTTTAAGGATGTTGAGCTTGCAAGGGGAGATACAGTTAGGGACTTTGTCTTTGAAGAGAAATATATTGATATTCCCACAGATGTCATTGGCATTGATCAGGATCCTATTCCTGACCTTGTTCAAGACATAATAGATCAAGTCACTGTCGGAGAACCTCCTATTCAAGAAATTGTTTCAGAAGAACAAGCTCCAACATCTCAAAAACCTATGCCATTAAGGAGATCCACTAAAGAGAGGAGAAATGCAATACCAGATGACTACATTGTATTTCTCCAAGAGCATGAGGTAGACATTGGAATAATGGAAGATGATCCAATCAACTTCCGTCAAGCCATGGAAAGTTCTAACTCTCACAAGTGGATTAATGCCATGAATGAGGAAATTAAGTCCATGAAGGATAATGACGTCTGGGATCTTGTCCCATTACTTAAAGGTGCGAAACCCATTGGTTACAAATGGATATTTAAGACTAAGAGGGATTCGAAAGGTGATGTGGAAAGGTACAAGGCTCGTCTTGTCGCAAAGGGCTTTACTCAAAGAGAAGGCATTGACTATAAAGAGACTTTCTCTCCAGTTTCTTCGAAAGACTCTTTCAGGATTATAATGGCTTTAGTGGCGCATTTCAATCTTGAGTTACATCAGATGGATGTGAAGACGGTGTTTCTTAATGGTAACATTGATGAGACGATCTATATGGTGCAGCCAGAAAACTTTGTCTCGGGAGACCCAAAGAATATGGTTTGCAAACTTAAGAAATCCATCTATGGACTCAAACAAGCATCTCGACAATGGTATTTCAAGTTTCATCAAGTGATTATCTCATTCGGTTTTGAGATGAATTTGGTCGATGACTGTATATACCATAAGTTCTATGGGAGCAAACATATTTTTCTGGTTTTATATGTCGATGACATCTTGCTTGCCAGCAACGATATAGGCTTATTGCACGAAACCAAGAGATTTCTATTTAAGAATTTTGAGATGAAAGATCTTGGTGACGCATCTTTTGTGTTAGGCATACAAATACATCGGGATCGCTCTCGAGGTATTCTCGGATTATCACAAAAGAGCTATATCAAAAAGGTTCTCAAAAGATATGGCATGCAGGATTGCAAACCAGGTGATACCCCTGTGGTTAAGGGAAACAAGTTTAGGCTCAATCAATGCCCTAAGAATGATTTTGAAAAGAAGGAAATGCAGAAGATTCCCTATGCCTCAGCAGTAGGGAGTCTGATGTATACTCAGATTTATACGCGTCCGGATATTGCATACGTTACTGGAATGTTAGGCAGATATTTAAGCAATCCAGGAATAGACCATTGGAAAGCAGCTAAATGGGTCTTGCGATACTTACAGAGAACAAAAGGTTACATGCTCATGTATCAGAGGTCAGATAAGCTTGAGATCATTGGGTATACTGACTCCGATTTTGCTGGATGCCAAGATAGTATGAAATCTACATCGGGCTATATCTATCTGTTGGCTGGAGGTGCAGTCTTCTGGAAGAGTGCTAAACAGTCACTTATAACATCTTCCACCATGGTAGCAGAATTTATAGCATGTTATGAGGCGTCCAATCACAGAATATGGCTACGAAATTTTATCACAGGACTGCGCATAGTGAATGATGTTAAAAGACTACTTAAATTATTTTGTGACAATAAGTCAGCAGTTCTATATTCCAACAACAACAGGAGCTCAACGAAGTCAAAGCATATCGACATCAAGTTCCTAGTTGTTAAAGAAAGAGTTCAGAGTGGACAATTGTCTATAAAACACATCGGAACAAACTCCATGATTGCGGATCCGCTTACTAAGGGATTGCCACCCAAAACGTTTCATGAGCATACTGCTCGTATGGGTGTCATGTCACTTGAAGATATTTAGTTTTAGTGGGAGTTTATAATTTTAGATGCTTGCATAGATTTTTTTTTTCAGTTATTTCAGTTTATGGATATTTTGAGGTTATTTTTGCAGAAATAAAGTTTTTTTTTAGTTTGTTTACACTCTGATTTTAGTATAATATGTCTCACTAAGGTTTAAGGGAGGACCAATTGGAAATAGGCATGTTAAGATCACATTGCATGAAATTTTCATGCTATACATCCACACCATGATCCATGTCATTCAATTATATCAGCATATGTGACCATTGATGGGTTGAGTTACGATAGATGTAATGAAGACCACTTTGATCCTATGTTGGTGTGATTGATGGATCGGATTGGTTGCAGATATATTTCGGTAATGACAGCAAATTTGAGCTCATTCAGTTATATCTGGCAAGGCATAATTATAAGGTTACACATATAGCCCAAGTGGGAGATTGTTGGATCATTAATCCAACGTTGAGCTTATATGTAAATAATTATGTATTGCGGGCTATCAAATAAATTTAAGCCCAATTAAAAGTGATCGATTAAGTATTCAGTAATCTGGGCTTTAATGTATCTGATAGAGTGTGGGCCTTTAATATGTAGAGACTCAAGAAATTATTTCTATTTTTATGATGGGCTAAAATAGAAATAAAATTAGGTTTTCTCTATATATAGTGGTCATGGTCCCTAGATCACACGAACAGAGATATTTTTTTTGACATCCCATCATCAGAGAGAAAATATTGAGAGAAACTAAAGGATTCTCTCTAAAGTGGACGTGTTGATCTGGAAGGCCAACCGCTCAACTCTAAAGGGTAATCAATCGATATGGACTCAGGTATGCTTCTGCTTATATATTTAATTTTATCTTGGTGATCCAACATGAATGATCCTGTTATTTTGCATGATAGTTTTCACCAAAGGGAATTCCATAAATTCTAACATTTACCACCATATTTGGTCTTGTTTTAGTCCTACATAAAGCCACCTCAATTCATTGTGCTTGTACTAGTGACATGTTTCTTTTGTCTTTGTATTTTTATAATCCTTAGTGAATCTTATGTAAGATGAAGAATTAACCGTCTAGTTTGCATGCTTCAAGCATCAGTTGGAATGAAGGATGCGTAGGTTGAATACACTTTTCTTTTCTTCTTATAAAAAATGAAGCACATTATTTGCTCAAAAGGACATACTTATTAAAAGCCAAATCTCTTTTGGTGATATAATGCATGCTAGCAGACCATCCATCTTGACAACAAATCCTTAAAAAATTTGCATTACCACAACATTAGTTGGCCGTTTCGATATTTTTCACTTATGTAACTCAGTGTTGCATGTTCAGCTAATTAATATATTATACGTACTATTTAAATGCAAAACATGGAGAATATACTTTCACATTTCAATTTGGCATTTGTTGCAGCATAATCCTATAGTAATTTGTTATTTGTCTCTCATGAGATATTTTAGTATTTTTTTACCAGCAATCTATGTGATCAGCAATTTACAATAGGAGAATGCATTTTTCATGGGTTTTATTTGTTCTTAGTTTAATAGGAGCAATTGCACATGCCGGTACTAAATGTACTATTGTAGCCTCTATGACAAGATCTATTCAATTTTATTTTATAATTTATTATTTTATGATTTTGTTGAATATTGATGCTATATTTTTAAAATTAGAATTAGTTTTTAATCCTATCAACCTTATCCTTTAATAGTAAGGATTATTTTTTTCAATTTTAACAAACTTTATCATTTGGTAGTAAGGATTGGTTATGAAACCTAATAAATTTTATGGTGAGTGAATAGGAGTCAACTTCTAATCCTTATAGAATATGAATTCTCATCTTAGGACATAATTGATTTCTTCTCTATACAAGCACATGCAACCATGGCATTATCGATGTGTGTGAGAGAGAGATAGTTGAGAGAGAAAGAGAGAGAGAGCTAATGATAAGCTTTTGACTTGTTATTATTTTTAATATATATTTTTTCTTTTTAATATTTTTCTTTCATTATTATTACTTGTTTTAATTAGTGTTGCTTGGTTCTTAGGCCAATACATTTGATCTATATCGAAAACATGTAATTTTACATGATGTCAGAGTCATAGGCTTTAAGATCAATGGTTTATGTATTCATAACTCAATATGGTTGAAGAGTTTCTACTAATTCGTAGTGCTCTAGTGTAAATATTTGAACTTTTATTTTTTCTTCTTTCTTTGCTTGGTTGTTCAATGTATAAATTATCATGGCTAATGCTACTAACATCTTTCTTATTGAGATCAAAAAAATTGAAAAGCCCCAATTATGCATATTGGAAGTCTTGTAATAAGTTATATTTGATTGTGCAAGATTTATAAAAGGTTGTAAATGATACAGAGATAGTAATGCTATTGGTGACTCCTGATAATGTAGAAGCAAGGAGAAAGTGGAAGATTAAAGCTGAAAAAGTTATGCATATTCTCCAAACTAAAGTAGATGATGATAATTTTCAATATATATAAAATATAGAGGAGCTGAAAAAAGTTTGGGATATTCTATCTACTTATATGATGAGGCTAAGAAAATTAGTGTTTGGGAGAATGCTATGGAAGAAGAGATTTTAGCTCTTAAGAAAAATGAGATGTGTAACTTAATTTCTTTACCTAATGATGTTTCTCTTATTTCATGTAAGTGGATATATAAAGTGAAAAAAAAAAAGAGTGATGGCTCCATTGAATACTAAGTTAAACTTGTAGTAAGAGGATTCTCATAGAAGTATGGAGTTGATTTTGATGAGACCTATAATCTAGTTGCAAAATTAACAACAATCAAAATGCTTATTTCTTTAGCAGTCATTAAGAGTTAGTCTTTATGGTAGATCGATATGAAGAATATCCTTTTATATGGTGATCTTAATAAGAAAATCTATATGATGCAGCCTTCTAATTCTATTTGCTCCTCTCATCTTGAGTTTGTTTGCAAATTTAGAAAAGCTTTGTATGATCTCAAACAGGCTTTAAGAGCATGGTACAGAAAAATTAGAAAATATTTATTATTTTGTGTCTATTCTCTATCTTCTGCAAATTTTAGTTTATTTGTGTAGCATGCTAGTAGGGGTATGGTGATAATTTGTTTTAATGTTAATGACTTGATTGTCATTGGTGATGATTTTGATAAGGTTTGCGGTGTTCGTGAACAGCTATCTATGCGGTTTGAGATGAAAGAATTTGATGAATTGAAATATTTTCTTAGCATTGAAGTAGCTAAACTCTAAGATGACTATTTTATTTATCAAAAAAAAAAAAAATGCTCTGGGTTTATTGAAAAAGTATAGATTTACTAATTGCAAGCCTATGCAGATACCAATGGAATCAAATTTAAACTTGAGCCAAGAACAAGGTAAGCTTCTAAATGATCCTACCATAAATATAGACAAGCTATAAGTAGTTTGATCCATCTAACTATCATAAGATTAGATATTTCTTATGCAGTTAGCATTGTTAGCTAATATATGTAGAATCCTAAACAACCATATCTTGATGCAGTTTTATGGATCCTAAGATACATTGCCGGGACCATCGATTATTATGATGTAGAATATTGTGAAGATATGACGGTAATACAAGAGTTAAGTTGGCTCATGAGATTGCTTCATGATTTAAGTTAAAACACTAATTATATTATTTATTTTTATTGTGACAGTGAAAGTGCTATCCGATTGGCAAGGAATATGGTGTTCTATGTAAAGATGAAGCATATCAAAGTTTATCATCACTTCATTAAAGAAAATATTATGAATGAAGAAGTTGATTTGCTTTTGATTTTCATAAAGGATTGGTTGGTGGATATTTTCATTAAACAATTAGCGATCAAGTGATTTGAAGCTTTGCAAGACAAGCTCAGCATTGTTAGCATTGAGTTTGTAACAAAGAAGAGCATTAAAAATCATTATGATCTTACTTAAAATAAGGATTAAGTTTTAATCCTACCAACCTTGTCCTTTAATAGTAAGGGTTAGATTTTTATTTTAACAAATTATCTTTTAGTGATAAGGATTAGTTATTAATCCTAACAAACCTTATGGTGAATGAACAGAAGTCAACTTCTAATTCTTTTGAGCTATGAATTCTAATCTTTGTAGAACATGATTGATCACTTCCTTATATAAGCACATATAGCTTTAACCTTAGGGCATTATCAGTGAATTAGAGACTTGAGAGAGAAAGAATGAGAGCCAAGGATAAGCTCTTGATACTTTATTCTCTCTTTAATATCTTGTCTTCTACTATTATTATATATTTTAATTGGTATTGCTTGGATTTTGGATAAGTGCATTGAATCTATATTAAAAATGTATTGTTCTATATCTTATCTATATTTATTATCCTGACATCACTTCTCTTTGAGGTGCTGACATAATTTTGTGTATATATGGAACATATTAAAATTGATTACTTTTTTATACAAGCAATGTGCTTATGGCTTGCTCTATTTTGATGTTAAATGTTTGTTTAGTTTTGTGATTTTTCTTTTTTTGTGTGTGTGTGTGTAAAAGAGGAATGAAAACCTCTTGAAAGAGAATATAAACTTTAAAATTTCTCGAGACTTAGAAAGTCTATACATTCATTTTTAATCTTCTAAAATCCTAACAATTGAAATTTTATTATTTAACAAAATTTCAAGATATTTTTTCAATAATCAAACTCATAAATTTGACTAGTTGAGAGTACCTGAAAGGTATTAGAATACCTTATTTTTTAGGGCTGAAAATGAAATGGATACCAATGCATCCATATTTATATTTGTTTTTATTTGACAAATATAGATGTAAATATAGATATTACTCAATATAGAAGTTTATACCTACATTTATTTTAAATGGATATAGATAAAAATTAGATGCTAAAAAGTATGGATAGAAATATAATTATAAGTTGGATGGTTAAATGTTATGACCATCAATAAATGAAACGTAAATTAATTTAATGCTATATTTAATATTTTTCATAAAAGTTCATGAATTGTATATAGGATTAAATAGAGTTAAAAGCAAATATTGAAATGAAAATTAATTTAATACTATATTTAATATTTTTCATAAAAGTTCATGAATTGTATATAGGATTAAATAGAGTTAAAAGCAAATATCCAAATATAGATTGGATAAAAGTTCATGAATCCTATATAAAATTAAATAGAATTAAAAGCAAATATCCAAATATAGTTTGGACGGCTGTCTATCCAAATTCATATTTATTTTGTTTTAGTAAGTAAATATTAGTCAAATGCTCAAATATAAATCCATATTCAAATAAATCTGGATATAAAATGAATATGGATTGATATTTTACAATCTATTTTTGCTCCTAACATTTTTAATACTTTATTATTAAAAAAAGATTCTATATCTCCTCAATATTAAAATGAATAACTGAACATGGACATAAGTGTAATAAAAGTTGACTATATTTTTTTGTAGCTTATTTATTTTTATTCATTGATAAATGTAATTGTTTGCAATAGGGTTGGCTTTTAAGTTAAATATATTATACAAAAATTTAAAATTTTACATTCTTCGAATTTTCCTAACTACATAAATTTGGGTTTCGGCATATTTCCTCTTAAAAAAGTAACAAAATATAGAAGATTTGAAAACTTATGCCATGAGACTTCAAAATTAGACCAACAACATTTGCTAAAATGCCATGCGGCACGTTGCGTTCTGGACAATCAATTAAGCACATAGAACCATGACGTTATCCAGACGCCGATCGCCGAAGGAACGCCATGAATGCCCTCTAAAAACACCAAAATACCCCTGTAACCCCTCCTCGATTGGCTATGAATGGCTGTCATTTAAGGTGAATCACATGTCCTTTTGCGTCATTACGGTCTCCCTCGAGCGGATGCTCTCTCTTTCCCATCGCCACACCGCCAGAGAGGGCTTGAGGAAGCCATGGATTCCAGAGGCCGAGCGGAGGCGGAGCGGTGTATGACGATCGCCGAGAAGCTCCTCGCGGCGCGGGACCTCGTGGGCAGCAAGCGGCTCGCGGAGCGGGCGATGGAGGCGGACCCCCTCGTCGACGGCGTCGACCAGATCCTCGCTGTCGCCAACGTCCTCCTCGCCGGCCAGCGACGCATCAACAACCACGTCGACTGGTACGCCGTCCTCCAGCTCCCCTCCTCCCCCGACGGCCGACATCCCTCCGCTGTCAAGCTCGCCTACCGCCGCCTCGCCCTCCTCCTCCAGCCCGATCGCAACCGCTCCCACGGCGCCGACGCCGCCTTGCGCCTCGTTTCCGACGCATGGACCGTCCTTTCTGACCCCTCCAAGAAGTCCCTCTTCGACGCCGAGCTCAACATCGCTGCCTCCACCACCTCCAAACCCTCCCCATCCTCCGCCGCTGCCGGCGACCCCGCGGCCGCCACTTTCTGGACCGCCTGCACCTTCTGCTGCTATCTACACCAGTATGACCGCGTCTACCTGAACTGCTCCCTCCGCTGCCACACATGCCGCCGGGCGTTCAAGGCCATCGAGCTCGCCGCTCCGCCGCCCATCGTCCCCGGCACCAACATGTACTACTGCTCCTGGGGCTTCTTCCCCCTAGGTTTTCCAGGCGGCCCGGGCTTCGGCGGCACCCCGGATTTCAATAGCGGATGGAGGCCCTTCTATCCAATGTTCCCGTGGTCCGGAAACCACCCCTCGCAGCCGCCCCCCGACAATCGGCAGCACCCCCCAAATGGGCCAGGCGAGCCACAGAAGGATGATGGGAGGAGGGAAAATGCAGTCGAGCCCCAGTTGACGACGGCGTCGGCCGGGAGGAATAAGAAGAAGACGGCGAGGAAGAAGGTTGGTGGAGGCCTCAAGAGGAGGACTTGGGCTGCAGAGAGTGAGGGAGGTAGGGCAAAGGCTGCCACCATTGATGTTGAAGAAGAAGTGGAGTTCAGAGGCATTAATATTAACGAAGCAGCCAAGGGTTCGGAGGGCGGTGCTGGGGTTGGGGGAGATGAAGGGGATTCGATGAGCTTTCATATCGACATGGATGCTGCGGATGAGCTTCTTGATAATTTGCAGAACCTTCCCTTCTTGAAGGATGGAGAGATTCCAGGGCGTATGCCGTAATAACTGTGTAGTAACATCAAGCAAACTCATGGGGCAGGGTAGTTGTGACTTGTTGAATGCTTATGGGGTCGGAAATGTTGTACTGGAGACTGGCCCTTAGTTACATCCTAGAATGCACAACTGTGACAATATGATTTTCTTTTTCTTTCTTTCTTTTAAAGATTTGCTGGCTGAGGATCGGTTCAGCCATTCCTGTGGTAATTCAAGTTTTAGGTCAACCCTTCTCAAGTTTGGATATCAGAGCTCACTGCTTGCTTAGGTGGGAAGGGTGCAGGTGTGGCTGATGCTGTTATGGCAGAATGGAATTTTCTTTTACAACTTAGTAGTTCTTCTCTCGTGCAGTGATAAATGGGAGGAATCATAATGGTATGCTTTAAATTTCAGATCTCTTCCTTATGTGATTTGATCATGTTTTATCCATCCAATTGTCTATAAATTGATTGCAATTAGAACTGATATGGTTCTCTTAGGTTGATGGTATTTGGATATCCATGTCCTTGTAACAATTGGATTTTTGGCTTGTTGCTTGTTTTAATATTAAATCGTATTTTGGTGATCAGAACTATAATGGGCCAAGAGATTGTTTGGCATTGCAAATTGGTATTACACTGCTCTGTACAACTATTAGCACTTCTTTATAAATATGATGATGGTGATGGTTGTAACTTTCGATGCTATACATACTTGAATTTATATATGTTTTATAAATGCCTGTTCTATAATTTTTCATGTAATATTTCTTCGTGTAGTGTCCTTAGCATGAAGGTTTTTGTATGGTTGAGGTTGCAAAGCATTTTGGTACTGTAATTGTCACTGTCTTCTTAATGGTATGGGGATAAAACATAGTAAAATTTTTGCTATTTTAAAATCCTTATTTTAATTGTTATGCTCCAAAACACTAAATATAGGAACTGAAGTGTCAGCTACTTCTCATCTAATATCCCTGAGTTTTTCACATTAGTTGATATTATGATGGAGCCTATGCTTTTCTACAGAGCGGTAAATGCTATTGGTCATCTGAGTCATATGTATGTATATTCATTTTGTTCTTATACTGTAGCTTTTTTAAATTCATGCTACAATATTCTTGCATCATCATGTCGTCACCACCACCATCTTTATGCCCTTACCCAACTCTATTCTCAATAGAATACAAATGGCTTCTCTGAAACTCCTAGGTACATTTGATCATTTGCTGTCTTTGTCAAGCTATTTGTTGTCTCAAAAAAGTCTCTTCATAATAGGTCTGAGATTTTTTCTTTTAGCAAATTAGATAAAGGGCTCAAAGCTTGTTTTTGTCACTTCATCTCTGTTGAGATCTCCTTGGGGTAGCACCATTATTCTCTATGCTGATGTGAAGATTATCACTGGGGTGATTGAGGAGCACAAGCAATGCCAGTCCAACATTGCAAGATCTTGGCTATCCTTCGCCCATATATGGGTTTGTAAGTGATTATAGTTCTCTGTTATTAGGAAAAATATTTCACCTGAATGATATATGCCATGGTAGATGGAGATAAGAAAGCTAGTTTTTTTATTTGAGATGAAAAAACCCATTCTGGTTTGGTTGGATTTGTAAAGCAAGCCAACAAACAACAGTATATCATGCATAATGACTTCCCAACACCTTTTCATTTATTGTAATAAATAAGTTGATCTTTGTTACTTGCACAGCAAATCAAAGTTTTTTTTTTTTCTTCCCAATATATCTTTTCTCTTGCTGACGCAAGCCTTAGTTATCAAGGATAAAGACTCTTAAATAACATTCTTCACCTCTTGTCATCCCATGCTAACATCTCTTCCTAGCCAGGCTACCCATATATTGGTTGATCATATCCTGTGGGTCTGAATTGATGTTATTAAGATGCTGCATTCTAATTTCAGATGACCAGCCTTTTAATACATTTCCCTTCCCTTGACTCTAACCCACACCTAGTTCAACGGTTGCGCCAATCTCCAGATGTCTCGGGTCCTATCTCCTGAATTCCTTTCCCGACATATTTGTTGTATTAACTTCAAATTGGTCCACAAACAGGCCTGCACTTTTTTCAACAGTTGCACCAATCTGCACGTCTCTGGTCCTCCTTCCTGAATTTCTTTTCCAACACAGTTGCTGTAGCAGTTTCATTCTCGTGTAAAGAGGAGAAACCATGCCAGAATGATGAGATCAGATCCTGACTCTGCTTTTAATGGGACAGAACAGTCCCTTGCTGCTTCCTTCACCTGCTCAAACACTTCCAAAACAAGGATGTAATGGTCACACCAAACTCTGGTCATCTGAAATTACATTTTTTGTTTGACTAGGTTACCATTGCATATATCATTACCAGCTGCTTGTAAATTCAGGTCCTCAAATCCATCCATTTTTCTTTTCATGCTCCTAGAATTCCTCTCATTGTCCATTTGAATCTTGCACTGCAAATCTCAGCAAATCCTGGATTATGGTGTTGGATTTGAAAGCTGCCAGAGTAATTGAAATCAAGTTAGGCAAACGCTCAAGTGCAGGTTATGATCACAAAACATGACTTTGGGTAGATTTGGGGTTGCACTGAAATTGCAGCAGAGTTGGAGGATGATCAGCCAAATTCAATGGTGTCATTACATCCTAATTTGCTACACTGAACTTTCTAGCCATCTGCAGCACCTCCATCACTCCAGCCAGTAATGGCAGGCACTTTTCTGCACACATACAATATTACAAGATAGTGAATCTTTCTTAATTTTTGCCATTCATATGTCATGCCAGATCTTTAAATCATTTCAGGTGGGGTTGGGCATATATCAAAATCATGATTTTGTTCCATTTTTTTTGGAAATTACGTGTTATGATTTTATAAACTTAGGTACTTGGCTGTGTAATGAAATTTCATATAATAGCTGAAATTATCGAACTGGAAATTTCAACTTTGGTAAGACTTTTAAAGTTTCTCATCTTGTACTTGGTATCATCTTCTATTTTCCATTCATGAACTTGCTTATTTTGCCAACCAACATCTCCAAGAAAATCACAATTCTTAATTTAGATTTTTAAAGTGAAGGATAAGATCATAAGTATTAAGTTGCAGCCTTCATGTGGATCCATTTAAGTTGCATACATATACACCTTATGTAAAGCATTTTCAGTTTTGGTATTGCAGCTTTGTTAAATATTTTAGCTTTCAGGTTTTCCAACGTTCTGTTAAACCATCCTTCCAACTTCTGTAGGACATGTTGTTCTAGTTCAAAGTTGATTTATTTCGTATTCAGCAGATTTCAAGAGTCTTTACGATGTGATAATGTATAGTGGAAATTGCAGTCTCCCACATCTTTTATTGAATAATTTATCTGCTTGATTGCAGCTTCACGATATCTTCTATCAGTGCAAAACGTTGTTCAGTTGCATGTGAGGTCTTTTTTTATCTGAGATAAGTGGAAAATACTTGACATTTGTGTTCAAAATTTTTACTGTTTGAGATGGTGACAGTTGATCCATGACCGGTGCCAACCCATTGCATAAGCCTGACAACTTTTGGAAGACTTCTGAAAGCCTGTTTCTATCGGAGGCTTCTAAAAGAATTTATAATTTCATGAATGATGGGTTGTGCGGGGTTTTTGGCTTTTTTTTTTTTTTTTTTTTTGTCATGCTTTAAATAATCTCATTTTAAGAGCACTGTATAAACGTATAAAGGTCTAAGTTATTATATGTTGGGTTGCATGATAGGATTAACTGTTGGAATCGAGATTTTATTTTTCTTAAATTCTTTTTAAAAAAAATATAGAAAAATATCTGAAGCCTTTTGTAACCGATGCTGATTCTAAGCTCTCTTTCATTATTGATAGCTGCTTCGCTCTCATTTGATGGCTGTTGGCGGTTCAGGCAGCGGCCGTTGCTACCGTTCCTTTCTCTCTCCTTTTTCGTTATGAGTAGGTTGCAGAGTTTTCTTAACGGGCTCGTTTGGTTCACGGAGACCGTAAAATTTTGTTTCCTATTTAGAATATTTGGTTCATACTTTTAGACTTATTTATATAAATTTTTTATTTTCGTATGATTTAAATTCTTACATTTTATGAAAAATAAATTTTCATCGCTACCATGAGATTTATTTTTTCATTACAACGTTTTTTTTCTTTCTAATATACCTTTTTTTATTTTTTCATCGTATACCTTCTTTTCTAAATCAATGAGTGAGAAATTTTTTCTACATATTGATGTTTGATTTTTTATCATGGATTTTTTTTTTTTTTTACTGTTATATTTTTTTGAGTATATTTCTTTAGAGAATTGCAGAAATCTTAGGATTACATCTTGTTACGATTTTGCTACTTTTTTTTATTTCTAAAATAGTTTGAAGATTTTTCTATATATTTTTTTTATTTGCCTAAGGATGGTGTTGCCCAGCTAAGCAACCAAAAAGGGGGATGAATTGAGTTTTTTTAAAAAAATTTTAACAAAGATGTGCAATATTTGCAAAACTATGAGAATGTGTGAGAGTGAAGTGTCAAACTTAAAATAAACAGCAATAACAGATAAACAGCAATAACAGTGGAAGGTTCATACACAAACACAAAGATTTATAGTGGTTCGGTGCTTACCCTTGCACCTATATCCACTCCCCAAGAACCCCTTGGAAATTTTTACCACTATTCATTCTTCAACGATTACAATTTATCTTATTCAGCTAGCTTCTTGTTTTCAACGATTATAATTTATCTTACTCAGCTAGCTTCTTGTTTCCAGGCATAAGAAAGCCTTTACAATCATCAATTAAGGGTTTGGCACACCCTACACAAGTTTCAACCAAGTTGAAGTATTTTATAGATTTGAAGCTTTTCTTTCTTAAATGAGCTTCACTTCTTTGAATGTTGGAGTTAAGAGCAAAGTTGAAGTATTTTATAGATTTGAAGCTTTTCTTTCTTAAATGAGCTTCACTTCTTTGAATGTTGGAGTTAAGAGCACTTGATGAAGCTTTTAGAGTGGTTAGTGGGAGCTTTGAATGGGCTTCAAAGGATTTTTGAACTTCAGCAATAGTGATTTTTGAAAACTAGAACTTCAGCAATAGTGATTTTTGAAAACTGGAGCATGCTGAAATTTCTTTGGATTTGACACTTCTTTGAATGTTGGAGTTAAGAGCACTTGATGAAGCTTTTAGAGTGGTTGGTGGGAGCTTTGAATGGGCTTCAAAGGATTTTTGAACTTCAGCAATAGTGATTTTTGAAAACTGGAGCAAGCTGATTTGACTTGATAAATCTCTCTTTTTCTCACTTGTAATCCTTCAAAAATTCACTTAATCTCTTGCTAATTCATTCCATTAACTCGTATTTATAGTTGGTTGAGGGATTGGACCGTTGGAGTGGCCATTTCCGAACGTTGGAATGTCAGAACTAGTCGTTATGAACCATCCTAGGATGTTAGTCGGCTCCAGAGCCGACTAACCTGGGATTTTCTTCATCCCAGGCCAGGTTAGTCGGCTCTAGAGCTGACTAACACAGTCCAGTTCATTGTGGATGCCACAATAGTCGGCTCTAGAGTCGACTAACATATGGATTTTCTCTGTATAACTACAGTAGCCGGCTCTAGAGCCGACTAACATGATTTAATCCACTATTTAGTCACTTGTGCCACAGATTTGACTTGTTAGCTTGCATGTGGATCGGCTAATGACTTCATTTTTCCGTTTCAAGTTTCAGTAGTTGCCGTGAAAATTGACTAAAGTCTTCAAAACTTGCAAAATCATTCCACGGATTAGGAAACTCATTGAATCAAAGAAAATAAGCACTATAGCTTTTACAACTTGGACTTTTTTCATTTGAGAACATTGCCAAACATCTGATATTCACTTAATTTAACCTTGAATCATCTTTCTCAGATCTTGAGACTCTCTCTCTTGAATAATATACTCATTTTAAACCTTGGAATCAATTTAAATACTCTTGGTGACTCTTGTATACCTGCAAGTCATATTGATTTACACCAAAATCATCAGTAACCTATTTAATTGTTTTGTGATCATCAAAATCAATACGAGGTCAACAGATGGCGTTGTGATGATTCGATCGAAGTTTAGGAACTTGCATAAATATTTTATTTTTATTTTTTATTTTTTTAGGTTATAATTAGTATTCTGCATTATTTTTTAGGAAAGAAACTATTCAACAAAATGTGACAGTTTCATTCTTTCCTACAAAAATGCCTATTTCATATGGTTAATCAAATATGATAGTTCAGACATTTTATACTTGGAATCTAATTTTCAAACATCCTATTCTTTTTTGGAAGTCACTTCTTGTTAACCAAATGAGCCCAACATTCAATTTATGTGAAAAATTAATGCCAAAAAATTGTTAAAAATTTAATTATAATAAATTAAAATGTTTTAAAAAATAGATATTATAAAAATAAAGTAAAATAGATTTTGTTTGCATTAAAACATGTTAAATTCTGTCCTAAAGACTAGTTTTGTTCTTTTATGCATATTGTAAGCGATTTGTTTTTAGGATACAATTATTTGATTCGAATCTTTTATCACGAATACATCGCATGAAGATTATTTCTTTATATATTTAAAAATAAATAAATAAAATTAAAAATAAGATAATATTAATAAAAAAATAAAATAAAAAAATAATATAAAGAGAGTAAGTGGCTCTGCTAAAGGTTTTCAGGAATTTAGGGCTTCAAGTTCTTTTGCAGTAGAATGTTGGCCCTTTGACAAGGATTAGAAATCAGAATATGAGCATTGTAAAATAAAAATTTGAATCGCCTTGGATTCTGAATCTTGAGCTTATTTATGAGCTTAATCTTATAACCCTCTAATGACTCAGCCTTTATGGCTCATAAGTTGTTTTTAAAATTTAAATATTATTATTGTTATTTTTTTTAAATCATGTGCAAGCGAATGTTCGAATATTACTCATGCTTGAGCGAGCGAACGTGCAAGCATTCGCGAGCAAAACACTTGGGTGCGCTAGCGGGTGTTTTTTTAAAAAAAAATTAATTTTTTTAAAAGCAATGATAAAAATCAAATATCTGCAGCAATGCTATAACTTATATGGTTATTCATAGTTATCAGAAGTGGACCATCATCAAAATTGGGTCAATTATAAAGATCAGACCAATGATTCAATGGAACAATGATCAAATTATGTGAATAATTAAAATATAGTAGGAATCTTTTTCATAAAAATAATTAAAGATAATTTCTTATATAAATAAAATGATTTTTCTATAGAATTTAATTAATTTAATAATCTTAAATTTTAAATACTTAAAAGTAAATTATTTAAACTATAATAGAATATGATATGCATACTAATATTTGAAATTAATTTTATTTTTTTAAAATAATAATATTAGTTTATAAGTACTATAAAAATATAATAAAGATACAAAATTATTTATAAATTCATATACACAAATTTGCATTATGATCTTTTGAGGTTTTAGAAATAAAAAAAGTCTTTAAAAAGAAAATTTTAATTATATTAGTTGATAACTGATTTTAAATGGCGTAAAAAATTATTTTTATTTTATTGATTTATATAAAATTAATTATTTCATTATATTTTCATCAAATCAATTATACAATTGATCTCACCAAAGAAGTGGATCCGATCAAAAGTTTAATTTATCTATGGATCAATCAGTTCACTCTGATAATTATACTATATAGCTTCATTTAAATTTTTATTTTTATTTTTAATTACTACAATAATCTATATTTTTATTTAATAATATTTTTAAGGTAATTATAATAATTCAAACTTTATTTTTAATTTTTATTTAATCTGAGTTTTATTCGCCGGTACCACCTGGGTCTTCTAACCGTGCCACCGGTTGGTAAATAATGACTGCTATTACCTCACGAAGGGCTCGTAGCTGCCGCCAAGCTGTGTCGTCCGTTCGCCTCTCTCTCTCTCTCTCTCTCTCTCGGTCTCTCTCGCGTCTCTTGGGTTCCGACAAAGGAAGCGATGATCTCGCAGTTCTTCGTCCTGTCGCAGCGAGGCGACAATATCGTCTTCCGTGACTGTATGTTCCCTCCCTCCCTCCCTCGCCCCTTCTCTCTCCTCTTCGGTTTAATCCCTGGATCCAATCACAAGGCGCCCTTCTTTGATGAATCAAAACCCTAACATTAGATTGGCGCCAAGGCGGTGGAATCCATGTGCTACCGGGGTCTCCTAAATTGGCCTTTGATGGATTCGAATCTGATCCATGGCCCGCGGGATTCTTTTCATCGGTTTAATGACAAGATATCCGTAGAGTAATTACGATTGCTTCTCTAAATCGATGCCCCATTTCTAATTTTACCTATAATGTCTTAAGTTGATGATGTCTTTTTCACTGCATTTTGTGAGATTGATAATGATCCCGGCGGTTTCTTGGAGCTAGAATCGTATCCTGTGGTGTCCAAATTGCCGTTTTGCTCCCTTGTTACAAGAGTATCTCGAAGCCTTTTCCTCGATGTTATAAGATTGATCATAACAGCAACACTTCTATGTAGTCAGATTTCAGAGTGTTGCTCACGATGAGTATTGGAGTTTTAGTCGTGAACCTGACCTTTTTGTTGGCCAATGCTGTACAGTTATTTCCAACTTTTGTTTTTGTTTCCACATGATGTCTGCATTTTGATGCTTTTCCTTCTTTGCTTCAGGGTTGATCATGAACCCCACTCCTTTCTGTAGCTAGAGTTATGTCATGAATATGTGGATCATGTGAAGTGCTTTTGTTGTTGAAATTTGAATTGTAAATATCAAACGAAAATGGGTCCTGTAGTATATTTTTTTGTGTGGTTTTATCTATATTTACATGTTCCATTAAGGAAAAAAAAAATCAGAGGGGGACTTTGAGAAAGCTTGAAGTGTATGGACCTGGTCTACTAGACAAGGATGTGCCATATCAATGTTTGAAAAGCTTACTTGAGGCTTGCTTCACCCTTGACTTCAAGATGAGGCTCTCCAAAAACAAATTGAGGCTCTAGAATGGGGCTATGTACATATATAAACAGCATTTACTTGAATTTTATATACATACATATATACATACATACATAAATACAGTAAATATGTATGTACGTATTGTTAAAGAGAGATCTTTAGACTATATGCTCCTTGATACAAATTTTTTAAGTCACTAATGGTTGGTATCCTTTTGAAGTAGTTATTTTCATTTATGCAACAACTTGTATGTTTCTCTTTTATTACCTTTGAGATCTTCTCTTAAATGGACCAGTATATCTGTAGAGAAAATTGATCACTTCCAGTTTTAAAACCAGCATGCTACTACTTATAATAAAAGTAATGTGTTTATTAGTCATGGAACTCTCATAAAAAAAAAACTTCTCAGTCAGCTATTGGTCCTTCTTCTTGTTTCTACTGTTCAACCATGTTGAAGCTACCATGCTTGAGGTTTGAACTTTGTTCTGTTTTTGTTCAGGATAATAGGTCTAAGCTAGGCTTGAAATCCTTTTGACTATGAAATCAAATATTCCTTTATTACAATGATGCAGATCGTGGTGAAGTGCAAAAGGGGTGTGCAGAGATATTTTTCCGTAAAGTGAAGTTCTGGAAAGAGGATGAAGCAGAAGAGGCACCACCTGTCTTTGTAGGTATTTTCATATGTGAAGTAAATTTACAGCTCTATATCTTTGTTTCAAACACTATTATAAATGTTGCAAAAAAGTTTGCAAGCTTAGCCTGCCAAATCAATGGCTGAAGATGAAGTAACTTGTCCTTGTGAAATTTATTACCAGTTTGGCAATGTACTTATTGCTATGCTATTGTATCTTGTCTCATCATTTATATTATTTAGAAAATGACACTTTTTATTAGGGAGATAAGCCAATCCTCTACACTAAAAGGGTTAAAGTTTTGTGATATTATTTTCGTGACTAATCTTGTTCAAATAACAATGATAGAGATGCATCATGTCTTTATTCCATCGTTCAACTGTTAGTGGCCTTTTTTCCCCCCCCTAACAGAAGCAACCACCAAGAGTTCTATAGTGATAATAAACAGTGCCACAATATATGAAGATAGTTGCCATTTAAAGTTGAAAATAAGGATTTGGTATTATATAAAAAAATAGTGGCCGGAGTGACAATTCTAGATGTGTTATTCCCGTCTGTGAGTGACAAATTGTTTGCGGTAATTGCTTCTCCATTTATGAGCAAAATGGAGCATGGTAGATGCATTTCTCAAGCAGCAAATGATAGTGAAAATATCCACTTCTTTTTCTTACAGTTGGATATTCAACCTAAATGTCAAAAACTTAGAATATGAAATGTTTCTTCTTATTCATCCAGAGGATAAGAATATACCCTTTTGCAAGATGCAGTACTCAATGATAAAATGCTGATACGTAACACACTACGTCCTATTAAAGTGAAACATGGATAATATTCTGATTACTATTTTGTTGAGATGTAAGTTTTGTGACAGATGCATAATGCTGTCAGTGCTTCCACTAAAGTGGAGTCTATTATGTACTACTCAAATTATATGTTTGAAACTATTACTTTGATGGACTTATTTGAGGTAGATCAACACCATCTAACATCATTGAGCTTCTTGGATACCCTAGGAACTAATCTCCTCTAAAAAAAAGACGTAATTTTCATCAGAAGTCAGGCTTGAATACTAAACTTCTTCATATTGGTGAATACATTTTATCATGTAAAATATCATGCTTTTACTTGGTCAGTTATGGATATGAACATGTTCTATTGAACAGAGAGGCCAGTCAAGAGTATTTGTTCCAATAAAAATTATCAATACATTTCAATAATTTTTGAATATCCATTTGAGTTGGTCTCATCATGACAGAAGTAGAAAGCAAGTTATCATGGCCGGTAAATCATATATTTGCACGTCAAGAAAATCTCAACATATTGGATGCAGTGTTGATTCTAGACAATCATGGGCATTAGCTGATTGCAAAATTAGGCTTTAATTGGGATATTGGAGAAGAGAAGAGAGGTTCTTCTCTTTTTTGAAGTAAAAAAATTCTATTAATAGATTTAGTTTTCAAGAATTGTTGTGAATTAAACTACCTTTTTCTATGGCTAAAAGTTGGAAATTCTATTACTGAAGTAAAATGTTGAAGGTTCTATTAATTCAGGGCCAGGGCTTTCCTTATTAGTTTCTTGTGAAATCAATCCTTTGGCACATCATAAGGAAAGTTTGTCCCTTCTTTCTTTTGCAAGCATGGGTAAGTGGAGTCCCTCCAATATTGGTCATCTTTCTTGTCTTCTTTTAATAACCTAGGAATATCATCTTTTGAACATTGAAACAGCACAATTTTTCAGATGTTGTATCAAATAGTGGGATGTGAGTGCTAGCATAAATGATGGGGATTTATGAAAACTTTAAATCAACAATTATCAATATTTCAATTAAGAGATTGTCTTCAAGAAATTGAGAAAAAAAAAAAAAATCAAGAGTATACTACACTCAGCTGTACTGCATCTGAGGTTTTGGGCTATGATGAGTCACTCTGCAGTAGAATTCACAGTTTTCTTCCCCACCAATTTAGTCACAAGGTTCTGACTTCGAGATTTTATTTTATTGATCAGAAGCACTCAAGCAGACTTTACACTTTATACTACTGACACTTTATACTACTGAAGTAACAAAAATATCATTATCTTGAACAAAGGAACAAATGTGTCCACGTACTTCTGCTCATATCAGTGTTGAGAGCAGAACCCCGCCGCCACCACACCACCACCCCCCCCCCCCAAAAAAAAAAAAATGAAGAAGAAAACTTTGAACTGTTCATGTGGTTGTGGTTCCATCTCCGTATCTAAGTGTTCAATAAAATACTATGGGGAGAAAGAGAGCCATAAATTGCAAGCCATGTAGAGGGAGAGAGAGAGAGAGAGAGAGAGAGAGAGATTAGTTCCATGCAATGTCTTCAATGTTTGGATGAAGGGTTGAAATAAATGATGCCAAAACAATTGTCATACTCCCTGCACTCGGTGTACTATGCTGTATGTTTCGACTTCTATCCATCTAGCATAAAAAAAGGCCCATAAATAGCAGTTTATTTCCTCTCTAGCAGCTTAGTAGCACATGAGGTTGCCCCTCAGTATATGAATTGTGCAAGCAGTACTTTTCTCATTGTATTTTGCAATTTTGTATCTTCTATATGTGCTTTTTCTGTTTATTGAAAATGCTTTTGCTTTGTGGGCAAATACAATTTTTCTTGCTCTTTTTGTGTCTGTGTTTGCACGTGAATTTATCACTGTGTGCATTGTTTTAGGGGATGGGATGGGGGAGAACACTCCATCACAGGTCTAGTTTTAATCAAAAAGGTTTTGGATTATAATGAGGAGGAAGATCTAGTATGTCATTCTCACAGTCTGTGCTGCTTAACACTTTTTCAGCTACTTGCTTTCATGTTGGTTATTTGGGTTTTGGTTATCTTCTTTTATCTTTGAATTAGTTTACATATACAGAAGAAAGAAGATAATAGCTACACTGAAAGTTTAGTTCAAAAACACCAAAGTGGCACTTCAGTCCAAGGTGTTGAAGTTTGAAAGTGTACTAAACGTAGTTAAGGTTTTATGTCCTAATGGGATTTTTCTTTTTTTTTTTGTGTGTGCGCTTTTTTTTTTGGGGGTTGGGGGGGGTGGTCCATCCATGTAGGGAAAAGAGGACTAGGATGATGGCCGGACTCCAACACCCATCCATGTAGGGAAAGAAAAAGAAAAAGAAAAGAAAGTAGGAAAGGAAAGAAGAAGAAATGTAAAGAAATAAAGGAATAAAGGAAAGAAGAAGAAAGAAAGAAAGGAAGGAAAAAAGAAGGAAAAAGAAAGAAAAGAAGGAAGGAAAGAGATAAGAACAAAAATATAGGAAAAGAAAAAGGATAAAGTAAAGAAGGAAGAATAGGGGAAAAAAAGAAGTCAATAAAATAAAAAAAGAAATAAAGGAAAAAAGAAAGGCTACCATGGACGAGACATGATAGCAAGGTGCCCTGTTCCATAGAGAAACCAGAACATTTCTATCATATGGGATTTAAAACCTTGAACACAATGATGCAATGTGTTGCTCAGTAGTGCAATTTTGTATGTCTAGTTTTCCATTGTTTGTTTTAATCTTTTGTTGCATTTTGTCATGGATAAATTTTCTTATATTATTGTTATTATACTTGTTCTGTTTTGCTCACATCTTTCTGTCAATCGCATCGTGGCAGTTTGCACTTTTAACTTCTGATATCATCTAGCAGTACATCTCCTTGTCTTTTCAGCACTAATTCATCACTAACTCTTACTATTCATTTCTTTTGTTCTTGTTGATAGAATGTGGACGGTGTTAATTACATCCATGTGAAGGTTGCTGGTTTGTTTTTTGTGGCAACTACAAGGGTTAACGTTTCACCATCACTTGTCTTGGAGCTTTTACAAAGGATTGCACGTGTCATTAAGGACTACCTTGGAGTTCTTAATGAAGATTCATTACGGAAAAATTTTGTACTTGTATATGAATTGCTTGATGAAGTCATTGTAAGTATTTTGTGCTATAATGTTTGGCATTAGAATATTAATAGCTTCGTCAATGCATTATTTTTCTTAATTTGTGATTCTGCAAAGCATTTTAACTTGTTTTTTAACTAGTATTTGACCATGTGGTTTTATGATGGTTAAAAGAAAAAACTAATCTAATGCTGATTTATCCCTTGTGGCATTTAATTTGTATTGAATCCTATTTTCAGGACTTTGGATATCCACAAACAACATCTACAGAAGTTTTGAAGTCTTATATATTTAATGAGCCAATAATGGTTGATGCTGCACGTATGACACCTCTTGGCCCTGCAGCCATGTTTATGGTATTTCATTTGTTTATCTTGTCCTTTTGCACTACTATTGGACAATCCATCTCTTTTATTAGAAGCTGTGTGTGTTAATGTCTTCTTACTTTTGCAGCTATTTGATTTGATGATTAACATTTGATATTTGGTATTTGCAGCAAGGCACCAAACGGATGCCTGGTACAGCTGTTACCAAATCTGTTATAGCCCATGAGCCTGGTAATAAGAGGGAGGAAATATTTGTTGATATTATTGAGAAAATAAGTGTGACATTCAGCTCTAGTGTGAGTAAAGATGTATTTTATTTTGTGCAATTTAGTTAATATTTTTTTCAAATGCAAATAGTTTAAAATTCCTTTGGATGCAAGTTGTTATTGATAAAGTTATGTGCATGCAATGTAGATGTTAAGTGTTAGGTTATCAATGTAGACATCCATGTGGTGTATTTTGGCAACCAAGTAATTTTTGCTTTATTTAAGTCAAAGTATTGTCACAACGGGCTGTTTTTCTTCTGAGTTTTTAATGCTGTTTTCTAAATTTGCCAGGCTAGTTTGAGTATGTATATTCTCAAATTTAACCTAATTTGGTTATTCATTTAATGGGAAATTGGTCAAGATCACATGGTTTTATCAGCTTGATCCTTTAACCTACAAAGATTGCATGCATTTTTGCTCTGTTTTAATGCCATGAAATACTTATTACCAGTCTTTCATTCTTTCTAGTTACTTCTCTCTAATTTATTAAAAGATTTGCTACTAATATGTGGAATGTCATATTATATTAGTTTCTGTTTTTAAACCTTGCTGGCAACTCTACTGTGTCTTTGAAGTTAGCAATCCATTTCCTGATACTCTGCTTCTCTAAACAGGGCTACATACTCACCTCTGAGATTGATGGTACCATTCAAATGAAAAGCTACCTTAGTGGAAATCCAGAAATTCATCTAGCTCTTAATGAGGATTTGAGCATTGGTAGAAGCAGGGCTTCTGTCTATGGTATAATTTGTAATTTACATGCTTATGTAGTTACTTTTCTTTAAAGATTCTCAGTACCACATTCATGTCTTTCATTTTCTCGTAGTAATGACTTTGTGTACTATGATCACGTGTTCTGCCTCCATTTAATCAACTCAACAAACATCCATTGTTAGAGGTAGTCTATTATGGCACCTTTGATTCTGTGACTAGAATGGATGCTTCTAGCTAGTAAAAACTGTATAAGGCAATAGTTGTCTATGTTGATCATTTTGTTGGTCACTGACAACTGACAATTGTTTCTGATCAATCCAAGAGCTAGAATATGATCACCCTGGGTATAGGATCCTGATGTGGTGCCCAAGTAGTAGTTTTTTTCATTCAAAAATTTATTTAAAATTTTTTTTCTCCTAATGGCATGCCAATTTAACTTATTTATGTTCATAAGATGTCACTATAGTTTTACGCTGTCCATCAACTTACCAAAATCCTCCTTTATCTTGGCTTAAGATCAGTCATATATAAAACTTGATGCACAGGTGGCGTTATTTGCCAATTTAACTTAAAATATGCAAATTATATATTACTAATTTATAGTTAATAGGATTTTGCAAACTCATTTATGGCCCATTGACTGTTATGTCATGCTATTTTTATGAATTTGATTATGCAACAGACTACAAAAGTTCTACTGGAGGGGGGGCTGTGATACTTGATGATTGTAATTTCCATGAATCTGTACATCTTGACAGTTTTGACATGGACAGAACTCTGACATTGGTGAGTAGATGGTTTCGATTTTGTCAAAACACTCTTCTCCTATTTATGATTTGACTCGATGTGACTGTTCAATGCATCCTCTTTTATCTTTGCAGCCAAATTAGAAACATGACTTTTCTTTCTTGGTTATAGATACCTCCAGATGGAGAATTTGCTGTAATGAACTATCGTATGACTCAGGAATTCAAGCCTCCTTTTCGTGTTAATGCATTTATTGAAGAAGCAGGACCATTAAAGGTGTAGACATGCTTCTCTGATGTTTTTGCTGTGATGCCATGCTTCTGAAAAACTATAGTTAACAAATTTGACTTCAATATGTCTGGATATATTTTATTTCATGACTAAACAGGCTGAAGTCATTCTGAAAATACGTGCTGATTTCTCCCCAACTGTCACTGCTAACACAATTGCAGTACAAATGCCAGTGCCAAAATATACAACAAGGTGATTATCTATTATTGTTTCTGCAGCTTTTATGGTAGGCAGGTATGGGTGCCTCTTCTGGAATTGCCATATTTTGACGAGCATTTATCACATATCACATCATCTGATTGTTGTTATTGCTTTCTTTTCTGGTATCTGGGAACCAGATGTGCTCTGCACACCCTGTTAAAGATTCTTTTATTGAGCTCTTATAATGAGGATGGTTAACCTTATCGTGATTTAACCGGGGTTTTTCCTTTTACTTGCTTCTGGATTCCATCATCATCTTTTGTTAATGGTTTGCAACTTTCTTTAAAATGGTTTTGATGCGCTTTTGATTCATATGATGCCATCAACCACATTTTTGACTGGAAGTAATACATCTGGATATGCAACAAGTGTGCGTCCTTGTGAGCATTTTTCAGTTTACAACACAGAGGCTCAAAACATGTAGACCTAGAACTCTATATGTTGGGTATCTAAGATATCTGAAATATATGAACGACTAACATATTTTGCAAACCTTTATTCCAGAGTTTGTTTAGCTGCAAGGAAACTTGTGGAAAAGGAAAAGAAAACATTTTCCATGTAAGAGGAAAAATCGAAGTTCCAATGTTAATTACTTGGAAGAAACAAGAAAGAGACTCCAATTATACTTCTCCAGTTTGGCAGAAAATGCAATGTTGAGTTCTCAAAAGATTTTTGTTTTTCTGCCGAATCAAACAAATGGAAAATTGGATTTTTCAAGAAAAGAGGCAGCTTTCTGAGCTGTTCTCATGAGTCATTGCAACCAAGCAAGCCTTAGAAGTCTCCTGTATAACCAAGTGAGAGTTTGATGCCTTGATATCATGAATCTTCTATATTTGGTGTTAAATTAAGATTCAAGAGTTTGCATTATATTTTCTTAATCACATGGCATTGAAAACTTTGTTTAAATTACATTACATTGTAAGATGTGAGTGTAAATATTCTGCCTGGAGTTTAAATTACATTATAATGTTTCTCTCTTGATTAATTTTTCTCTATGGAAAATTTTGTTCAGAGTTGGTTTTGAGTTGGAACCAGGGGCACTTGGACAGACGACTGATTTTAAGGAAGGAATGAAGAGACTTGAATGGTGTCTAAAGAAGGCGAGACTCATATCTATTATTTTATTTAATTTTTATTTTTTATATTATCTTCTTTTGATAATTTAGCATCTCAATTTGTGATCAATTTTCAGCTTATTTTATATACAGTCTGAAAATATATCTATTTCCTGTCCAACTTATACCTCCACCCGCATTTTGGCTTAAAACATCCATAATATTTCAGATTGTTGGTGGGTCTGAACATACATTACGTGCAAAGCTCACATTTTCTCAAGAGTCACATGGTATGTATATTATTTCAGTGAACTTATCTTGATTCAGTTATCTCTGTTTGTTGTAATATTTTGTGTTTAAGTTAGTCTTAACTACTGTCATTGCAAACCACTTTTCTGAAATACAGGAAATCTTACAAGGGAAGCTGGGCCTGTAAACATGAATTTCATGATTCCAATGTACAATGCATCCAAGCTTCAGGTGAGGCAGCTAGTTGATTATGATCTCGCCATTTGTTGATTTGATCATAACTTCATCTACTTTGTAACTAAGCTAAACCAGCATTTTCATTGGTTTCTGTAAATTCCATGTCATTACCCCAGATTGTTGAAATTTAAAGGAAAGTTCAGATTTTCGATATCTAGTATCCACTCGGAGACATTATGTTAATTGCATGCAAACATGTCAAACATTCTGATTGCAGAGCTTTTGTAGGTAGAAGAGCTACTCCAACCACTTATTCGCAGCACTCCAATAATAGACTAATTTCTTTATTTTTCTTTTTAAAAAATAATCTTCATAAACTCGTGATGTAATATATCCTTGTGTGTTCTAAATGGGTAACAGATTTGAAAGTTAACCTGGATGCTGGTTGGGTGATGCATGGATAGTTAGATGTTGTCCTGCGAGGTTGTAGTAGAGTAGATGACTTAACCTAAAGTATTTTTGGCAACCTTTGACTCAATGAGTATCATGTGCATGATTTGGATCTGTAGCAGAAAACTTTGCCATGAGAACTCTTGGTTGGGCAATATATCACTCCCATTTGGGTTTCATGACCATGTTGTGACCCTCCCCTTCTAACATCCACATCAAGCATAATGGGACACCTAGCAACTCTTTATTCCTTTATACCTAAATGTCCTTAACTTCTGCCATCAGTGGTAGTTAACTCATGAAGATGTATTGCTTCTGAAATTGTAAGCTTTAAAAGAATATTTACAACCTGCAGCACTTACACTTTTAGTATCATTAGTGATGGCATTTATGTTTTTTTTTTCACCAATGCAGGTAAGATATCTACAGATTGAAAAGAAATCCAAGACCTACAATCCATATCGGTGGGTGAGATATGTCACGCAATCGAATTCCTATGTTGCTCGCTTATGAGAAATTGAACCTTTTTTCCGCTCTATTTATCATCTGCACATGGTTGAATGTATCAGCAAGACATGGCCAATCCTGTCTGTTGCATGTACTCAAGCTTTCAATGATCAGTCAACAACAGGGTGCCTTTAGAATTATGTCAGAGCTGTGAATAACCATTGATTGAACCATCATGTGCACATTTCTTTGGCCATGCCATCTATATTCTTTGTTCTTAAATGCTGACGAAACTTGTACTGTGTCATTCAGACCATTCACTCTGCTTACAGCTGCAGTCAGTGAAAATTATATTGGCTGAACTGAGGCTCACCTAGGAATGCAAAGAAGTCTAGCCGAGCCAGGTAGCAGATTGCTTGGGCTTGGCTTGTTATATGAAAGGAGTAATTAAGCTTAAGTGGAGCTTGACAGCGTGTTGTCCAAGCTCGGTTCATTTGTGATCTGAATCCAACTTGATTTAGTTTGCAAAAATTGAACAGGTTTGATCGAGCTCAATTGAATCTCTAGCACACAACCATCTGCTCTTCTTAAAAAGCTTTGTATCATTGTAATCTCCTCAGGCTGGCCTAGGCCTCTCTTATCATATTCTAAATTCTAATAAAATCTTGGTGGACCCTATGCCATGCAAATCTTTGCTTCCCGTCCCTCTTTACAAAACAAGTCACTAGGCAAGCTTGCACGTGTGGAAATATCTGAATTATTAATTTAGTCAAATAAAAATTTCGAACGAGCATGTATTTGTAAAGTCCTGAAAAATTAAATCCAAGCATTTTATCACTTGAAAACTTAGCCACTAACCATACTTCCATTCTCATAAAGTCAACCGTGTAATCTGTATATGATAACTAAACTTAACCATATTTCTCACACCTTCTGGTAAAAACATGAGATGACAACTAAATTTCAATATTATCTCATGAAGTATCATTAAATTGAATGCATATGTCAACCTATTAACTTAAATCAAATAACCCAAAAATCTCTAATTTTCTAATTAAGTTGATTGATGGAATTAGAATATTGATGGAATTAGAATACTTGTGTTATGATGTTATAGCCATTAATCAAAATACTCCATTCATGTTTAATATCTTACTCATCCTTCTATAACCAGGTATAAGCCCGTGCATGGGCATAGAAGTGATAAAAAAAAAAAAAGCGAAACATATATTATAACATGAAAACAAAAAAATAAAAAATAAAGCATCAAACATTGGGTATAAAATAAAAGTGAAAAAAGAGAAAACATAAAAAATAAAAATTTATAAAATAGAAGCAAACAATGATGAAAATAAAATGCAAGAAAAATAATAAAAAAAGACAAAAAGTCAAACCTTCATTATAAAATGAAAGTAAAAAATAAGTTAAAAAAAGTTAAATGTTAGATATAAAATGAGAGAGAAAAAAAAAAAAAAAGTTAATTGTGCCCATCTAAGGAGTCAAAATCATGGTTAGCGCTATAAAAGCATGCCAAGATACTAATACACCTATTAGAATCACGAAAAATCTTTTGAAAGAAATATGATTTCAGACAAAAAAAAACTTGCTACATCTAATGCTATTTAATTTAGATAGACACAAGGCAATAAAAAGCAAATCTTTTTATTTTTACTATATTATATTAGATAATCATCAATATTTAATTGAATTGGTCATTTGGTTGTTTGGGATATAAATATAGATAATATAACAAAAAAATAATTATTGCTGCTTAGGTGCGTATGTGTTTGTGTTTGTGTGCAAGGAAACCCAAAAATCAGTAAAATAGTTGAGAATAAAAATCATGGCTATGTTAGATATATGCTGATTCTCACATTTGTGAGCGTGTGAGAGTTGAATGTATTTGAGACCTATTGCACTATTGATTTACTTGCACATGCACGCATGAGGGAGTGCAAAGAAAAATATCGTGCAACATTTTCAATATAATTTGTGAACAAATCAAATAACAATCTATGTAAAGCATATATTGTTACTACAATGTCATAACTTATATAAACAACAAATTTATAATACCATATTTATTATAATATAAAAAATATGTTTACAAACTAGGACATCTTCACCATTACAACTCTAATTTGGAGTAGGCTCCATGATTCAAATCTTGGCTAGATCCTTTCAACTATGAAGGGAAAGAAATTTAAGTTGGCAGTGCACCAATAATTCTCTTAAGAGAAAAATAATTCAATTTTTTCTATAAATAAAAAATATTTAATATAAATAACATTATTTTAAAAATAATGTCATTGTAAAAAAAAAAAAATCTCAAAGCTTGAGAACAAGGGCAAAAAAGGGGATTTGAACCTAGTAAAAATTTGTTGGAAATTGAAAAGCAAGTTAAATTTGTAGTAAGCTAAAAATTGTAACGTCGGAATCAATCGTAATAGTACAGCAATGAAAAAGGTTTAAAATATACAAGTTAATATTAGAGAATGTTGACATGCTAAAATTTAGATAGTATTTAAACCATGGTCGGACCTTTTTCTCTCTCCAGTTTGATGGAGAGAAACATTATAAATTTGTAAATGTGAGAAGAGAGAGGATCTAAACTCATGTCTATCAAATATATGTTAGAATTAAATTCCTACATGAACTCACTGGATTTGTGGACCTGAACAAAAATCATATTTCTTGATCAATCGCTATATAAATATAAAAGCACATTTAAGACTTCTCTCAAGAAAAGGTGATAAGTGGTCCATTCCTTGGCCGTTCTGTGATGCAGCCTTCAAGACTGCTCCATTCCATCTTCCTTTAATTAAGTCCTCCTCCAAACCTTCATCACCATTCTAGTCCATGCAAAAAGACCCAAAGAGATTTCGGTACGCCAACAAAACAAAAAGGAAGGGAAGAATATAAAGAGGCTACTTCACCATCTTTCCATATCCAGTTCACCAATATAAGCCTCCAACTTTTATTCCCAAGGAGCGATAATTAGTTCCTAATTTACCTTCTCTTATTACATAATAATCCCACCAACAATCAAAACCAAATACAAAGAAACAAAAATAAATTAATAAGGTGATGGTGGATGCGGGGAGGAGGCGGTGGGATTCCATAACACATGAGGAGGGAAGTGACCAGCGTAGATCGATGCACCATCGGACGATCCATGATTGTGATGGTGATCGTAACGGTGGTGGTTATGATGGTGATTCTGAGCTTCTTCATCACGATCGCTGCGATCATCCTCACCTCGATAAGCCTGGGCAGCGGCTTCATCGCCGCCGCCGCGGGAGGGCGAGGCGGAGGCCGAACCCGCCGCCTGGTCCTCCACCGGCAGCCGGTGGAAGGTGGGCTCTGCGAACGCCGCCGCCACCACCACTACAGTCCCCGCCGCCACCAGTGGCCCTGCCACCATTCCCCCCACGACCCTCCCCTGCGGCCCCGCCAGCGACACCGAGAACAGACCGCCCCAGGCGGCGGGGAGGGACGGCGGCAAGAAGGTGGCGGAGATGGAGAGTATCTCGAACCGGCCGTGGAAAGTCATGGCGGCGGCGGAGGATTCGTCCGCCGTTACGGGTGGCTGGCGGATGGTGACGTTGGCGACGGGGCCGGTGGCGGCGAGGACGGAGATGCCGACGGAGCGGCGGCGGGAGAAGCCGGCGAGGGCGGCGGCTACGTCTTGGCCGGCGGGGATCTCGAGGATGTGGGGCCGCAAGGCGGGCGAGCGATCGGCCAACTCCCGGGTGATGATGACGGGGGGCTTGGGCTTATTCTTGGATCCCGGTGGGCGGCCTCTGGGCCTCTTGACGACCTCGATACTCGACCCGTCCCCTCCCTTCCCTCCTCCTCCTCCTCCTCCTCCAGTCCCCTCCTCCTTTGCCGTCTTCTTCTGTTTCTTGAGCTCTCCACAGCTCCTGCTATCCACTTCCTCGTAGCACTCCATCTTGGTTAACAAAGGGCAGAGCGGAACTTGGTTTTGCTGTCGAAGTTACAAAGCAGGGAGACGAAGGCAGTACGAAAAGGAGGTGGCGGAGGGGAAAGAAGGTTTGGTTTGGTGTGGAACTTTGGAAGGAAGTGAATAAAGCATTGAAGGGTGTAATGGTGCCGGAGATTGAGAGGGGTGAGTGGGGCCGAGTTGGTTGGGAGTGGGAGGTATGAATGGAGGGCGTTTGAATGATGGATGGATGGATGGATGGATAGGAGTCCAGTTGGTCTTCTTAATTCACACGGCTTCTTTCCACTTTGTAGAATAATGTTTTGAGGAGCTGGCGACGGGAACTGGAAAGGGTAAGGATGAGTTCTAATTACTGCTTCTTTGTCTTTTCTTTTCTTTTCTTTTTTTTCCCTCCAGCTTCTGGACCGGAAAGCGACCGTTTGATGGGGTTTCTTGCCTCCTCTGACGAGAAGAAGACGGAGCTCGGCCTCTGAGCGCCGGTGCTTGCCGACATAAACGCTTGCTGGTTCCGGACGGTCACCCTTTTGCTGTCTCATGCTTGGACCGGCCGGTCTAACCTGTGAATCGGCGAATCGAACTTCTACTTGATCTGGGATTTTAATTGATCCAGTTAATATAATTGAGACGGTCAAAATTACATGAACCGTTCGATTTTTATTTTAATTCATCTTGTGACCCCGTATGTGCTGCCCATAGAAATAGATCGATTTTTTTTTCGTACACTTTCAAATTAATTTTTTTAACAAATATAATTTAAATATTAATATTATTTTTTAAAGTCTTTTTTTTAAAATCTTTTAGGCTTAAGTAACCATTTTTCTCTTCTCTAAACGGTTTATCTCTCCCATCTTTCTCTTTTATCTAACCGATTTAGAGGATTTTAAGCATTATTTTTTAAAAAAATTGACATTAATTTGAAGTATTAGTGTAGATACTTTATTCTATTATAATTTAAAAACTTAATTTTAAGGATTTAAATTTTAAAAATATAGAATTAATTGATTTTTATATAAAAATTATCTTTATTTATCATTATTTATCTTTATGGGTCATATACTATTGGTTCATTGATTGGACTATTGGGCTATTGATCTAGCCTCTAAATTGAATCAATGTCTAATTTGATTTAATAATTATTGTCTTATATATTACAACAAATAGCTTTTAGTTAATTTTTATTTTTTGACAATTACATTTTGGACCGAGGTGAACTCCTTAAGCCATCTCATAAGGTAACTATATGAGTTAAAATTTTATATTATATTATTTAGCATAAGAAAAAAAAGACGATCTATTGGACCTTTTAAGGAACTAGCCGATTAGGGCGTCATGACCAAACTAGTTTGATCCTGCAAAAATATGTTTCAAGGTCTGTCATTGGCCATCTGTATTATAATTATTCGGATTTAAATTTTTAAGACATCATGATTCAAGAAGCTACTCCAAAATCTTTAATTGTTAAGCAGAGGGATATGTTCTCTAATTCAAAATCTCATTGTTTAGCTTACAAGTACTGCTAGTAGTGGACGATTTCAGTGCATGTATGAGGGAAAGCCATGGATCAAATCCAAGAATCGATGCCACCTTTTCCACGTTCGATGTATCGAGCCAAGCCCTAGCCTTTAGGCGATCTTCTCTCATGACATTTTCTCAGAGAACTCAATCCAAGTTGCAACAAACCTTCTAACTTGTCAAAAGAGAAGCTGAAAAAAGATGGCCTCACTTAACAAAGCTGGCAGGCCACAGCGTAGATTCTAATGGACACCACAGAAATTAGGTCATAAGTCTGCATCCCATCCAAATACGTGTGTGGCCTTTAAGGCCCTTCTTATCATCAACGCCACATCAGGGAGGATTGACATAAAGGAAACGAGAGTCAACAAAATGTGTGGACCAGAGGCTGAGACGTCGCACGATGGATACTTTAGATGGTAGTGAAAGTTAATGCATCATCCTTTTTGAAAGAGCAATGCTACAAGTTAGAAAATATCACTCAAGGTTGTCTTCTTCCAGTTTCGTTAGATGGCGCAGTTCAAAGGAAGCAATGAGAATGCACCACAGCAGCTTGATGACCAGTTGAGTGATATTTTTGAGTTCTTATTTTTAACATCGAAGCTCTTTGAAAGGTCAACTTATGAAATTTATCAAGCCATCATTAAATTTAAATAATTCACATATACGAACCAATATTTTAAATAAAAGAGTCCAGACAAAGGAGAATCATTTATTTCCTCTTCCACTTCTCCCAGCTAAATTGGTTGTCATGCGGGAGATAAACTCAATTCTCATCAGCCACGGCACAAGCTAGACTGCATGTATTTCCAACTAGGATGATAAAGAATTCATATTTGTAGACCATTGACTCCAAGTGAATCGTAACCAGTAAGCAATCAAATGGAGAAAGAAAAACAAAAACGAAAAAAAAAAAAAAAAAGGCACCAGCTGATTTTCTTTGACCAGTTGAAAACTTCAATAAATAAGGATGGCAATTTTATTCCGATCTTTTTTTGCTCGAAGTAGATTTCTAGATAAGATTGGTATATACACTTTTTACCTTAAAACCTTTTCTAAATTTATATTTTTGAATATTTTAAAGTTTTTAAATATTTAAAAAGTTTTAAATTTTTTTTAAAGTGTTATTTAAAGATAATTTTTTTAAAAAAAAAGAGAAAAAGAGTAGGGGTACATGGGGTGAGATTGAGGATTAAATTTATTGCCTTGGTGGGGGATTGGATTGGGTATGAAAAGTTAAGGATGGGAATGGAATGGGTTAAACTAGCTCTTACTTACTCTGTTACGAGTGACTAACTCAACCTCCATCATGTATACTTCCTAAGTTCCAAATAATGTTGTCTTCGAAGTATCAATCTTGAAGTAAACTTGCTGTCGCTTGTCATACTAAAATTCCTCTTGAGAACAAGAATGGCATGGTAGCAATGACAAGGGGGCTCCATTGCTTGCACAAGTGGCGGTTGAAGGCTGAGTCGACAAGCTAGTATCATATCAACCCAGAAAATTTCAACTACACTAATGGCTGATCCCACAAAGATGGGCACGTGGAATTAGTGGGAAGATACGAGCAATCTTTGCTTCATGTTTCTTCTTATAGATCCTTTGCAAAGGAGGAACATGTCACGTTGTGTCATGGATCTATAAGGCCCACCAACTCCTTTCACCCTTCTTATCCGGTCTCTCTGGTCTTCATCAGAGGTTTGTCGATAGAGCTTTAGCGATGTGGTGTGTGTGGTGCCCCTCTGGTCAAAGATGGCATTTTCCGATGAGTGGGCCTGTGGTTGGCACCAGTGGAGGCTAAAGTATGGCTAAATTCACAGGATCTAGTCTCATACACCACGTACATTTGTGTGAACGCCAGGAGTTTTCCAAGCCCATGTGCCCCACTCCAATCATGATATGGATTCGATGTACCGCGTATAGCGGATGACGAGATGAATCGGAGTCAAACTAAAATATTATTATAGCTCTTACAGTTGTTGAATTGGTGCTACTGTATTATGTCTCAAAGTATCATAGATTCCTGTGTTGGATCCCTCAAAACAAGAGTTTTTCGAGCTCCAATAATTCTCCCCGCAAAGCATGATAAATATAGAGGAACAAATAATATTAATAAAAAAATAAATACTTAATTTCACATCAGCTACCACAAGTAAAGAATTTGAATAATATCTTTTTAGCAAATCTTTTTGTGCGTAAAATTTGAGTTGTAATAAATAAAATCAAAGTAAATCCAATCTGTAATATATGAATTAAGAAACATTGTAAATAGATTTTATATTTATGATTGATTTTGAATATGAGTTTAGATATAAACTCTTAGTCTAACATAAATATTAGGATCCGAATAAAAATAATATGTAAGAATGCATGCTGCTAAGTATTTAGTTTTACATTTGCTATATATTGGAGGGATTCTAAATAAATATTTTTCTGTGAGATCTTGTACCATAACAAATGATATCAAAGCAACTCAACACCTATTTAAATCATAAAACACTATAGATTGGTTTTATATATTTCTAATTCGATTTGATTGAATTTAAATATAAATTTGAATATCAATTCTTAATTTAGCAAGGATGCTAGGTCATGCTAGCAAGTATATTTAGCTTTATATCAACTATATACCGGAAAGATACTGAATGCTTATATAGAATCAAGGAGTTCAAATAATATTTTTTTGATTAACTTTTTTAAGTAAAGTCATGGATTGTAACAAATGGTATCAGAATGAATTCAATTTATAATTAAAGTGAAATAGGAAATATAATAGATAAGTTTTATGTATTTATGATTAGATTTAAATATGAATTTAAATATGAATTATTAATTTAACAAAAATACTGGTTTGAATAGAAGAAATTTGTAAGAGCTTGCATTAGCAGCTGTTTATTAGGTCTTCATACAAAATTTGAAATATGAAATCTAAACCCTATGATCTTGGGGCGATACTTTCACAGAGTCCCTGGATCCACGCTAGCAGCTAGTGAAAATACCAACGTGGGTGGTCCTCCTTGCGCCTGCGGCATCTGGTTGCATTTCCCCGAGCAATCCAATCAAACAGAGCTGGTTTTATTGCAGCTGGATTTGTTCCCTTCCTACGCCCCTCGTTCCTTGCTGCAAAGCTTAAAAGGGCATAAGAGGGAATGTCTTCGGTCCCCAATCAAACCCACTGTCGTTTCTTGAGTTTCCTCTTCGGTACTAAATTCTACCAACCAATGCTGCTTGACATTTGGTGGTGGGCTTCATCCTAATTTTTTTTTTTTATATATATCCGAAGCATCTCATGTTTCCCGAGAGACCAACAAGAGCGGCCGTACTTGGCAACGATATTAATGACTCCTCTTCTTTTTAGAAGGCATTTTGCCCACTTGGAGCAATTGACTGACCATGGCTTATTAGAGAAACAACACTACCGGTCCAACTTCATCACTTGGATTTGTTGATCGCATTGCCATGCCTCGGTTTAGATTGAAGGTATTTTTTGGTTCATGAGGTTGATATTACACCTGGACTATTGAGTTCTTGCAGAGTACAGTGTAGATTTAATAAGTAGCATCACTGAACTAGGACCATTGGCAGTGAATATCATGTTCCTCATGCTCAACTTCAACTTGTGGTCTAATCCAAAAATTCCAAAAACAGGGAAACAAAACCCCTTCAATTTATGGTCTTTTTGGTATTTAATAAAATAAGCTGCAGCTTGTTTTATAGCATTTTAAATTTTACTAAATGTGGAGTTTCAAATAGGTAAAAAACAACAGCATGTTACTCGGAAACCATCCATCAGGACATAAGTTGTAGAAGATTTGAAAAAGTTACATAGAAGTAGAGGATTAAAAAACAAAAAGAAAAGAAAAGAAAAGGTTAAAATCAGACGCAGCCCTTTGACAGAACGTTGGTGCACATGGGATTCATAAATCCTGTATCAAAAATTTAGAACTCATATTACAGTTACATGACAGTAATAAGATCCAGTAATTTCCGGAAAAATAAAGAGGTGACTTGTTTAAAAACATGATGGTGATTAGGTCATAAGGATTGCAAATGAAATATTGGGAGAAGCCTAGGATAGCATTGAAACTTACGGTGCAGCCCACGCATTTCATTTCAGCCCAACTACAGCCCACAAACTATTAAAGATGGGCCGTGAGCTTTCCTTTCAGCCCACCATTTCCATTCCTTTTAGCCCATCATCCTCCCTGCCGAACTATAAAGGATCGCCGCTGCGCTTCCCAAGCCGAGCTTGGAGATGGGTTGCCATATCCGAGGAGGGACGTTCCCAAGCCGCTTGATATAGTTTCGGAGCCTTGGTTAAGGCCTAGGACCTGGGTCCATTGGAGACGTTGAAGGTGCAGTCGAAGGGGAGGGCAGGGAGGTGAGTACGGCGGCTGAAGCTGGCCAAGGGGAGAATGAGCAGTTGGACGGGACGCTGGTTGAGAAGGGGTCACCGTTCAGAGAAATGGATGGGGGCGGACGGAGCTCATCCTCCCGAATCGGACGCGGTGGTGCGGTCACCATGACTTTTGATGATCCGTCGTTGGACCGCTGGCCGGACCTGTCGATCGAAATGGCCCATCAGCGAACGCCACAAGCTGGTGCTGCTCTTCCTCTTCATTAGTCGATAGAGCGAGAGTCAATCAAATCCTCGTCGATCGATCAACGGAATCCATTGATGCCATGTATTGAAGATAGCATTAGATAGCATTCGGCCTTCTCTCCCACCTCTCTCAATAATAAATATATATTGAAAAAGAAAGAAAGAAAGAAAAAGAGGGGGAAAAATTGTGGAGTACCAAATCATGTTTGAACCAAGTCATATTTCAGCTGATTAAAACTTGAATTGGTTTCAGTTGAAGTTGGAATTATCGAACTAATTAATCAGGCTTTGTTCCGAAATTAGATTTAAATTAAACCTAATAATTATAAATAAATCACGTGCAAATGCACGTGCGCGGTCCAACCTTTGGCTATTTGTGCTCCAGGTCTTCGAGACATTCACGATCTCGGTCAAGGGCGAGGCGATTCGGGGCGAGGCGTGAGTTCTTCTGGGGAGATTACAAAGGAGACGAGGCAAAGGTGAGCGACCAAGGTCTCGCTTTGTTTCTTCTCGGATCACTTAGAATCGTGGACTTCGATCTCTTTGATATCTTCCGAATTATATTTTTTCATGAGCCTTTTTGAAAAGATCTTTATATTTGCCGCCGTTATTGGAGGCTCTCTGTGTGTTAGATCTGAACCCCTCTCTCAAAATTCTCGCACGTATCATCCTATTTGACCTGACTACCATCGATCCATGCCTAAATTATCAAAAAAAAAAAAAAAAATCATAATTTTATTAAAGTATTTAATCTGGCTTGAAATCTGTAAGCATTTCTTTTTTTGTATGAGTTGTATGAAGAAACTAAATTTTGAGTTAGCATATGTGTATTAGAAATTATAAAGACGGAATTTTATTGTATTTAATTTTTCTTGGAATAGCGTGTTGCGTCGTATTTGCCATTTATATAGAATGAGAACGTCAATTCCCATCTTTATACGTGATATTGTGATCTTTCAGATGAGCAATTACATTACCCCCTTTGTTGTTTAATTTGTTATGATCTGTTATTCCTTTTATTAATTAATGGTTACTAACAACTGTTAGAATAGCCATTGTTTTATTTCTAGAAAAATCTACTTAATAGTTGATTGGGGATTTAATGTCCTATATTCCCGTTCTAATGGTATACAACTGTTTGGAGGGAGTCCATTAGTTGGTAATATCACCACTGTTAGAACCTGGCGTTAAGTTGCATCCATTTGGCACAACCTTTGAAGCATTCTCACAATTTTGTAATCAGTTATTCTCCAGGAGGAGTTTCTGCACTCCAATAGATGTCTGGTGAGTGAATTTGACAAAATTTGATTGGAAAGATAATGAGAGTGTGTGCATGCCTGGAGAGCCATTTTCCACCTTTTAGTCATACATATTCATCTTCATCTCCTTCTTTTCCCTTGGTTGAAATTCATGAACAATGTCATGATTTATCTCCCTAAAAGTATGATGTTTTTAGGCATGTCATTAGTGAAGTCAAACTATCTCTTTCAAATTTTTTGTTAGAGCTATATTTGTTCTTATATCTTCTAGAAAATTCATTATCTACTGTTTTAGACAAAGCTTATGATTGTTACATGATGGATAGCTGAGACTTTCACATTGTCTTGACCCATCATGAAATCCTTCTTATAAGTTCACAAGGCTTGCGGCATACTTGGTATGATCAAAGAATTATTAGAGCCTTTGATTTCTATAAAATCATTTAATATGATATTGTTTTAGGTTACAGTCTGCTGTTCTACTGGTGACCACACACGCTGCATTGAGCTGATATGCATGGCTTGTTTGGGGATATCATCATTTTCTAAATTAATATTAATGTGTCATATTTATTGTCAACGAATTAAGTCTCAGTATTAGGTCTTGTGTCATTATCCTACCGGTACATTAAGATACACACCCCCCATATTGACATATGCTACGCATTTACAGTTGGCACAACATTCGTACTATGTGTCAATGTGGGGGCAAACCAAGTATCTGTGTTGTTATTGGTATCCCTACCAGGTCATATGGTACATTTGTACGGTTTGGTCCTTAAAATGCTTAGAATGGTTTGGCACTTAACATGCTTGAAATGATTTGAAAGTATGTGCTTATTTTTTATTTTTTTCCCGAATAGTTATTTATTTACTTTTATTTTTTACTTTTTTTATATATTTTGGTGAGCCTTATTGATAATCTTTATCAACTATCTATTCGCCTATGTACTGCATGTGTTATTCAATGTCCTGACCGCAACCATACCATAACTGTTTACAACCTTGACCATGCCACATGCTTATATATGTAATGTCTGAAGGATTTTTTTTGTTTACTCAATAAATTATGAGCAAGATCTTTCTCACCAATCATGATTTATGTGAGTCACTCTATGGGTAACAAATGCATAGGTTACTCATTTAGTTTGATTGAGGCACTAAGGGACATTCTCATTGCGAGTTTTATGTGAACAAATATGCATGAAGCAAACTTATCTTACCTTTTGCGTTTTGAATGGGTGGAGTAATTGCTCTGATAGTGTAGGTTTGGAAATTAGTGATCTAGAAAGTTGGTCTTGTGCGTTGTTTGGCATTACATGTTTGGAAAAAGGAACTTGTAGGTTCTCCAGACCTTTATTTGATTGGTAATCAATGCAAAGATTTTGAAAATGAGCCAATTTTGATTCTAAATGTCTCCCTTTGTCATCTCCATCTAAAGTGAATTTACTTGAATCCTTTGATGTATATACTGTAATCTGGTAACAGTTGAGATATCTGTAGATTTTCCTTGAGTCTTCCAAAATGACTTCAAGATGTAAAATAAGCTACTAAGGTATCAGCTGAGAGTTGTCTTACTTTATCCTACTAGCTTTGTGGTGGTAGAGGTGAAATATCACACTAAACAAGCCTATGGAATTATTCTCGAGTAACAGAAGGACCTGATGTCCTGCTTGTCTTCTTTAGAGAATCATAAAGTGTTTATTTTGCTTTGAGCCTGTCATTATCCTGCATGGGTATGAAATTGCCTAATGATTGACTAAACTTGTACATCTCGTTGCAACTTATAAATTAATTTGTAGGTATAACTTAATGGCAGTGAATGTGTATTTAGTTTATGAGAAGCTTGTAGATGTACATGAAGATATCGATAACAGATATGGCTGCTCTAACCACATATGTGCTTCATAAAATTATGAAGTACATATCTGAAAACAAGGAGTGTATTTATTGTTTCTTTGAAATGTTGATGGTATCAATGATATCCCTTAGGAAGGTATTGAATGCGAGAGACACCATTCAGTGAGTTGCTGTAGTGCCTTGAAATTGAAGGGAGAGGAGATTTTAGAATTGATGGATATGAGTAATGTATTCTTGTTGCTATGTTTAAGCAGATTCAAATAAAATTAGGAGCTTTAGCTCATCTTCTTTATTGAGATATTGCAGAGGCAGGAGACGCCAAGTTATCATCTTGCTGGAGGACTCTTGGTTGAAAATCCACTTGGCATCTGCACCTTGAAATTTTGATGCAATTTGTGGAGCGAAAGCGAATCAAGAGATGCATCCTTCAAGGTTTTCAAAACTGTCTGTCATAGTTGGAATTTTGGCAAGTTTAGAGAGGATGATGTTTTAAGATGTTCTGAGATTGTGGAAATCAGTGGATATTGTGGAAACATCAGTAAATTCTTTTGAAGGTTAATCTCTCATTGCTATGAGGATAGCTGGTGGAATTGGACTGAAAATAGAATCTATTCTCATATAAATGTATGGGGCTCTCGAGGGTGATAAGGTTGGCATCCAATTGATGAGTTTGCAATAGGTTTTGATCTAGAAAAGTCAATCCTTTTGTGATTGTTGATTAAGGAAAGAATTTCGGCGTGCAACAATGTTTGTTGGTGATTTGATAATTGATGATTCTTCTGTTGCCACAGGAAGATGGTGGATAAGCCTACATTATCCATTTGGGTCTTTTCTTGTTAATTGCTTGATTTCTTGGAGAATCTTGTAGCCTATTCCATATTCTCCAAAATTGTCACCTTAACTCTAATGTATAGAGATGAGTATGTGAGGACGTGATATCTGATTTCTTCTACTCTATAGCAGATGCATTGGAGCCATGAAACTACCAAAAGCTAACAAAAAAAATCTTTTAAGACTTGGGAAAATCAAGATTTTATGTCAACATTTGATCCTTCTCTATAAATGGGGGTCTTTCTTTGGAGAAAATGACTATAAATGAAAGGATATTTGCTCAACCTAATGGAGAAGATGCTATGCGTGTCATAAACAATAAGCAATAATATTGGAGTACTTGAAACTGGTACCAAGTGGCAAAATGGATTTCTAGGGCCTGCTCAACAATGAGAGTATGCAACTCATTACTGTGTATAGGAACTCAATATAAGCTTTTTGCAATGTTATGGAATAGTAATATGCAATGGAAGAGAATATTTCTGAACAACAAGACAATTTTCTAAAAAAAAAAAAGGATCTTCTATGATGAATTTTTGTAAGTTATTTTAAAAAGTCATTCTAACTAACACTATGAAATTTAGAAAAAAAAAACAATGGCATAAACTCTGGCAAACATTATTTTAGACTATTCTAATGTTTCATTAATAAATTTATTAATAAATTTCATTAATAAATTCTAGGGGAATGTAGTCGATGCTAATCTAGCTTCAAAAAATATTTATTTAATATATGAAATTGTATCCTAGTCATAATGAATAATTATTAAAAGGATATTAGGAGATGTCAAATCTTAAGTAAAAATTGCTAGTTCTGACCAGGGTTTTAAGTTCCAACGGGATGGAGGCCATTTTAGTTGTTCCATTCTATTCATATGGACAAACAGGATTGGTATAGGGGTGGCATACTGAAACTTAACCATGCAAGGAAAGGAGGAGGAGAAAAGAAAGAAAGGAACGAAAAAAGGAAAAAAAAAAAAGGAAGGAAAGAAAAAGAAAAAGGGTAAAAAGAAAAGGAGAAGAGAAAGAAATGAAGGAAAGAAGGAAGAAGGAAAATAAAAAAAGAAGAATAGTTTTGAAAGAAAGAAAGAAAAGCAGAAAAGAAGAAAAAAAAAATGAAGGGAAGAGAAACGAGGATGCTAGGACACTCCATTGAGACAACCATTAGGATAAGGTGAGACAGTAGGGCATTTTATTACAAGGAGAAATTAGAACACGCCCATTCTATGGGCTTTAAAACCTTGATTTTGTCAAAGAGGGTTTTTCAATGTTAGAAAGAGATGGAATAGAGATTTCAAAGCCTACTTTGCATCCAATGAAAATGATTCATGTGTTTCTATGTAGAGACACTTTGAACCATGCTATGCTGTACTGGTCCATACTATCCCATATTGAGCATATTATACTATACCCGTACAAAGTATCGAGTCTTAGTACATTAAACCAACCTACATATCGTGCATACCGACACTGTGGTAGTGTGGTATTGGGACAGGATGAGATAGCGAACTTTGCTATGAACATTTCTAAATATGGTTATCACTGTGGTAGGATGATGCCAAGCAATGACAACAAGATGCTGCCTTTGACTTGACCTTCATTTGGAACTTTTGTAAGATATTCCAAGCCCCTTGATGTACATGTCAACTTGTAATTTGCTAGATAGTGATCAAACATGGAAAACAATTAGTAAGAATATTTATCTTCAGGTCTAGTCTGGGCTATCTTGATCATAGTGTACCGTTCAGTGATAAAAGGTGAGTCGAGTCTAGTCTTTATCTCTATCATTTTATCTTCATCAATATTTATCCATACCATTTGTTGATTGCTTGGTTAATGGAAAACATGCATACTGTTTTTTGTTGTTTGGACTGGTAACTAGTTGGAAGACATTTAGCACATTGCTAGATGCAGAATTTCTTTCTAAGTATGCAATGTTTATGCAATAACTAGTTGGAAGACATTTAGCACACTTTTAGATGCAGAATTTCTTTCTAATCATGCAATGCATATGCAATGTCTTGGACTCGCAACTTTTTCATAAAATTAGCATATCAGCTGTCATGAGTTAGGAGTTAATCATAGCACCAAATTGTGGGAATTCAAATGTAATTAGATGTCTTATTGAAGGACCATTACAATTTTGCATCTGAAGTAAATGATAATTACAATTCCTGACCTTTTGCATTTGACTTTGTGGAGGACCTCAAAGCACCATAGCATAAAATACATGAATAGAAGTTATCAGATGAAGTTCTGGAAAGTGTTTCAAAGTTTCTTTGATCGTAGAGTGGATTTACTTGTAACTAAATTTGCTTTACTATCAAGATAGGCAAAGTTGGAGTGGTTTTTCACTATTGGTAAACAAAGGCGGTCCATTATGCCATGGTTGGCACATTCTCTGGGATAAGGAGTGCTGTCATTCTCTTTCCCAACAAAAATATGGATTTAAGTCATTTGGAAGAGTTGTGCGCACTAGTTGATCAGGGACCCTGCATTCAGTTGGTAGCATACAACCATCCTGGGCGATGCTCTAGGGTGTCACAATATTTTAACATGTCATGATTGCAACAATTTCAAGAAAGGAAATCAATTGGCTGATTAGGCTTTGAAAGTGAGCCTACTGTTTGTGATGGATTGTGACTTGAGAATGTTTCTGCCCTTCGTACTAATCTGTGGATTGTTATTTCGGGAGGTTCAAAAGTGGTAAGGCTTTTGTGATAAGGGCTCCATTATCAATCTTGTATCTGCATAAAGAGTAAATTGCTGCTCACTACCTTAAATAATGAGATTCGGATTAGGGTGAGAATGCCATGTCTCATATGTGTTGAAATTCCAGTTTTAAAATCTATCTGTAATCTGAGATGTCCATGATGGAGATGGAGTATCTGAGCAGAAGAGATGCACTCCAAATATGATCTGAATTACACCAAAAAAAAAAAAAAGAATTGGAAAAAATAGCAAGGTGCTAAGTTCTTTCTTTTTGTCAAGAATATATATGATTCTAATCTTGGAAAAATATATAGAATTCTGAACTTTGAAAGTTAATCATTAAAAAGAGCTAGCAAAGAACAATATTTTGTCCAGCAAGCCTTACAATTTGGAGACTTCATTTGGAACAATTATTGGATTTATACTCATCCAATTGGAACTGTTTGTAACTTGCTGTATCCATTTATTTTGAGAGTTAACTTGCATATATTGTTAATTTTCACGTATCTTCAGAAAACCTGCAAGTCATAATGTTATATATATATAGCATGTCTTCCACTCTATCATTATCTGATTTAGTTGTTATTTGGTTTGTTTCTATTTTGCAGATGATTGGCGATCAAGAGTTGGGATTCTTTGCCAATTTCCTTGGCATATTTATCTTTATTTTGGTAATTGTTTATCATTACGTGATGGCTGATCCAAAATATGAAGGAAATTAATCCTAAACTGTTGATGATTTAGAAACAGGGAGACTAGGAACTTTCATTGAGCAACCTTGATGGTTATACCTCATACTTTTTATGCCATGGAGACATTTGCTATTTAGTGTTAGAAGGTGGATATTCAAGTCACAAATTTGATGTTGGTTTTGTCAAGAGGAACTTTTAGTTTTCATGGTGCCAAAATGAACGGTTAACGCTCTCTGCTTTATTTCTGCTTTATATGCTTTATATGAGAAAAACATACTTTCTTTTTAGCAGTCCCTTCAAATCCTATAAAGTACGGATAGATCTCTGTGTTGACTCCTGCTGCGTCAGCTTGCCATTGTTTTTGCGTTTTTGCCTCTCTATAAACTAGTGAATTCCACATGGAGATTGATATTAAGGACAGTTTTTGAGCAAAACTTAGGCTGTTTCTTTCTTTTATTTTCATTTGTTTTTCAAAGTAAATATATCTTTGTTTTCAAATCTTTACAATTAATTTCAAACAATAAGAGTTTCATCGTACATGTTGTCGGTCTAGTTCATTTTTATTGGAATTTTGAGAACAAAAACAGAACAATGGACATACCAACAAAAGGAGCTGTTTTGCCGAGCATTTTGGAACATTTAAGAAACTGCGAGCAACGAATAATTTCCTTGCGTCCGACCTGGTATCCGGTTTATTATTTTTCTCATGAGCTCTTGGGGTGAACGTCGGATGCTAGCATTGTGAGCGGCTCTTGTCGGCCGTGCGCCGCAATTCTGGGGGCGTGGACCAAGTTTTATTGAATCTTTAAATGGACTTAACCTTTCTCTGGTACATGCACGTGAACTTTTAACAGCTGGGATCCTGGCGTCAATCTTATCTGGTTTGAGAATTTGCTCTATAAGCTCGTGCAGTTTTATTTAAAGAGGAAGGTCTGCTGTAGTATAATCTTTCAAGTCTGAATTATTAGAAATTCTTCATCCAAGAATTCAACCTATAATTGCGATAATTTTTAATTCGTTGTTTTGTTAGCTCACATACCGTATTTTTAAGCCATGTTTAACTGCCCAAAAAAGAAGTCATAATTTATATGTAACATTAAATACTGGGCACATGTCTGGGGACGTTATGGGCTTGAATTTTGATGCTACACTTAATACTTCTCTCCTAAACTTAACTCTATCTGGTTCTTTTTTTTTTTCCCTTCCCCGTGACATTTTCCTGAAAAATTAAAAACTACTTCATATAAAAACTGCAATTAACTCGTGAAAATTTATTTGGAAACACCTCTCCCCATCATAGGGAAAACTTCTTTTCTTTGCCATTTACCCTTGACTTCCATGTCCTAATTTTACATAGTTCCTATCATTACAAAAATCTGTGTAATACTCGGTTCACTGTAAACCAATAAAACCTCATGGATAGATTTAAATTTCCAAATGCGAGCCAATTCTTCGTACCTTTTGTTGCTTGAGTATCGGTCATGATAAATAGACTTGAGTCTTACAAGTCCTCAATTCTTCTAAGCCTTCCAGCATCCACAGTAAGATAGACAATTAATGGAAATTCCCTTTGCGTACTCCGTGATGAGATCCATGGCCTTCTCTCTCTCTCTCTCTTCTCGCCCTCCCAACGTAAGATGGCGAAATTACACTGACAGCACGATGTCCCGACTTATTCTTTTTAAAAAAAAGAAAATTGGTCCAATGTGAAAGGATTTCAACAGCCTGTCAGCCTTTTCTCGTAGGCAATGCCATCGGTCAACGGATTTCTTCTGCAAGACAGTAGACCCGTGACTCCTTGTCTTGGCCTTGGGAAGGAAGAAGGAATCATCCGGAGGAGGTGCACAGGGAAAACCTCAGTACCTTCTTCTCGCATAATGCTAAACATAAAAAGAAGAGAATACTAATGAGAACTGGAGTACAAATAGTCAGGTATGATCGACTACACTAAAGTTTAAAAGTTGATACAGGAGCACTCTTTCTGCCACCGATGGATTAAAGGGACAGAACACGGCAGCCTTGGCGTGGTTTCAATTCTCCATAAGCTTAACTTGGGTCACTTTCAGTGAAGTCTAATGGTACTGTTTCTGCTTTCGTTTCATTTTCTTATTTTCTTGATGAGAAATAAGGTGGGTAGATTAACCTTTTGGCCTAGACCTGGACATCATCCAATTCCTTATTACGTTTGGTGATATTGTCCGAACTTCAAATATCTTAGCACTCTATCAGCCAAACTAAATGATCTGATATTTAGGCCACTTGTTCATTATTATTCCCGCAACACAAGTAGTATACTATCAACTGGCATTTGCGAAATTTTTCTATTCCTCGATTTGCAAGCCTTCTGAGAGTAATGGTGATGGTAGAAATAAACTAATAAGAACAGATAAATATATAGCTCGATGCATCTGGCCATGCATGTAAGCCAAGCTGAATTATGGATATTCTAAATAATTCTCAATGATTTATTCATGGAAATAAAGAAATATGCACCTTCCTGCATTATTGATGGATGCAAGCTCAACTGATCATCAAAGAAACAAACATATTATTCATTTTCCATCCACAAGCTTAGGCTGGATTAATTAAATTGCAGTATATCGGGGCAAGCAAGCAGGTCTCTCCCCGTGCTCTTTTGTCCTGGTATCCGTGGTGGACCCGTGGAAATCGGTTGCCGCGAGCGATGTGGAGGCTTAGCTGGGTTGCAGTGCTTGAGCTGCACAAGTGAACAAATAACAGCGGGCAGAAGCCAACAAAAAAGAGAAGAGAGAGAGAGAGAGAGAGAGAGAGATGAGGCCAAGAAGGAGGAGAGGAGAGGAGAGGAGAGGGAAACACATGTGATCGTTCCCACCTATCGGGCATTTTGTAGAGGGCCCACTGGATCCCCTGTGGTGTATCTTTTGTCTCCCATCTCTGTGATGGAGGGTTCTTGCTTATCCTAAAAATGAAGAGCATCATGTTAGAGTGCCAAACATAAAGGATATATGGTTGCCAAACATACAAAATGGAGAGGTTATTCCTTTCACACCGCCATCTTTGCAACTTGCTGCGAGCCAACATGGTGAACGTGATTGCAAATAATATTTTAGATAATAATACAGCTGTTACCACTGATGTTATTATTGGATTTTCTGAAGTTTCCTGTTTTATTTAATGGCAATATATTCTTACTTCAATTTCCAACTAAATAGCTATCCATAAGTTTGTAGAATGCATGCATCAAACTTTTAAATTTGACTTACAGTTACAATATGCATAACTTATTAAAAGTTAGAAGGTTGAACATGCTAAAATCAAGGATAGCAAAAATTTATTTTTGTTAAACTAGCATGTCCTACTGAGAAGGAAGAAAGTTAATTTATATGTGAATCATAAATTTAAATGCCTTCAAGGTATTAAAAAGCAGTTTACTTACTATATTGGTAGCAACATTTGTGTTTATTACAACAATTTATGTATTTAGTTATGGGAAAAAAATACTACAAAATAAATTGTCATATAAAATATTTGACAATGTCAAAAATTTTGCAGTCGGGTCCAACACCAAAGCTTTATAGCTAAAGGTCCTACGCGACAAAAATCCTCTTTTTTTATGCATGCATTTATTCGTTGCGAGATTCTCATCTCTTCATCTTATAAATGAATGCTGCCTGATATATGTCTGAACTTGGCTCGGCCAGTTCACTCGAAGCATACAAAGAGCTTAGATGATCATCCAAAGGTCCTCACATGGAATGGGACAAATTAGGCCCAATAACGAGCTTTTGGGGGACTCATTGAGTGGTTCCTCTGTTGATTGTATTCTAAAGAAATACTTTATATATATATATATATATATTATGACAAGTAATCTCTGACATATGTATACAGTGAGAAAATAAATGTATATGTTAAGAATATAATTATATATAATGATGAATAAATATGTATATTAATAGAGTAAGCCCATGCAGTGGCAGATAAATGCACAAGCCCCATCTTGCCAAGAGCCTTTCCCTCACCCCTTCTAACCTCACGAAAGAAATTAATTTACCCCCGGGGCTCCTTAAATACACCACAAAGGCAACCCTTCCACCAACATAACCAACACTTCACCTCCTCTTCCCACTAGACTTATCCATACCATGACTTTCCTTCTCTCTCCCTTCCTCTATCTCCTCCTCCTCCCCTTCTCTACCTCCAGAGCCACTGACATCCCCATCTTCCACTCCAAACCCCCACCTCCACCCTCCTCCTCCCTCTTCGACTCCGTCCTCGCTGCCGCCCACACCGACCCCGCCCGCCTCGCCTTCCTCTCCCGTAAGACCACCTCCGTCCCCATCGCCTCCGGCCAGCAGCTCTTCCAGTCCAACTCCTACGTCCTCCGCGCCGGCCTCGGCTCCCCCGGCCAGCTTCTCCTCCTCGTCCTCGACACCGGCTCCGACGCCGCCTGGGTCCCCTGCTCTCCCTGCTCCTCCTGCCCCTCCTCCTCCTCCCTCTTCCTCCCCTCCAACTCCACCACCTACTCCCCCCTCCCTTGCTCCTCCTCCTGGTGCCCCGTGTTCCAAGGCCAACCCTGCGCTGCCTCCCCTACCGACACCACCCCATCCCCCTCCCCATGCACGTATAACTCCGGCTACGGTGGTGACTCCACCTTCACCGCCACCCTCTCCCAGGACTCCCTCCGTCTGGCCTCGGACGCCATCCCAAACTACGCCTTCGGCTGCGTTAACGCCGTCACCGGCAGTGCAACTAACTTACCTAAACAAGGCTTGCTGGGCCTGGGCGGTGGTCCCATGTCGTTGCTCTCTCAGGCCAGTTCGTTATACAAGGGGGTCTTCTCCTACTGTCTCCCGAGCTTCAAGTCATATTACTTCTCCGGTTCGCTCCGGCTCGGCCCGGTCGGGCAGCCCAAGAGCATCCGCACCACCCCGCTTCTCCGAAACCCGCACCGACCGTCCCTATACTACGTGAACCTGACCGGGATCAGCGTGGGCCGGGTCCCCGTCGCTGTCCCGCCCGGCTCGTTCGGGTTCGACCCGGCCACGGGCGCCGGCACCGTGGTCGACTCGGGGACCGTGATCACTCGCTTCGTTTCGCCGGTCTACGCGGCGCTGAGGGACGAGTTCAGGAGGCAGGTGAACGCGTCGGGTGGGTACTCGGCGCTGGGGGCGTTCGACACGTGTTTCAGCACGGACGAGGTGGCGAGGACGCCGGCGGTGACGCTCCGCTTGGAGGGGGTGGATCTGGTGCTGCCCGTGGAGAACACTCTGATACACAGCAGCGCGCGGCCGCTGGCCTGCCTTGCGATGGCGGAGGCTCCGGGGAATGTCAACTCGGTGGTGAACGTGATCGCCACTCTCCAGCAGCAGAACATGAGGGTGATGATCGACGTGGCGAACGGGAAGGTGGGGTTCGCAAAGGAAGTGTGCAACTGAGGAAGGAAGGAAGGAAGGAAGGAAGGAATCAGTTGTTATCTATATTTCTTTTTTTTTTTTTTTTTTTTGTACTCTTTTTGAGTCACGGGTTGGTGTCCTAGTGCTCTCTTTGTCTTGTTGTTTGGGTTCCAGAAGAGATGAGGTCTGCAAGGCTTCTGGCTGTTTCTACCATGAGTAGTAATAAAAATTGGGGCCAAAGGGCCAAGTGGCTTTACTAAAGCTTAGTATTGAAGTTAGTTACCCTTTGCTGGGTATCACGGGTCCATGGCATGCTCGAGCCAATTTTTGAGCGCAATGCAATAAAGGTCAAAATAGAAAAACTACTAGATTTATAAACTATAACCATGAGAAACAAACAGACAAATAACCTTGGTATTTAGATCCAAGGCTACTAAATTCACCAGAAAAACTAGATATCAAATCTAGATCTCTTTATATAAAAAGCCTAGATCTCAACCTAGATAACTTCGTAGATAATAAGAAGGAACTCCCATTACACTTAATAAGCAAATTCTTTAAATTAAAACAAAACATATTTAGCATTTGTAGCCTAACTAGTATAGACTATAAGCTATTAGCCATTCAGCACACATTAGGAAGATTTGATCTCTATTCGTCCGGACCATTTAAATATAGAACAAATCTTCATCCCATAGTCAAGCATGGTAGAACAGATCAGGATAGATCCAAACACAAACGATGTTTAGATTTCTTAGACATTTCTCAGGTGAAAAAACTGCTGGAAGGAAAGAAACCATAAATTATTCTCCTCTAAACCATAAATTAGGGAAAAGCCCATCTCGTCCTTAAAATTATGTTATAAACCCACCTTAATGCCTTCTTGCATATTTCTTCTTTTCGTTCATGTTTATCGTCGATGAAAGCTTGGGGGGTTTCTCTTCCCTCCAATTAATTAAAAAAAAAAATTAGCCAATATAATGTAAGGCTCGCCAGATTTCTAATAATTGTTTAGTTTTCATCGAATGCTAATAACTTGTTTCATTATTTATCATTGCAAAAATTTTCATCAAAAATATTAATCTTCATCACCGCTCTACTCTACGTGTAAGGAATTTTTTATCTTTATTTTTGTTTAATAAAAAATAATAAATCTTTGTCATTATTCTATCTTTATTTTGTCTCTATCCCCACTTTATTCACAGTGACATATATACATATATATAATTTTAGTAAAAATTATAAAATTAATAATATAATTAATTTTTTTAAAAAATATTAATAAATTTAAACTTATATTTATCATTAAAATAATTAAAATTTTAAATTTGATTAAATATTGAATATTATTCAAATAAACATACAAGGAGTCCGTAGTGTATGAAATTAATGGGATAAAAATAACCTTCGTTCTTATTTATGGAGATAAAAATAACCTTCGTCCCGTCTTCCAAACAAAGCGAGATGGGACGGATCCACGTTTCATAGGTTGAAATTACTATCTCTCGCAGCGGTTAAAATCCAACGGGACATCAGGGATTCGGCTACGGTTGCCATTAGTGGTTCTCACCCGTTATGGATGGAAAAAAGCATGAGCGAGGGCTGGCTCATCCAATGCCCACCGACTGGCTACTGACATCTGCAATCAGACAAAAGTCTTCAGTCCTTTACGGTTTCAATTATTGCTCGTATTCCTCTTTTTCCTCTGAGCAATTGAAAAGAAAAAAGAAAAAAAAACAAAAGAGCCAGTGTTCTCCAACCATTGGGTTGGGCCTGGGCTCATCTTCTAGACTTGAGACTCGGAATCATGGTTTTACTCCCAGCATTAGGGTTTTAACTGTGGTTTCGTGATGAATTGATTCACTAGATGATCAAAGAGAGCGCCAAACATGGCTTGGCTTTGGTTTGTGCCCGAACCAGCATCCGAGTCCAATTTATAAGCCGTGAACGAAGGAGATGGGCTTGGTCTCGGCGTTGCAGAGGCTGGCCAGAGAGCATTCTAACGCAATCAGATGATGCATGCCGATCATAAGAAGTGATGGATACGAGAGCCAACCTGACAAGGCTTGTGACTTGGCCTCATATGCCAATTGATGGATCCTTTTTCTCTCAGTAGAGCCATGCAAAGGAAACTTGTGACAGTCAAATATGTAACAGCTTATGTGAGTCCTTTTTTTTCCCTTTTACTCATGAAGACGGTGGTACGCTAGCACACCTGCTTCTAGTGGGACCCAAGATCTCATATGACCTTTCAAAGCTCAGTATTTGTAGATGCAAGACATATCCACACCAAGACATTTAAGTTATCTTGATTGCTATTTGGGCTTCAACTTTTTGGAGAGGTAGGGCTCCGGCGCAGCCAAAGACATCCAATCTTCCTTTACCAATCCGAAATAAACTTAACATGGGTACCATTGATTATTTTTATTTATGTTTTACAAAACAGATTAAATGTGATTCAAACTAAATGACTGATATAAATTCAAATAAAATGCATGGTAGATAAACTATTGGATTAGGTTCATTTCAACTATTAGAATGTATGGATATGTGGTATGGAGGTATAAGTTTTGATTATTTAGGTTCCTTAATGGTAAGACCTAATAGTCATTTCATTTTATCATCCAAACCTTACTGTTATCCTAATCTAACTCTAACTTTAATTGATTTCCTATATAAAGTGTTAGAGAGTTGTCACCCCCACTGAATGAATATAAAGTGAATGAGGAAAAGAAAGAATTGATGCTACACACAAGAAGATGATCGCACCCTTGAAGCTACAATTGATACGTGCTTTTATATATTTTTTATATGTAATTTAATATGAAATTAGGTGTTTTAATTTTTAGTATATGATGATTAAATTCTTAAATAAATACGATAAATTGTAGGATTGACTCTAGAATTTTAGGAATGAAACACAGGAGAAATTGGCCCTCCTTTACAAAGGCTAGCAGTGTATGCATGATTATGGGCCACTTATCAATTTATTCCACCAATGGTGCTCATTAACTCCTGTCTTTGTAAAGTAAAGCAAAAATTGAAATGAAGTTAATCTTCAAAAGCAATGACGATCCACGCGTTCCTTTTTATTTCATATTTTTGTTTTATTAACCTATCGATTTCATATTTGTATTTATGCAAGTGAAAACTATTCATCAGATCTTTCCTCTGATAAGATAATAACACTAGGAAGACCTAGTAGAAATTGGAATATAGCGTTTCTCAACTGTCTAATCTTTTGACCAATGTAAACAATGCATCATGTATGGGTGTGCTGAAACTAGTATTGGTGAACTGGATTTCAGTAGACCCCCATGATGTAGATGTGCTTGGCCCAAATTGGCTTAGTACGGTGATTGGGCCAAGCCCTCATGTTAACACCAAAACAAGACTCGGATTAGCTGATGCCATCCCCAAGCTGTTTCCAAAAGCTCCCTTGCCATCTTTGCATATCCAAATCCAATATTTTGAGAAGCACTTTGGTTTATTAATTATTATTATTATAGTCGTTAATGTTGATGTCGGAGCCTGATCTTACATGCATTAACTGAAGAATTTGCTTAGCTTGTCCCAAATAAAGAATGTCACACCACCTAGCTTAGCTCTTTGCAATCAAAGAAAGAATAATACCAAGGAGACTTTCCTTCGAAGGAAATCCTCAAACCAGCCGAGCAATGGAAAGAATCTTAGAAGTCTCTAGATGGGGCTCCAAGCTCTGAAAGCAAGAAAAATTCTTTAATTGTGAGGTATCGAAACAGTATTTATTAGCATTGGAAGGAGTTGTGCTGGAGTTAAATTCTTCTTGAATGACTTTGATCAGTGTTGAGTTTAAATGGGATTGGCCCATATCAATAGTTGTCATTATCGCAGTGATCATCATTATATCATCCAATGATTAACCCACATCTACATGGAAGGCAACCAATGGATTGACAACATGAGCCAGATGGGCGGTTGTGGATTCATGAGTCCCGACGCCTTCTCTTGCTTTTGTTAAAGCTGATTGAAAAGTTATTAATACGTTTGGCACTTGCCAACCACATCTTGCAGCATTTAACATTCACTAATCAAATTGGTCTCAATAATAGTCATCAATCAAAAGTGGGCAGGTCTAGCTAGAAAAGGCATCTTGAATGTAAGATCTAACTTGGCGGAGTATAACGTTAATTCAATTATATCTATTCTTAATGGAGTTTTGTTCTATTTCACTTGATGTACAACCACCTATGGTTTATGGTCCCCAACAAATCCATAGTGCTTAACGTTTGGTTTTGTTCCACTAATTGTAGCGTGGGCCAAAGTATTAGTCGAGTCCTTCGCACTAAAATATGTCGAGAGGAAAATGAGTAAAGAACAATAATTAATAATTTGTTCTCATGTTATGTGGACTTGTTGTGCACAATAGGAGGATAGAAATTGCATAAAAGAAAATTTTAATTTTTCACTCTCTTTTTTTTATTTTTTTATTTTTTATTTGGTTCACATTACTACATGATTTAATGAAGAAATCCTTTTAAAAAAAAATGTTATTAAACGTTTATTTTTCTAAAATTACATTTTATAGTATAAATTAATAACGTTTTTTTTGATATAAACAATTTAAATTCTATATTTTGTATTTTACTTTATAAATCTTATTCACTAATATGGTGATATATATATATATATAAAGCAACGGTGTAGTATGTAGATTAACGATCAGTAAAAATTCATCTTCATTCGTGATAAATTGTAGCAATCACATTAGAATTCTATTTTTATTTGTAAGCTAATCAGTCAAGAAATAATTGGTGCCCATAAATTTGTGATTTATTTAAGAGCTATTTGATTTATTTAATCAAAAATCATGCACAATTCCATATCTGGTGGCCTGTTACGTTAGATCAGTATTTTTCCCTCTTCCCATTAGATTTTATATATTCTTGTACCGTTCCATGTATTTTATACCTGAAGGTTTTTGAATCAGTTTGAGGACAACATATCCTTTATCTCGTATATTCTCTAGCGGTTATAATATCAACCATAAAACAATGGTACAACTTTGACCATAACATTACAATGTATTTTCTTGTTGATGCATGGATACGGCACCCATAGTAATTAATAGGAATCATGGCCCTTGTTTTACTAATCGGCTTGGGTAAAATGCATTCCAACATTTTGAAACCTGGAAACTTACTTCTTTCCCATCCTTTAAAAACCTAGCTATTTGTTCTACTTTCCCTTCTAAAAATTCCAGATTCTCAACCCTGGATTACAAAACCGTTGAACCGTCGCAAGCGAACGCATCAACTTGTCTCAAATAAAAACCCAACCATTGATGCTAATCAGGCTATAACTGCACGCCCATCCACCTATAACTGCACCATCGAAGCCAACCGTAGGCGATGCTACTCTTCCGGTGGAACCGTTAATCCCCCCCCCCCCCCCCCCCAACCCTAAGAATAAGCCCCATAATTTCGTATGCGAACCACAAACAAAATTAACCTCCCTCTTCCAAATTAGAAACACCTCCCTCCCTCCCTCCCTCCCTCCTTCCTTATAAATCACCCGAAAATTATCGCTCGTCGTGAGAGTGAGAAATAAGAAATCCAATCCCGTAAAAATCTCACCTCCCCGGGCGCGCTTCAAAGTCCCTCTCCCCTCCCCAGCTCTGGCTCATGGGGGACTTGATGATCTAATCCCGACGATCTCCACCGTCGGTTTGAGGGTAGAGGGTAAACAATGGAAGCCTGGCGCATGAAACAGTTGATCCTCCTCCCTCTCCAAATCCTCAGCTCCCGTGTTGCTCTCGTGGGTGGTAACCACACCGCTGCCCGCTTCTGTACTCGCTAGTCTCACCTCCCGCATTCCCCCCCCCTCTCTCTCTCTCTCTCTGTCTCTGTCTCTGTACCCCCTCCGTTCCAAGAACGATTTTCCTCCGTAAATAGACTTGCGACCAGAAAACCAGGAGCGCTCTTTTCTTTCGTTTTGGCTTTACCCGGGAAATTAGTAAGCGGTGACGAGATGAAGAAGGCGAGGGCCGTCGGCCGGCTCGGCGCCGTCGAGGTCGGCGGCGACCGCCTCGTGATCCGGCTCCCGGACCCGAAACTCCTGCGCCTCCTCGCCCGATCGGTGCTCCTCGCCCTTGTGATCATGCCCTTCCCCTGGCTACGAGCCGCGCTCCTCCGCCGCTCCGCAACCGAGGAAAGCGTCGCGCCCTTCGCCGCCGTCCCGCCGATCGACGACGAGGTGTTCGTGCTGCCGATGCTCCTCGGCGATCTGCGCCTCCGCGGGTTGCTCCGGCCCGAGGACCACGCCGTGTTCCTCGGCGACCCCGGCGTCCAACTCCCGTACCTGATGCAGAACGGGGTTGCCCTGATCTCCCACGACCGGATGCCGGCCGTCAATGACGGCTCCGTCGACTTCATCATCTCTGCCGATGAGGTGCTCGCCTCCGCCGGCCGCGCCGGCCTCGAATTCATCGACCGGGCCCTCAAGATCGACGGCATCGCCGCCTTCCGCGTCAGCTCCGACCCCCTGGAGCCGTTCCGCCTGCCGGAGAACTACCAGATGGCCTACATTCGCCGGATCGGCACCGCCACCATCGTCGCAATGAGGAAGAAATCGGCGGTGGTCACGGCCAAGGCCGACGTCTCCGCCGTAGAAGCACCGGCGGTGCAGCATCGGAGGGGGCGCCGGCTGCTGGCGGTGCCGGAGGCGAAGAAGGAGGCGCTGAACAGGCTGGAGGGCGTGCTGCTGGAGCCGCCGGGTCCGTCGAGGCGGCGGCGACCGCCGCGGCCGCGATACCTGCCGGAGCTGACGGGGGACTCGCTAGCGGGGTATCCGCGGCGGGTGTTCGTGGAGGTGGGTCCGGCGGGGGCGAAAGCAGGGACTGCGGCGGCGTGGTTCGAGCGCCACTACCCGAAGGGCGACGGTGACTTCGAGATCATCCGGGTGGAGGTGGCGGTGGGCGAGGCGGAGGCGGCGGCGGTGGCCGGGGCCGGCGCTGGCGGGATGGCGGAGTGGCTGGAAAAGAACGTCCGGGGGGAGGAGTACGTGGTGATGAAGGCGGAGGCGGAGGTGGTGGAGGAGGTGGTGAAGGGGCGGGCGATCGGGCTTGTGGACGAGCTCTTCCTCGAGTGCGACCACCAGTGGGAGAAGAAGAAGGGAAGAAAAGAGGCGAGAAGCCGGAGGGCCTACTGGGAATGCCTCGCCCTCTATGGGAAGCTTCGGGACGAGGGGGTGGCCGTCCACCAGTGGTTCGACTGATTGGCTCTTGAATTCTTTGCATCCAAAGGAAGAGAATTTGAGGAGCAAAATAGACGCAGAGAGGAAGAAGAAGAAGAAGAAGAAAGAGGAAAGGAGGGAAGGAACAAGGAGAGGGGAGGGAGGGAGGGAGGAGCGTATGGTAGGGAGGGAGTGTGGCAGGGAACGCATTCATTAAGGGGTGTGTGTGTTTGTGTTTTGTTGTTTAATAAAATGGGTTGCTAATTGGGCGAGTTTGCTGGGGGAAAAGGAATGCGTGTTGTGGGGTTTATTGTATGGGGGTTGGATTCATTTCTTTGTGTTTGTTTTGTTTGGCGTTAATAGGTCACTGTTGTATTACATGATGATAATTCTTTATAATGCCTTCATTTTTTTTTTTTTTTTGGGCTTATTTGATGGAGGAGGAAATGCTTTGCCCTTTTGATCAGATGCCAAGAACGATGCTCCCTTGTAGATCTCTTAAAATTAACGTGTACAACCTAATTCTTATTTCGTCGAGTGCTCTCACAAATTTGTTACTCAAACTCGCTTTATGTTCATTTTTGTGCAGGCTTAAAGTCTATGTTCGTTACCAGGCCGATCGGAAAACTTTCAGAATATGACACGAGAAGAGATATGTTGAATCCATGATCAAAAGCCATCTTACAACGCTATATAAGCCAGTATAAATACTCTCAATGGTACTTTTTGACAACAATACTCCAATGACTTTAACTTGGGCCCTATATCCATCCAAAGGGCATCTAATATGACTAAAATTCCAAAACTCTGGAGTAAATTCTCAATTAAATTGCACCTGTAGCTCTCAGTGATTTAGAAAATATCAGAATCTAGCTGAGAGCCATGAAGTATCAATTGAAGATCTTGAAGAGGTCATTCTAACGAGCTTAAAATCATTGAATTTATTCCTGTTGATAGTGGTTGTGATAGTGACGTTTGTAGCTTTTTTTTTTTTTTTTTGGTTTGGAGAAGATGAAATATAATTTTCTTTTTAATTGCCCAACTAGATTCTTGCAAAAAGTCCAAGCAGGAAGCTCTTCCTTTCTCTTTTATCTCCTTATTCGTTCTTGGGTGGATGTGAGTAGATTATGCACTAACAGGTTTATGTCGATTTATTTGTGTTGTTTGCCTTGACATGTCACTGTAAAAATTTCCTGAAGGCGACTCTAATGGCATTTTTGACAGCAGAATACCCAATGGGATTGCTGTTACGTGCAGTGAAATCTCTCATCCTGCTCTTAATTTTCAGTCAGGTTAAATGTTTTGCAAGTTTTATATAAAAAGGAGTAACAATTATAATAATGCACACGTAGCCAAGCCTAGCTCTTTTAAAAATTATAATAATTATTGTAGTAAGAAACAAAAGAAATAACTAGAAAAATAAGGAAAATTAGCACAGGCCTGAAATTCTTGCACTCAAATAAAACTTCTATTGGAGATTTTGTTTTTAATAGAAAACCTCTTTGAAATGAACAAAGAAAAACAACTAATTCAACGAACAAACTATATTTAGATGTGCTCTAACACTTGAATCGACAAATTTAATGATACATCATGATACAAAACTAGAACAGTTCATACAAATCGTGCAAAAATCAATACAAATAAAACAGACCCGGTTCGAGCTGGGTTTCAGGTTCATGCTGGAGTTCAAGCCAAGCCCAAAAATGGATCAGGCCCTGGCTTTAGGCCGAAGCACGGTGAAAGTACTTCCAGCGTTAGCTGTGAGTCAAATGCCTCCAGGCCCTACACAGAGTCGTGCTTTGTCTTCAAAGGCAATGAAGATGTTCACCAACTGGATCAAATTGCAGCTGACATGGCCAGTGGTCCTTGCCTTCCAAATAAACCGAGCCAATAGACCAACTTCGAATGTTGTTTGATAGCGTCTTCACTCCTCTGACTCACTGGAAGGATGGCAACAGCCAGATTAATCTGATTCTGAGAGTCTCCAACTTCAAGGCGTTGAACGAAGAGATGGTCAATTTGTTTCACTGTGCTCATTGAAAAGGAAGTCAGTAGTAGGCAACCGCATCAAAACAAATTCCCTTAAGAAATATAGAGGTCGTCCTTGTGCCTCAAATTTCCACGCCCATTTGTGACTCTTTGCTACCTGCTGAAGAGCTGAGAGATAAACCTCTTGGGGTGGCTGTTTTAGCACTGTCGCCCCCCCCAACAACAGAGAACATCATCCCCACCGGTTGAGGCCAGAGGAGTACATGGAATCTGGATGCATTTGTAGAGGGCAATCACTGATTTGTAAGCTGGAGAAACATTGGCTGACAAACTCTTTGGTTCATCTTCAATTACGTGGAAAATATACATGTACTATTGTATAAAGGTGTACATGAGTCGGATCGAATCGGATCAGTTTAAAGTTATTTTGGGACCAACCCAATTTGAACCAAATTTTTAAAATTAAAAGTGAAACCGAGCTCGCTATTCATATCAAACTTCATATGGTCAAATAATAATCTAATTATTTAGAATAAAAGAAAACATAATTTTTAGACAGATCGATTATTTACATATGCTTGTAGCATCTGATTTTTAACCATAGTACAAATAAAAGCTCATATAATATTTACGCAGGAATCGATTCGGTTTATATTTGATTTTTTAAGAAATTCAAATTAGAATTAAACCAATTTTTTAAATTTTAAAATTTTTAAATAAAAACTAAATTGAGAGATAAAAAAAAAAAAAATTCATTCAAATTGAACCAAAATTATGTTTTGTATCAATTTTATAGTTTAGTTGTTTTTTTTTGCACAACTTTGCTGCTGTGAACTAAGTTTAAACTTAAAACTTAACTACATGATAATGATAATAATTTTATCTTACTCTGGTCTCTCAATCCATGGTCCATCTTGGGTTTTCTGGATTGTTGCACTGATTAAAGTTACGCTCAATTAGGCTCTTTCCGTGTTTCATAATGTTAGGCTTAACTCGGCTTAGCTCATAAGATATTGGGCCGGTTCACACCCGGTTCTCTATTGGAAGTCGACGACCTAGAACTGTCAACAGCAACTAGTATGGATTCATGCATGTAGAGAAATTAATCCAGAACTGAAACTGAATCAAGCCTGGTCTACTACCTAAGGTTAGGCTTATTTGCGAACCACGCCCCGTTCCAAACCCCTGGATTTCGTTCACAAGGTCAAAAACCGCGCTTATCCTCGACGCGCAATGAAATTAGTCCCTAGTATCATCAGTGCTAATGACCGATGGCCATTTGTCATTGCTGTTTATAATATGAAAAGCTTGCGTCATATCTACGTTGGAGATCGATTGTTTTCTTAGGAATTTATACGATGGGGTGCACGCGGAAACTCCCTTTTATCAAGTGACAACAATATTAGAATATGACAGGCTAAGACTTTCATAAAGTGGTGTACGAATTTATTTTTTTCGTTAGAGCTTAGCTGCAATTGCTCCGTTCTGTGCTTTCCTCTTTATTCGTCTTTTATAGCAATCATAACGTATGTTTTGACGGAGATTGACACAACTAAAATAAAATAAAATAAAATAATAATAATAATAATAAAACTATAGCGTTCCATGCAGAATGTAAGATCCGTTCATTCATTTTGTCTCTTTCTTCTTCAAAATCTATCATTTTTTTTTCGTTTTTCTTTTTAGGAGCGGAGATACGTATCTATGGCCTTGGTTGGAACTTAGGAATTGAGTTGTCTAGCTTTAATTTATTCCAAATGCAACTGAGGAATTATAAAACCTTATCTTCACTTGCTAGCTTACATCCATGCCTCCACCTTTTTGCCCAAACGAGAAGAAGGGATGGCAGGGGATGGCTAAATACTTGGTGCTGTAATTAATAAAAAATTTAAGAACATAAGAGCATAACGATCTCGAAGTATAAAATGATAGTCTAGATGAAATTAAAGTTTAATTTTTTTTAAAAAAATTAAAAAATACGATGGTTGAACCCATATATACGTACGTGAGAGAGAAAGTTAGAGTTATATAGAACACCCACATTAGATCAGTTGTTATTTTGGAAAAACATATTAATATCCAGACCTTTATTCCAGCGGTGAACCAAATAAACTCTCACTCAACCAATCAACCAAACTAAAAATCTATATAAAACAAAATTAAAAGGCACTGCAGCTAGAAGATGACGATACCTATCCCCACACATACGAAGAAAAATAATGGAAATTAAAACTAGCTCCTTGAGCAACTTGAGACCATAGATCAAATTATCAAGCACCAAATTTTACAAGCAACTGAACCATGCAGACAAAAGGAGAGCACTCGAACAAGAAAATCAAACACTCCAACAATATTGGGAAGGCGCAAAGGAAAAAAGACATGAAATCAAGCAGTAAAGCTAAACAGCAGTAGTTATGCCCAAGAGATGAACACAACCTCATGGACAAGCAGACACCAGCAGTACTCCCATTCATGCAAAATAAATCTAAACGCTCTGGTCCAGACTTGTCATTACGAGTGGCCTTCTCCACCACTGCTGGGGCCTTCCTTCATGGGTTGAACGTTCTCCATATCCACTTTAAGTTCATTGTCTCCGTGCACCTTCATGGAGGGTGCAAGAGGGCATTCCACCATTCTTTTGGTATCTTGCATGAAGCTTGTCCTGCACTCCCAAGTCTTTTCCATCGCCAAAGGCCTTCCCTGAGAAGCCAGAGTTTCAAAAACAAGGATCATGGCAATAAGAAGAATGCAAGGATAGGACTTGTTGGACGCCATGTTGGGCGGGGTGGTGTGGTTTAGGGGGAGAGCTATATAAGATGGTTATTGCAAGCGAAGGCACTCCCTGCTCATTGCTCATGCTCCACAATTCCTATATAAAGACCGTGAGGGATGAATGCCACCGGAATTTCCTCATTAATTATTAGAGGAGTTGCCTTTTCTTGTTGGTAACAATAGAGTTCACTAACATTTTAAGTTCATCTGCTATTTTAATTAATTTATTAATAAATTAAAATTATGTAATCTTAAAAGTTTAAGTAAAAATTTATTGATAGTAGAGAAATTAAGTTATAAGTATTTTATTATTATTTTTTTCATTAATTATTTTTGAGTGTTACGGGTGTTTTCTAAAAGTCAGATGCTACTTCTTTTCTTTTCGAAAGATACTTAAAGGAGAACTCCATATCGTGCGCATGTGCTATGTAATCTTACATCCGAATGAAGTTTGTCGTATTTGAATTAATTTAAAGAAAGAAAAAGGTTTCAGCAATCCCATTACCCGCCTCCTGTTGGATCATTAATCCAACGTTGAGCTTATATGTAAATAATTATGTATTGCAGGCTATCAAATAAATTTAAGCCCAATTAAAAGTGATCGATTAAGTATTCAGTAATTTGGGCTTTAATATATCTGATAGGGTATGGACCTTTAATGTGTAGAGACTCAAGAAATTATTTCTATTTTTATGATGGGCTAAAATAGAAATAAAATTAGGTTTTCTCTATATATAGTGGTCATGGTCCCCAGATCGCACGAACAGAGACATTCTTTTTGACATCCCATCATCAGAGAAAAAAAAAAATATTGAGAGAAACTGAAGGACTCTCTCTAAAGTGGACGTGTTGATCTGGAAGGCCAACCGCTCGACTCTAAAGGGTAATCAATCGATATGGACTCAGGTACGCTTCCACTTATATATTTAATTTTATCTTGGTGATCCAACATGAATGATCCTGTTATTTTGGGTGATGGTTTTCACCAAAGGGAATTCCATAAATTTCTAACAAGTGGTATCAGAGCGCCTTCATATTGAATCATCGAGATTGAATTACAGAATAAATTATTATTATTATTATTATTTTTAGAATAAACGAAAAGAAGGAATTCAAAATATTCTTTCTCTTTTTCATTCGGGTTTCAGACTCTTGCCAACAGTTTTCGCCATCACCGGCATCAAGTTTTTTTTTAAGCGTGACGATCAGGCCACGCTGGTGAAGGAGCCACAGCCATCAGGCCATGGCATCTATGGCCACACATTAAGTACAGATCATCATTAAAAAAAAAAAAAGGGGACAGGCGGTTTCTTCATCGCCGACCATAATGGAGATCGGCACGGGTCTTTACTCGCACCGATGAAGGGACGTTGCGACCAAACAGTTTTCTTTTTTTTTTTGGCAAGTAACCCGTAATAGTTTCTTTCCTTTCTTTCTTTTATTTTTATTTTTATTTATTTATTTATTTTTTTGGTAAGTGATTCGTCACAGTTTCTTTCTTTTTTTTTGGATCTTTTCTAAAAAAAAAAAGGAGAGTTTTTTTTTAAGGGACCGAGTCAGGGGCTAGTGTAAGACCAGGGTTAGCTCATCCGACCAGCCTTGACCTGGTTACAGGTTAATCGATGCATCAACAGGTTTAAGGATAATTTTTTGGTGTAACTTTAACTTCAAATATTGGTATGTTTATATATATTTTGAGATGGATTAATTAAAACAACATGTCACCAAAGTGACATCTCTTGTAGAAATTAATTTTATTTCAAAATATAAAAGGTTATGTGCATATAGTTTATGTAAATATTCATCGGCCCAAAGGAAGATCAATATTTAACATAATTGCATCTGTACTTATGGTAACAAATGCGTGATGGTTATTCAGTTTTACATGTGAATAATAAATCGGCCCAAAGGTAGATTCATTATTCGATATGTTTTTATTATCAGTGTTTGATTACTACCAATATCACTCACAAGTTACTATTTTGTCCAAAGATAAAATATTAATGAGTGTCTGATATTTTGGGATGGGATTTACCTTTATTTGAATTTATTTTTGCTTTAAGAGGAATATGAGTTTGTTTTGTTGTTCTCTATCCAGCTTACAGTCCTACTAACATTACTGCCAACATCAATTTAATTCCTATGTTGAATGGCTCAAACTTCAAGTCCTGGAAAGAAAATCTATTGATAGTTCTTGGAGTCATGGATCTCGACCTTGCGTTAAGGACTGACTCTCCTTCACCTCTTACAGATAAGAGTACTTCGAAAGATAAGAGGGACATAGAAAGGTGGGAGAAATCAAATCGCATGTGTATGATGATCATGAAGAAGGCCATTCCAGAAGCATTCAAGGGCACAATGTCTAAAAAAAATAACTACTGCTAAGGCTTTCCTTGAGGATATTGAAAAGAGATTTGTCAAGAACGAAAAGGCTGAAATTGGTACGCTCTTGACAAGTTTAATTTCAATGAGGTATAAGGGGAAAGGCAATATCAGGGAGTACATCTTGGAGATGTCTCATCTTGCTTCCAAGCTGAAAGCACTTAAGCTTGACCTCTCTGAAGACTTGCTAGTGCATCTGGTTTTGATATCCCTTTCGGCACAGTTTAACCAGTTTAAAGTGAGCTATAATTGTCAGAAAAAGACTTGGTCTCTGAATGAGCTCATCTCACACTGTATTCATGAAGAGGAAAGGCTTAAGCAAGATAAGACATAGTGTGCTCACCTAGCCTCAACTTCTAAGGATAAAAGAAAGAAAAGAAAGAAGGATAAGGCTGCAGATACGACACCTCAAAAGAAATAACAAAAGAAACCGAATGATTCGGAAGGCACTAGTTGTTTCTTCTGTGGAGCTGAAGGACATAAGAAGCAGTGCACTAACTATCACACATGGCATGCTAAGAAGGGTATGCTTCTTAATTTGGTTTGTTCTGAGGTTAATTTGACTTCGGTACCTAGACATACATGGTGGATAGATTCTGGTGCAACAACTCACATCAGTGTGTCTATGCAGGGTTGCCTGAGTTGTCGAAAGCCAAATGATGCTGAAAGATACATCTATGTGGGCGATGGCAAAATGGTTCCAGTTGAGGCAATAGGGAAATTTAGATTATTGTTAAAGACTAAATTTTATTTGGATCTTGATGAAACTTTTATTGTACCATCTTTTAGATGGAATTTGATTTCTATTTCTGTTTTGGACAAATATGGTTATTTTTTTTCATTTGGAAATGAAAAATTTAGTTTATTTCATGATTCAAATTTGGTTGGTTCCGATTTTTTGTCAGGTTATGATAATCTTTAGTCAATTGATTTAATTGCTTCATTTAATAAATCCTTGCATTTAAGTACACGAGGTACTAAGAGAAAATTAACCAGTGAGAATTCGGCTGTATTATGGTACAAGAGATTAGGTCATATTTCCAGACGGAGAATAGAGAGACTTGTGTCAGATAAAATTCTCGATTCCTTAGATTTCACAGACTTTGATGTTTGTGTTAATTGTATAAAGGGAAAACAAACCAATAAAAGGAAATTTGAAGCTAATAGGACTCTGGACGTCTTAGAACTTATACATACGGATATTTGTGGCCCATTTCCTACAATCACTTGGAATGGTCAACAATACTTTATAACGTTCATAGACGATTTTTCCAGATATGGCTACATATATCTCATTCATGAAAAGTCACAGTCGTTGAACGTGCTCAAAAAAATTATAAGGCTGAAGTTGAAAACCAACTCAGTAAAAGGATCAAAAGCATCAGATATGACCGTGGTGAAGAGTAGAGGAATGCGGTATTGTCCCACAGTATACCATACCAGGTTCGCCCACTACGAATGGTGTTGCTGAAAGACGAAACATAACGCTTAAGGATATGGTAAGAACTATGATTAGTCATTCTAACTTACCAGAATCACTATGGGGAGAAGCACTTAAGACTGCAGCATATATCCTTAATAGAGTTCCAACTCAAGCAACTACCAAAACCTCTTATGAACTCTGGACGGGCAAGAAGCCTAGTCTAAAGCACTTGCATGTTTGGGGATGTCCAGCTGAGGCAAGGCCTTATAGGCCTAATGAAAAGAAACTGGACTCAAGGACGGTGAGCTGTTATTTTATTGGATACTCTGAAAGATATAGGGGGTACAAGTTTTATGATCCCACAAGTAAGTCGATTTTTGAGTCAGGAAATGCACAGTTCTTTGAGGATGTTGAGCTTGTAAGGGGAGATACAGTTAGGGACTTTATCTTTGGGAGGAATATGTTGATATTCCCACAGATATCATTGGCATTGATCAGGATCTCATTCCTGACCTTGTTCAAAACATAATAGATCAAGACATTATCGGAGAACCTCCTATTCAAGAAATTGTTTCAGAAGAACAAGCTCCAACATCTCAAGAACCTATGCCATTAAGGAGATCCACTAGAGAGAGGAGAAATGCAATACCAGATGACTACATTGTATTTCTCCAAGAGCATAAGGTAGACATTGGAATAATGGAAGATCCAATCAACTTCCATCAAGCCATGGAAAGTTCTAACTCTCACAAGTGGATTAATGCCATAATGAGGAGATTAAGTCTATGAAGGATAATGATGTCTGAGATCTTGTCCCATTACTTAAAGGTGCGAAACCCATTGGTTGCAAATAGATATTTAAGACCAAGAGGGATTTGAAAGGTGATGTGGAAAGGTACAAGGCTCGTCTTGTCGCAAAGGGTTTTACTCAAAGAGAAGGCATTGACTATAAAGAGACTTTCTCTGCAGTTTCTTCGAAAGACTTTTTCAAAATTATAATGGCATTAGTGGCGCATTTCAATCTTGAGTTACATGAGATGGATGTGAAGACGGCGTTTCTCAATGGTAACATTGATGAGACGATCTATATGGTGCAGTCAGAAAACTTTGTGTCAGGAGACCCAAAGAATATGGTTTACAAACTTAAGAAATCCATCTATGGACTCAAACAAGCATCTCAGACAATGGTATTTCAAGTTTCATCAAGTGATTATCTCATTCGGTTTTGAGATGAATTTGGTCAATGACTGTATATACCATAAGTTCTATGGGAGCAAACATATTTTTCTGGTTTTATATGTCGATGACATCTTGCTTGCCAGCAACGATATAGGCTTATTGCACGAAACCAAGAGATTTCTATCTAAGAATTTTGAGATGAAAGATCTTGGTGACGCATCTTTTGTGTTAGGCATACAAATACATCGGGATCGCTCTCGAGGTATTCTCGGATTATCACAAAAGAGCTATATCGAAAAGGTTCTCAAAAGATATGGCATGCAGGATTGCAAACTAGGTGATACCCCTGTGGCTAAGAGAGACAAGTTTAGTCTTAATCAATGCCCTAAGAATGATTTTGAAAAGAAGGAAATGCAGAAGATTCCCTATGCCTCAGTAGTAGGGAGTCTGATGTATGCTCAGGTTTGTACGCGTCCGGATATTGCATACGTTACTGGGATGTTAGGCAGATATTTAAGCAATTCAGAAATAGACCATTGGAAAGCAGCTAAACGGGTCTTGCGGTACTTATAGAGAACAAAAGGTTACATGCTCATGTATCGGGGGTCAGATAAGCTTGAGATCATTGGGTATACTGATTCCGATTTTGCTGGATGCCAAGATAGTATGAAATCTACATCGGGCTATATCTATCTGTTGGCTGGAGGTGCAGTTTCCTGAAAGAGTGCTAAACAGTTACTTATAGCATCTTCCACCATGGCAACAGAATTTATAGCATGTTATGAGGCGTCCAATCATGGAATATGGCTACGAAATTTTGTCACAGGGCTGTGCATAGTGGATGATGTTAAAAGACCACTTAAATTATTTTGTAACAATAAGTCAGCAGTTCTATATTCCAACAACAATAGGAGCTCAACGAAGTCAAAGCATATCGACATCAAGTTCCTAGTTGTTAAAGAAAGAGTTCAGAGTGGACAATTGTCTATAGAGCACATCGGAACAAACTCCATGATTGCAGATCTGCTTACTAAGGGATTGCCACCCAAAATGTTTCATGAGCATACTGCTCGTATAGGTGTCATGTCACTTGAAGATATTTAGTTTTAGTGGGAGTTTGTAATTTTAGATGCTTGCATAGACATTTTTTTTCAGTTATTTCAGTTTATGGATATTTTGAGGTTATTTTTGCAGAAATAAAGTTTTTTTTGGTTTGTTTACACTCTGATTTTAGTATAATCTGATCTCACTAAGGTTTAAGGGAGGACCAATTGGAAATAAGCATGTTAAGATCATATTGCATGAAATTTTTATGCTACACATCCACACCATGATCCATGTCATTCAATTGTATCAGCATATGTGACCATTGATGAGTTGAGTTACGATAGATGTAATAAAGACCACTTTGATCCTATGTTGGTGTGATTGATGGACCGGATTGGTTGCAGATATATTTCGGTAATGACAACAAATTTGATCTCATTCAGTTATATCTGGCAAGGCATAATTATAAGGTTACACATATAGCCCAAGTGGGAGATTGTTGGATCATTAATCCAACGTTGAGCTTATATGTGAATAATTATGTATTGCGGGCTGTCAAATAAATTTAAGCCCAATTAAAAGTGATCGATTAAGTATTCAGTAATTTGGGCTTTAATGTATCTGATAGGGTGTGGGCCTTTAATGTGTAGAGACTCAAGAAATTATTTCTATTTTTATGATGGGTTAAAATAGAAATAAAATTAGGTTTTCTCTTCTTTTTGACATTCCATCATCAGAGAGAAAAAAAAAACATTAAGAGAAACTAAAGAACTCTTTCTAAAGTGGACGTGTTGATCTGAAAAACCAATCGCTCGATTTTAGAGGGTAATCAATCGATATGGACTCAGGTACGCTTCCTCTTATATATTTAATTTTATCTTGATGATCCAACATGAATAATCCTATTATTTTTGATGATGATTTTTATTAAAAAAATTTTCATAAATTTCTAACACCCCCGTCGTAATGGATTCTTGGCCTACCTCTTCTTTTTGATGGCTAAAAGCATAGGTGACATCAGCTTCATGGCCCGGATTTCTATCAGGAACTTTTACTTACGTCCAACATCAAACATTCCTTTTGGTGCATGATTCAGGTGACGCAGCCATCAAGCGCGTTTGGAATGTGTCACGGACCAAATTATTGATGAAACTCAAGGCTTGCCATGCAAGGCACTTGTTTTACCAGCTGGTCTAACATGAAGCAACATGCATTCAGAGCAACAACAGAAGAACATTAATTACTTGACCATAAGATTTATGGTAAAAAATAACATATGGTAGCCGTTAGTGCAGTTGAGCAATAGTCACTGTCTTTGACCATGGCCATTGTCTTTTAGCACGATTTGCCTGCACCTATTTCACCAACCAAACGCGCTAGAGTGTGAAAATTTCATTGCATTTGGCTAAGTCTCGACCAATGGCGTCGCAATGCCATCCTAAGATGAGCGCACCGAGAGTTATACCGCTCCAAAGATATCGCCACCACCGTGGCCGCACCTCATCAGCATGCACTAATGCCTGCTCCCATTTCCTTAAAGTCGTCGCTCATTTAAAAGTTATTCTCTCTTAGAGGAGAAAGAATGGAGAGAAAGGTATTCTATCTCAGGACACCAAGAAAGAATGGAGAGAAGGTTACTCACTCTCTCTTTCTCTCTTTGTGGTGTCTACTTCTACCTGCTTGTCAAGCGAATATCTTGATTCTAGAATCTGACGACTTCCAGCAGGCATTGATCAGGACTGGCACGACGTACCTAAAAGACATGCATGCATGACACGGATTAGATGAGATCAGCCATTACCATCCCTCACTAGTCTTGCTCTAACGTAGCACCTAGCTTGGCGGGGATAAAAATAAGAAAACTGAGAGGTCAGCGACGAAGCCTTGCCACACGTAGAGGCGCGCCATGCACGTGTTGCGTTGTGTGGGCTAAACGCTAGTTGTTATCGTTCGAACTTAATTCTAACTTGTGACGTGGTGGCCCGAGCGTAGGCACTACTGTGTACATATTTTTTTTGGTATGATGATAGAAAACTAAAACAGCATAACTGCCATAGCATGCATATACCCACAAACCTGAAGGTGCTATAAAGTAAAATGTAGACAGTGTGAAGTTTAATGGGTGCGCGACACGCAGCGCGCTGCATGCGCTTTGGCGCGCGCGTGCCCATGCGTGCGCACATGGGCGCAGAGGAGGGCTCAGCCCTTCCCTTGCTGAAGAAATGGCAGAGGGAGGGGACTGCCAGTCCCCTCCGTCTCTTTCTCCCCCCTCCTCTTCGCACGCTCCCGTCACCGTTGTCGCCCTCCGCTCGTCCCCGACGCCTCGCCGCCGGCAGGTAACATCCCCTTACCGGTGAGGATAGAGAGAGCGTGTAGAGAGAGAGGGAGAGGGCCGCAGGAGGGCCTCCCCTGACGCGGGAGCCAAGCCGGCTCCCGCGCTTGGTTCGGGCCCGGCAGCGTGCCCGCCGGCTCACCGGGCCTGGTCTCCGGGCGACAGCCCCCATCGGCGCCGGGGTGGCATTCGATGGGGTCCAGCCGGCTGGAGGAGGCCGGCCGTGCTGCCGGCAAGGGAAGAAGGGGGAGGGCCATGGAACGGCTCTCCCCTTACTGTGGGTTCAGGCTTGGCCGTGTGCCCGCCGGCCCGTCGGGCCTGGGCTCTGGCCGGCGACCCCCGTCGGTCTGGGCGCGCGTCCGGCGGGATCCGGCCGGCCGTATCGCCGGCGGGGGAGAGAAGGGAGGAAAGGGCCGAACGGCCCTGCCCTGTCGTGGGAGCCAAGCCGGCCCCCGCGTTGGTCTGGGCCCGGGCTCCGGCCGATGGCCCCCATCGGCGTCGGGGCGGCGTCCGGTGAGGTCCGGCCGGCCAGTGGTGGCCGGCTACGCCGCCGGCACAGTAAGGGGAATAAGAAGAAGAGGAAGAAGAAGAAGGAAAAAGAGAGAAAAGAGAGGAGAGGGGGGTGGCCACCGGCGGCGGCCGGCCTGGGGCGGGTCCTCGGCGGCCAGCCAACCCCCGGGGAGGGCCGGCGGCGGCCCTAGGCCACTGGCCATCAACCACCCCTGGTTCACCTGAACCAGGGGTGAAACAGAGAGGAAAAAAACTGGGACTGGGCCGGGTTCGGCCCAGTCCAGTTAGCCAGTTTGGGCCGAATTTTTGGATCCCAAATTGAGCCCAGCCCAATAAAAGAAAAATATGGTTGTGATCAGCATGGATCCTAGTTTGTCGGAGAATTTTTATTTCCCCATTTGGGCTACTATATTTGGAGATATTCAAGCCCCAAGTTGGGCCCAGGATTAGATTGGGTTAAGTATAGGAGTCAGTTTGACATCCTAAAATTGAAATTTAAAAATCTGAAAAATTATGTTATAGGTACCCAGAGGTCCTTACAGCTGATTTACGCTTTGGGATTAGCATTGTGAGGTAAGTAAGCCAGTTATAATGATTTTTTAAATCATTATTAAATTATGCCATTATTGAAATAATGAAATTGATTTATAGTATTATTTGAAAAATGATATTGGTGGTACCACATTTATGCAAATGAATTATTTGACTTGATTATTACTAATTTTGGTAAATTAAATTGGCATTTTATACATGCAACTGGTTATTACATGATTATGTGAAATTACCAAATTTGGTAAATATGAAAAGTAAATTGATATATGTTTGTTGTTATGCGAATAAATGTTATTTGTAATTGTGTTATTATATGTCATCACGGTACACATTACATGTTATATGACTCCGGGACCCACCTCCATAGAGGGAATATGTGGAGAACACACATTCTAAGGATGTGCTGTGACAGGATATAGCATTATATGCTAATTGACTCCGGCACCCTTTCTCCACTAGGGCGTACAGGGAGGTTACATCATTGGGATGTTTATTACGTGGACGTGGGACATTAGTATAAAATGAGATTTACAGTGATTTAGAATTGAAATGGTATTTTGAAATATTATTTCATAATAATTGCTTTCAATTTATTTGAACATAAGATTTGTATAATTCTATAATATGATGAAATATTTTTAAATTTGGAAGCATGACATGTATTTGACTTGGTAAAATTTTTATTTGGCTATGTCATATAATAGTAGGCTTACTTACTGAGTGTAAACTCATTAATTCTTACAATATTTTTTCAGAGCCACAAAATTATCAGGGGTAACAACAGGGGTAATTGGGAGCTTCTTGATGTAAATTGATTATATTTTGTTATATGTAACCCCATTTGGATTTATTTTGAAACTTTGGTTTGTTGCCCAACATTACATAATTTGTATTATGGAGGATTAAATTTTGTATGTTATATAGTTGTTAACCCTCCTTGTTTATAAATGATACTGTACTGGATGCCTTGCATGCCTGGCATGCGGCGAGCTGTCACCCCTGGGCCACCACCAACTGGGTCCGGGGCGTGACAGCTTGTAGTGGTATCAGAGCAAGGTTTGACATTAGGGCTAAATACATGAATAACTCTAGGCCAAATATTGACATGACATTAGGAGGGTAATAACTCTAGGAAAAATTCAAGTGACTTATTTAAAAATGCTTGAGATTTGGTTTTTTATTATGATATTGATTGAAACCTAACCGTGGCAGGATTTCATAATGCATCGTCGCACCAGTGGTCAGCGACATGAGGGGGACTCTTAGGCTGGTGACCCTGACTAGTAGGGAGGCCAGGAAGCCTCAGCATATGCGGGTTCCGTTGCCCCAGTTGGCAACGACCCACAACAGTTACAAGCCGAGTTGCTCCGGGCCTTCTTGGGAGTGACTCAGGCGGTACAGGCCATGCAGCAGCAGATTCAGCAGATACTACCTGCTATATCTGGCTCCCATCCGCGGACTCGCCCGCCCCTCCTACTCCTCAGACCCAGCCGGCCCAGCCCGATCAGTCTGCTCAGCCCGCTCCATCTCAGCCCTGGCAGGGAGGGGGTCGTAGCTTCTCCGAGTTTAAGAGCTTGGCCCCTCCTCCCTTCTCTGGATCCACCAACCCACTTGATGTGGAGAGGTGAATAAGAGAGATAGAGAAGGCCTTTACGGCTGCCCTTGGCAGCCAGGACGAGGAGCGGATTAGATTTGCCGCCTACCTCCTTCAGGGGGAAGCTTATGATTAGTGGCTGATGTTGAAACAGCAGTATGGAGGTCGGGCCATCTCTTGTGAATAGTTTAAGGAGGCTTTTTATCGCCAGTATTTTCCCAGGAGTGTGCAGAGACAGATGGAGTCTGAATTCATGAGATTGGAGCAGAGGAACCTCTCTGTGGCCCAGTATGAAGCCGAGTTTAGACGATTGGCCCGATTTGCTCCGGATTTTGTTATGACTGAGAGAGACAAAATTACCAAATTTACCGAGGGACTATACCCCAGGCTGAGGCAGGCAGTCAATGCATTTGAACTCCCCACTTACAGTGAAGTGGTGAGCAAGGCTCTGGTCATTGAGAGGGACATGATTGCCATTCAGCAGGTGAGGGAGCAGCAGATGAAGAAGAGAAGACCTCCTTTTGGCCAGTCTTCAGGGCAGGCTAAAAAGAAGAAGGGTTTCTTTTAGGCTCCCTCAGGCAGAAGGATAAGGAGACCGCTGTCCTCATTGCGGGAAGGCCCATCAGGGCAAACAGTGCCGCAGGCTGACTGGTGCCTGCTATATTTGTGGGAAGATGGACCACAAGATGGCTACCTGTCCCCTCCGAAAGGACCAGCAGCCCCCTCCAGATTAGGGGAAGAGTCAGCAGTAGCCCAGGACCCAAGGGAGGGTCTTTACCCTCACTCAGCAGGACGCTGCTGCCTCTAACACTGTGGTGACAGGTATGTCTGTTAAATTAAATTATTTCTTTAAAATTATTGCATTCATACCTGGTATAACGCATGGATTATGGTAGTAGATAGAGGAAAAACATATGATGCTGCATGACATCTAAGTTAAGTTAATCTTTATGAAGGTAAGTTTAAAATAGGCAACACTTATGCTCAAACTTTAATTGATCTGGATGCCACACATTCATTTGTATTTGATAGTTATCTTGCCAAGAATGCATCATTGACACCCGTTCCTCTAGAGTAAGAGTTGCATATTGCATTTCCAAATGGAGATGTCATGATGGTAGACTCAATGTGTAAATCCTACCTGATTGACATGGAAGATAGGAGGTTGAATGCTGATTTGATAGTCCTCCCACTGAAATTCTTTGATGTAATCCTGGGGATAGACTGGTTGGCCTCCTATCATGCTTGTATAAACTGTTTCAGGAAAAGGGTAATCTTTAAAATTCCTATTCTTCCTAAATTCAGTTTTAGTGGGAGTCAGGAACATCTGGCTTTGGTATTAATGTCAACTCTGCAAGCTGAGAAATACTTAAGAAAAGATGGTCAGGGTTTCTTGCTATGGTCGGAGACCTTCAGCAGGATGAACACCAGCTGGAAGATATTCCAGTGGTTCGAGAGTTTCCTGATGTCTTTTTGGAAGAATTGATTGAATTACCCCCGGATCGAGAAGTCGAGTTCACTGTTGATTTAGCCCCTGGCACTAGACCTATATCCAAGGCTCCTTACCGTATGGCCCCAGCTGAGCTAAAGGAGTTAAAATGTCAGTTGCAGGAGCTTCTAGATCGAGGATTTATCAGACTTAGTGTCTCTCCTTGGGGTGATCCAGTATTATTTGTCAAAAAGAAGGATGGCAGTCTTCAGCTCTGCATTGATTACCGAGAAATTAATAAGGTAACAGTGCGGAATAAGTATCCTTTGCCGAGAATTGATGATCTATTTGATCAACTCCAAGAAGCTTAGGTATTCTTAAAGATTGATCTTCGATCAGGGTACCATCAGCTTAAGATTAAGGCTGAGGATGTTTCTAAGACTACATTCAGAACCAGGTACGGTCATTATGAGTTCTTGGTGATGCCGTTTGGGTTGACTAATGCCCCGGCAGCATTCATGGACTTGATGCACAGAATCTTCAAACCATACCTGGATCAGTTTATAGTGGTCTTTATTGATGATATCTTGATATATTCTAAAAGTCATATGGAGCATGAAGACCACTTAAGGATTGTTCTGCAGACTCTTCGGGAGAAGAAACTTTATGCCAAGCTGCAGAAATGTGACTTCTGGATGAGCCAAATATCCTTCTTGGGTCATATTGTATCCAAAGATGGTATATCTGTAGACCCTAAGAAGATTGAGGCTGTCGTGAACTGGTGTCGGCCTTCCAATGTATCAGAAGTTAGAAGCTTCTTGCGGCTGGTTGGTTATTATCGCAGATTTGTGGAAGGCTTCTCTCGCATTGCTTTGCCTCTGACTCGCTTAACTCAAAAGCGAGCAAAGTTTGTTTGGTCAAAGGAGTGTGAGGGAAGCTTCCAGGAGCTCAAACAGCACTTGGTGTCAGCCCCTATCCTTACTCTTCCATCTACATCTGGAGGATATACTTTATTCACTGATGCCTCTCGAAAGGGATTGGGAGGTGTTCTGATGCAGAAAGGGAAGGTAATAGCCTATGCCTCCAGGCAGCTGAAGCCTTATGAGCAGAACTATCCTACTCATGACCTGGAGTTGGCCGCCGTGATCTTTGCATTGAAAATTTGGCGGCATTATCTGTATGGGGAGACTTGTGATGTGTATACAGACCATCAAAGTCTGAAATATATTTTCACCCAGAAGGAGCTAAACTTGAGGCAGAGGAGGTGGCTGGAGCTACTAAAGGATTATGACCTGAACCTGTATTATCACCCAGGGAAGGCCAATGTGGTAGCTGATGCTTTAAGCAGAGAGTCCTCCTCAGAGCTAGCTTTCATAATTACTTCTCAGCCTCACATTCATAGAGACCTTGAAAAGTTGAAGGTTGGTTTGTGAGTACAGCGATCTGATGGGCTTCTTGCAACATTTGTACTTCAGCCAACCTTGATTGACAGGATTAAGTCTTCCCAGAAAGAAGACTTGGAACTACAAAAGATAAAAGAAGCTGTGCAGTCAGGGGTTCAGAATGATTTTCAAATAAATGAGGATGGATCCCTGAGATTTAATACTAGGCTCTGTGTGCCAAATGTGAAAGATCTAAGGGCTGAAATTTTGAGGGAGGCTCATTATTCTCCCTATACTTTTCACCCAGAAGGCACCAAAATGTACAGAGACCTACAGAAAAATTTCTGGTGGAAAGGAATGAAAAGAGAAATTGCTCAATATGTGGCCAAGTGCTTAGTATGCCAACAAGTGAAGGCCGAACATCAAAGGCCTGCGGGATCTCTTCAGTCTTTGATGATTCCCCAGTGAAAATGGGAGAAGATCACTATAGATTTTGTGACAGGTTTACCCAAAACTCCCAGAAGTAATGATGCGGTCTGAGTTATTATTGATAGATTGACCAAGTCAGCCCATTTTCTGCCGTTCAGAGTTGGGGTCTCTAGTGAGAGATTGGCCACCATGTACATTGAGCAGATAGTGAGACTTCATGGTGTCCCCGAGTCGATTGTGTCAGATCGGGATACCAGGTTTGTGTCCCAGTTTGGAAGAGTGTTCATAGGGCTCTATGGACCAAACTGAATTTCAGTACAGCTTTCCACCCCCAGACAGATGGATAGTCTGAGAGGACCATACAGATCTTAGAAGACATGTTACGAGCCTGTGTAATGGACTTGGGTGGTGCTTGGGACAACCACCTACCTTTGGTGGAGTTTGCTTACAATAACAGTTACCAAGCCAGCATTAAAATGGCTCTATTTGAAGCTCTGTATGGTAGAAAATGCAGATCTCCCTTGTGTTGGAATGATGTGGGGGAAAGGAAATTGTTGGGCCCTGAGCTAATTCAGCAGACAGTAGAAAAAGTGCAGCTGATTAAGGAAAGACTCCGAGTAGCTCAGAGCCGACAGAAAAGTTATGCTGATGTTAGAAGAAGGGAGCTAGAATTTCAGGTTGGGGACCATGTCTTCTTAAGGGTTTCACCAACCAAAGATGTGATGAGGTTTGGGCTTAAAGGAAAATTGAGTCCACGATACGTTGGGCCATTTGAGATCTTGAGCAGAGTAGGGGAAATGGCTTATAGCCTGGCATTACCTCCTGCACTCTCTGGGGTGCATAATGTATTCCATATCTCTATGTTAAGGAAGTACATTTCTGACCCCAGTCATGTGATAGAAGCGGAGCCCATTTTGCTAAAGAAGAATTTGATATGTGAAGAGCATCCTATACGTATTGTGGACTATAAAGATTAAGTTCTGAGACGGCATAGCATACCCTATGTTAAGGTTCAGTGGAGCAATCACTCTGAACGGGAGGCTATGTGGGAACTTGAAGAGGAGGTAAAAAAGAAATATCCTCATCTATTTGTATCTGAATAAATATTTGTATATATTTGTATTTATCGTTGTATTTTGACCAGAAAGATAGATAAATACAGCTAATAATTTCCATTTTGGGCCTTAAAAAATTTATTCGTATTGTGCATTAATTTCGAGGCCAAAATTTTTTATAAGGAGGGGAGGATGTAAACCCTCCTATCTGAAAAATTTTTTATATGTTACGCGGCGTGGGTACACGACACACGGTGCGCTGCATGCGCACCAGCGCGCGGGCCCACGCGCACGCACATGGGCGCAGGGGAGGGCTGAGCCCTCCCCTCGCTGAAGAAATGGCAGAGGGAGGGGACTGCCAGTCCCCTCCGTCTCTTTCTCGCCCCCTCCTCTTCGCACGCTCCCGTCGCCGTTGTCGCCCTCCACTTGTCTCCGATGCCTCGCCGCCAGCAGGTAACACCCCCCCTTACCGGTGAGGAGAGAGAGAGCATGTAGAGAGAGAGGGAGAGGGCCGCAGGAGGGCCCTCCCTTGATGCGGGAGCCAAGCCGGCTCCCGCGCTTGGTTCGGGCCCGGTCTCCGGGCGGCAGCCCCACCGGGTGCGGGCGGCGTCCGGTGAGGTCCCACGGCCGGAGGAGGCCGCCCGTGCCGCCGGCAAGGGAAGAGGGGGGAGGGCCGTGGAACGGCCCTACCTCCATTGTGGGTTCAGGCTCGGCGGCGTGCCCGCCGGCTCGCCGGCTCGGGCTCGGCGGCGACCCCCGCCGCTGTCGGGCAACGTCCGCCGGGGTCCGACCGGCCGATGGTGGCCGGTCGTGTCGCCGGCAGGGGAGAGAAGGAAGGGGGAGGGCCAAACGGACCTCCCCTGTCGCGGGAGCCAAGCCGGCTCCTGCGTTGGTCCGGGCCCGGTGGCATGCCCGGCGGCTCGCCGGGCCCGAGCTCCGACCAGCGGCCCCCACCAACACCGGGGCGGCATCCGGTGAGGTCCGGCCGGCCAGCGGTGGCCGGCCGTGCCGCCGGCACAGTAAGGGGAAGAAGAAGAAGAGGAAGAAGGAAAAAGAGAAAGAAAAGAGAGGAGAGGGGGGTGGCCACCGACGGCAGCCGGCCATTGGTGGCCAGCCGATCCCCGGGGAGGGCCGGCGGCGGCCCTAGGCTGCCGGCCATCAGCCACCCTTGGTTCACTTGAACCAGGGGTGAAACAGAGAGGAAAAAAATTGGGACTGGGCCGGGTTTGACCCAGTCCAGTTAGCCGGTTTGGGCTGAATTTTTGGACCCCAAATTGGGCCCGGCCCAATAAAAGAAAAATATGGTTGTGATCAGCATGGATCCTAGTTTGTTGAAAAATTTTTATTTCCCCATTTGGGCTACTATATTTGGAGATATTTAAGCCCCAAGTTGGGCCCAAGATTAGATTGGGTTAAGTGTAGGAGTCAGTTTGACATCCTAAAATTAAAATTTAAAAGTCTGGAAAATTATGTTGTAGGTACCCAGAGGTCCTTACAGCTGATTTACGCTTTGGGATTAGCGTTGTGAGGTAAGTAAGCCAGTTATAATAATTTTTTAAATCATTATTAAATTATGCCATTATTGAAATAATGAAATTGATTTATAGTATTATTTAAAAAATAATATTGGTGGTACCACATTTATGCAAATGAATTATTTGACTTGATTATTGTTAATTTTGGTAAATTAAATTGGCATTTTATACATGCAACTGGTTATTACATGATTATGTGAAATTACCAAATTTGGTAAAATATAAAAAGTAAATTGATATATGTTTGCTGTTATGCGAATAAATGTTATTTGTGATTGTGTTATTATATGTCATCACGGTCCACATTACATGTTACATGACTCCGGGACCCATCTCCACAGGGGGAATATGTGGAGAACACACATCATAGGAATGTGCTGTGACAGGATATAGCATTATATGTTAATTGACTCCGGCACCCTTCCTCCACTGGGGACGTACAGGGAGGTTACATCCTTGGGATGTTTATTACGTGGACGTGGGACATTAGTATAAAATGAGATTTACAGTGATTTGGAATTGAAATGGTATTTTGAAATATTATTTCATAATAATTACTTTCAATTTATTTGAACATGGGATTTGTATAATTCTATAATATGATGAAATGTTTTTAAATTTGGAAGCATGACATGTATTTGACTTGGTAAAATTCTTATTTGGCTATGTCATGTAATAGTAGGCTTACTTACTGAGTGTAAACTCATTAAATCTTACAATATTTTTTCAGAGCCACAAAATTATCAGGGGCAACAACAGGGATAATTGGGAGCTTCTTGATGTAAATTGATTATATTTTGTTATATGTAACCCCATTTGGATTTATTTTGGAACTTTGGTTTATTGCCCAACATTACATAATTTGTATTATGGAGGATTAAATTTTGTATGTTATATAGTTGTTAACCCTCCTTATTTATAAATGATACTGTACTGGATGCCTTGCATGCCTGACATGCGGTGGGCTGTCACCCCTGGGCCACCACCAACTGGGTCCGGGGCGTGACAAGCACTGACGGATTTATAGATGATGTTACAAACTGACACATCTGAAACAAATTTCGATAAACCCATCACTTAGACATATCATCAGGTAGATTTACAAATAACATCAAAGCAAAACACTAAAACTATAGAAATCCTCGAAACTAAGCCAAGGACCAGCAGTTATATATTCCTGTCTTTCTCTGCTTGAATTTCTCTACTTCCATTCTCTCTTTCTCTAGCTTTCTCTACAACTTCTCTAACCACTTCCTCTCCATTTTGTACACACAGGCAAAAGAGACGGAGATCTGTAATTTGCTGCTAAGAGTTTGTTGGGTAATGGAAGCGGTAATGTTCTCACATCGTGATTTGTGGTATGGATGAAAGCAGGGTCCTTTCATTAATCCAGGGACACAAAAGACTTTGGAATTTTTTCTGTCCAAAACAAGACTACTCTGCATGGGGACTTAGTTGTGAGGTCCATAGTATCTTGTAAGGATCAGTGGAGATTGCCATCTGGAATTTTGATTGAAATTGAAGTATCTTGGGCAAAACATCTTGATTTAGACCAAAACCAGCACAATTTCTTGTTTCATTCTGCCCAATCCAAAGCAGATCAGTTTCAGATGTTTCACTGAAGTTGACATAAGGCTTGTTTGTCAGATTCTGGGGTTTGTCCTTTCTTTTTCTGTTTCAGAGTGAGGTACCATTTTTAAGTTTTAGATTGAGGCATGAAGCTATTTTGCAAGATTACTCCAGGCTTGCTACCTGTGATGAAAAATTATAACATTGAGGTGCCAAACTTTAATTGAAAGGTACTTTTTTTTTTTTAACTGTTTTCAGTTCATGATATTACCAAATTTAGATTTTTTAATTATTATATGAATTTCCTTTTTTGAATTAAGAAATGCTATAAACATTAACATATAGATTAGCAGCTTATCATAACACTTGGATAAGATTGCTTTTCAATTTTTATTTCTGTCTTCTAAAACTTATCTAGAGTTAAATCTTTGGTAAATTTTAAAACAGACATGCATATATGATGTATAAATAAGTTGGATTTACTTCCGATATAATTAATTGTTTATTATCATTCTTAATGATTGTTGTTCTTATCAATTCTGTTGTTGTTCCTCAATTCTGACATTGGACAGTATGTTAGACCTTGGACTCAATTCTAGGTCTCCTTAGCCATTATGCATCACTAGTTCATTTAACACAATGGCACCATTCTGTGTTAGATTGTCACCAAACAACATATTATATAATAAGATGATATCTAAAGTATTTCAAAATGTTAATTATATTCTTTTTTTATTCATTTCTATGATTTTAAATTATTTACTGATTTTAAATTAAAACAAAGTGACCAGATTCATTGAAACTATCCAGTATAAACAAAATATTATACTCTAAGTGATGTTTAACATTGTTTTTAAATTCTATTTTTTTAAAACTATCTCAAATTGATGTGATTCAAAACTCATTGAAAATCTTACTCATGAATGGTCTCATTCTGAATTTTAACTTGTGATTATTTATTTATTTATTTATTTTTTGTAAACTTTTGAAGTAGAACCATTGGTATGCATCATATTACTACAAGAGTTTAAGCTCTTTAGACAATTATAAGTTGGGTTGGAATTGAGTCATTCTAGACCAAGCTTTCATGCTGCCTGGTCTGAGTTTGAAAATTTATTTAGCTGTCAAGCCTGGCCTTGGCCTAAAATATTTTCCAAGCTCCATCTTGATCTCAGCTTCAGTCTAGCCTGAAGCCCAATCAAGCTATCCCAACCATTACCAAGCTTGACCAGGTTGAAAGGCTGGGCTCTCCCCGAATTAGCTCAGTTGGCTCGAAATGCTCGAACCAATTCAAATAAAACTTTGTTCAAAATAATCCAATTATCCAAGAATGCTCAAAGAAAAACTACTAATTTGTCAAGTAAACTATACTTAGATGTGCCCTAACACTTGAATTGACAAATTTAATGATGCATCATGACATAAAACTAGAATAGTTCATACAAATCATGCAAAATTCAATAGAAATGGCTAAAACAGACCTGGTTCGTGGAGGGTTTCCGGCTCAGGCTTGAGTACAAACCGCGCCCAAAATTGGATCAGGCCCTGATTTTAGGCCCAGACATGCGAGTACTCTCATACCAGGCCTGAAGTCCGACTGCCAGCCTTCTCTCTGAGCCAAATGCCTCCACATTGTCCTGCTTGGTCTTCAAAGGCAATGAAGATTTGCATCCGCCAAGCCAGCAGCCAACCGAATCAAATTGCAACTGGCATTGCAAATGGTTCTCGCCTTCCAAATAAACCAGATGGTGTCTTCAATACTTGTGACTCACTTGAAGGATGGCAACAGCCTAATTAATCTGATTCTGAACATCTTCAACTTCAAAGCATTGAAAGAAGAGATGGTCAATTTGTTCGTTGTGCTCATCCAAAAGGGAATCAGCAGTAGGCAACCACTTCCAAGATAATTCCCACAAGAAATATTGAGGTCGTCCTTGCGCCTTGCACCCGTTCGAAATTCTGCCAACCTGTAGAAGAGCTGAGAGATAAACGTCTTGGGGTGGCTATCCTAGGACCAATTTTTCCCTCAACAGAGAACATCATGGCCACTGGCTGAAGGCAGAGGACTACGTAGAATCTGGGATGCCATTTGGAGGAGGGAGTCATTGATTAATAAAGCTGGAGAAACGTTGGCTGACAGAACTCTTTGGTTCATCTTCAATGGAAAATATAAATGCACAGCTGTTATGGGAGCGCACAAGTTGAGTTGAATCAAGTTGGTTTAAAGATATTTTTAAAACTAAATTAATTTGAATCAGTTTCTTAGAGTTAAAAGTAAAATTAGATTGATTTATATGTCTAAAAGATTGGATTCCACACAGCAAATTTTATACAAATAAATGATAGACCAATCATATAATCTGATTATTTACGTACTTATAGCATTTTAATTTTAACTATAATATCAATGGAAGTCCATATTATATACACACGGTTCAATCTGATTTATATTGATTTTTTTAAAAGCCCTAAATCGAAACTAAATTATTTTTTTCTAAATATTCTTAAATCCAAATCAAATCAAAGGATCTAAAAAAAAAAAAAAACAATTCAAACCAAATTTTTGGATGGAATTTATGGTTTAGTTGTCTTCTTGCACACGCCGGCTGTGAACTAAGTTTAAGCTTAGAACTTACTCAAAGTTTACTCATCAGACTGGCAAATTCAAGGATCGCACATTTTTCCAATGTGGCCGGAGAAAGGCTCCACGTCGCCACCACTGCCAATACCCAGGATCCAAAAGCTCACATTTTTTTCCACATGAATCACCCCAAAATTTCATCTTGCACCCATTTCATTGACTAAAAAAACCTTAAAAAAATAAAAGTCAAGAACAAGAAAGCTTACGACTTACAGAGAGATTCAACATATTTTGAGAAGCAATTAGGCCTCAAAAACCTGACTCTGGTCGATGCCTTCATGAGCTCTGATCCATCTCCCATCTAAACTAGGTTATTTAACTCATTCATATCCAAATTACACAGTCTCTTTGTCTCTCTCTCTCTCTTCATGAGTTTTTGACCTCTCATGTTGTTTTGTTTACAACGTTCAAGAGGCAGAATAAAATAATCCGACAGCTCCATTAGGCTGGCGAGCTCAAGAAGTGCCTGGACGGGGTATCAGAGGCGGCCGCCGGTGCCTGCAAGGGCTGCGGCGGGCTTCGGTTCATTCTGTGCCAAAATTGCAACGGGTTCGAGAACTGCACCACCTGCAACGAGAACGGCCCCGTCCGATGTCTCGATTGCTTCTCCCCTGCCGTCTAATTGGGATCGGAAGATTGGAGGAACGAGGAGAGATCAAAGATCTATGTGACAATGAGGGAGGGCTACATAGAGTAGGAAGGCGTACAATACAAGGGGAGAAGCGAGAAATTGTGGGCTAGGAAAGGTTTGGATTCTCTTATCAAATCTTCGTGGACTGAGCGCTGGCCGGAGACAAAGAAGTGAGCACTACGGGGGCTGCGTGCTAGTCGAGATGGTAGACGACCGGAGATGAGGATCAGCGATGGTGACAGGGGTTACGGTTTGGTAGAAGGAAGGAGAAAGGGCGTCTCAGCGAAAGTGAACTGCCACGTAACATGTCCTCCACGTCATATCTCCCGGAGAAACAAGATATACCTACTCTTAAATAACATATTTAAATTTTTAATAAAAATTATAAAAATAATTTTATAAATATAAATATATATAAATATAAATATATATATATATATATATATAGCTAAAGGTATCTCCATTCCCTTTTAAAATAACAACTCTTCCCTTGCTCCTATATGTATTCTATAGTATACATACATACATATGTATATATATTTTAATATATTATATATAATATAAGTTATAGTACCATATATAAGACCAAGCATTTAGTCATATCATATCGCCCCTTTTCATTTGCGTATATATATATATATATATAGAGAGAGAGAGAGAGAGAGAGAGTTTTGATAATTCTTTAATTGTTTTTAGAATAAATTTTGGCTTAATTTGGGGACAGCTCATATCCAACCTTGTCGGTGAGCACCGCATCTCCTACTTTTATCACCAAAAAAAGGGACGCAGTCCTTTTTCAAAATGCCAACTTTGCCCAAGGACTGAACGTGAGAAGTGGGGATTGTTTGACAGAATAACCGGGATAAAACCCCTTACGATGTAATATGCAGGCGGTTTCGGTTCGCCACCTTCTGCTCAAAAAAGTCGACGCATTCGTGGAGGTTTGAATACGAACAAATAGACGGTGTCTACGCTTTCACTCATTTCAGGGACAGAGAGAGGGAGAGATTCCATATACAAGAAAAAACTGGCTCCTTGATCTACTTGAGACCATATATGAAATTATCAAGCACCAAACTTTCCAAGCAACTGAGCCATGCAGACATAAGGAGTATTTTTCATCGAAACATGTATTTTATGGCACGTGCACTGACATGCTTGTTATTACATACAAATGCCAAGGAAAACAACAAAATAAAAGACTCCAACGTTGCCAGCGTTAAAGAACGCAGCTTCACACGTGCATGCACAGAGCAAGCATACTCGCACACCCCTACACAATAAAACACTCAAGCAAGAAAACACTCCCAACAATACGAAGGTGAAAAGGAAAAAAGACAGGAAATCAAGCAGTGTAGCAAAACAATAGTAGTTATAGCTCAAGAAATTAACGCAACTTCGTGCACGCATAAACACCAGCACTCCCATGCACGCAAAATAAATCTAAACGATCCGCTCCACACCATTATCATTACTAGTGACCCCCTCCTCCAAGGCTGGGGCCTTCCTTCGTGGGTTGAACCTTCCCCATATCCACCTTAAGTTCATCGTCCCCGTGCACTTTCATGGAGGGTGCAAAAGGGCACTCCACCATTCTTTTGGTGTCTTGCATGAAGCTTCTCCTGCACTCCCATGTCTTGTCCATCATCAAAGGCCTTCCTTGAGAAGCCAGAGTTTCAAAGCCAAGGATCAGGATAATAAGAAGAGTGCAAGTATAGGACTTGTTGTAAGCCATATGTGGAAGAGAGAGAGAGAGAGCTAATTAAGATAGTCGATAGCAAGAGAAGGCACTCCCTGCTCAGTGCTCATGATCCACAACTCCTATATAAAGAAAAGAAGAGCGTGAGGAATGCATTCCACCGGGCACCGGACAGAAAATTCCTCGATAATAAATGGAGCTGCTCGAGGGCGTGGGCATCAGACGACGTGGAAGCATCAAAGTGGGTTTGAGAGCACCAAATGACGCGTGAGTTTCAACCGGTGGACCGAGCTTTTTAGGTAAACGGGGGCATCTCCATCCAGTCAATCGTAAATGAAAAATTACTTCAAGTCTTCTCTTTTTGTGTTTTTGAACACCCATCAAGTGCTCTCTCTTGTAGCAATAATCTTGTCAACAAAATCGCATACGGGAGATAACCAAGAATCAGTCGTTCATCTATTCATTAAATACTCTTTCGTCCAAATGATCTGGAATCACTTACTTGCTGCCTTACGTCCTGCCGTAGTTCTTCCAGCATCAAATCTCTTTGATCCAGATGGAGAAAAAGAAACGTGTCAGCCAAGGAAAGAAAATGTTGGATTCAATTGATGAGAGGGCATTCATGTGGGTTGCATGAGATGAGAGGAACGTGAGAATCTTCTGCAACAAGACTTTCAAAATAGTTAGTAGTTTTTCATTATAGGACAGATTTTGCTAGATGAGCGGAGGCTGCGGCAACTTTTATAATTTAATTTCCTCCTCTATCACATCCTTTTTGGAAATTGTTCCTTTCCTAATAAATGGTAGCTAGTGGGAAAACTACTTTCCACGCTATTCCCTTGAAAATACAAATAAAAGAATATGCCCGCTAGCGTTATGGTGCTCTCTCTGGTTGCAATATTCTAGCCAACAAATATGCCCGTTAGTGTTGTGGTGCTTTCTCTGGTCGCAATATTCTAGCCAACAAATATGCCCGTTAGTGTTGTGATGCTTTCTCTGGTCGCAATATTCTAGCCAACAAATATGCCCGTTAGTTAGTGGTGCATGAGAAATAAAAGATGCTGTGTTGTAACGGACAAGCACAACCAGTGCTTGATACACTTGGTGCATAAGAAATAAAAGATGTTACTCAAATACATTTTTTAGAGGTATCCGTAGAGCAACTCGCAGGTTGCTGCAACATAATGAAGGCTCTAGTTTTCTGAGTAAAGACTAACCGATAACATCTTTCACTGCCACTCCAGTTTCAAATTTTTTTCTGTGATCTACTTCAGAAGGAAGCCCTGCAATTTTTCAATTGTTTAGTAATTTCAAAAAAATATGATATCATAAATTTTTAGTAGATTCAAAGGCACGTAAGTTTTTTGCAACTTGAATATTTAAAAGTTTTATAATCATTTCCAATTACAGATCTCAGCCCCACTTGATTTTCATCTTCTATGAAAAAGATTTGTAGCGAAAGTGTAAACAATCTTAATATTTGAGAACTCCTCTCCGCTGAAATTAGAGTTGGGAGGTCGTAATGGAAAGGGATGTTGGAAGAAACCAAAAAAAAAAAAAAAAAAAACACAGGAAAACAGAAGGAGAAGAAAAGTCGTATGGATGGAAAGGGATGTTGGAAGAGAGAGAAAAAAAAAAGAGGGGCGGGCGGGGGGGGGTGGGGGTCACAGGAAAACGAAGAAGTGAACAAGGGGTTGCTTTAAGATACTAGAGACGTAGAATGAGAAGAAGATATGGAGTCCAGAAATGTATAAAGGTGAGAGAATAGAATCCACTTAATCTGACGAGCAAGTAAAGCTTTTAGAAAAGGAAAGTATTAAAAGAAAAGGGGATGAATGAAAAAAAAAAAAAAAGGCTCGATGTAGATGACTAACTTATGTTTAATTGAAATTTTAGAAGTAGAGGAAGAGAATCCACCCATTCTCACGACCAAGTAAAGTTATTAAAAAAGAAAGGAAAAGTATAAAAAAGGAAAAAAAAAAAAGAGAGAATAAAAAGCTGCATGCAGATGACGAAATTTTATTTAACTGAATTTATTGAATATTTTACGACTAAGATAGAGAATCTTATATATATATATATATAAAGAGGAAGTTTGTTGAGATGTGGAGACCCTCCGCGCTAAGGAGATCTTTAATATGTATCTATATATTCTAAGAGGAAGTCTGTTGGGATGTGGAGACCCTCCGCGCTAAGGAATCTTTAGAAAAATGAAATCACATTCTGTTGGCTGCTTCTCAGACAGGAATGCCTTGTATTTTTATTTTTTATTTTTTTTTGGTTTTTAAGTAGACTTGCTTGGCACGCCTAACGTCCACTTTGAAGACCGAATAAGAATTTTCACTTTAGGAATTAAAATATACAGTCCTCTTTCTACTTATTTTCTCATGGTTATTTCGAGACATTTGCCAACAGTTTCTTCAGCGAGAATGAAAGGCATTGGAAGGCTAACGAATCACTAACCTTTTTTTTTTTTTTTTTTTTTTCAAATTAAGATAGACTTGCGTGGCACGCCTAACGCCCACTTTGAAGACCGAATAAGAATTTCCACCACTTTGGGAATTAAAATATACAGTCCTCTTTCTACTTATCTTCTCATAGTTATTTCGAGACATTTGCCATCGGTTTCTTCGGGGAGAATAAAAGGCATGGGAAGGCTAAAGAACCACTGACTTTCTTTTTTTTAATTAAGATAGAACGCTGTGACAATCTTACACAGCCAGTTCTTCGAGCATTAGTCCCGAGGAGAAGATAAAGACTCGCAGGAAAATTGTTGTCCCAACGCATGGCTGTACCAATGGACATAAAAAGATTAGCAAGATAATCTGCTACTTGGTTGATCTCATGAAGTGCATGCCGATATTAAAAATTGGATAGAATAATGATATTTGATCGAATATCTTACAATCTTAGATGAAGTTTCTTGGAATTAACATTAATTTAAGTTACAATTGTTACTAAGTCACCTTCAAGAATAGCATCATCTAAATCTTGCCCAAGCACCTTAGGAAAATACAATAAACCAGACATCAGGCCATATCATGCTGCTGTAAATTCAATCGAAGGAACAAACCTCATTAGAGGAGAATAGAAGCAGCAACAAGGGCTCATCCTAAGTGGTCATGAATGACAAACCAGCGCGGCTGAATTTGAATGAATTAAGTTATCAAAATTGATTTTTACATTACTTGGTTGAGAGGGCTAACAAGAGGATAATTTGTTGGAAATGGAGTCTTGAATATCGATGACCATCATCATCCTAGGAGTCAAAACGCAATGTAGGATGAACTTTGATGGTTTCCAAAAATTTCATGGATAACTAAAAGGCCTACTTGGATGTCTGAATAGGGTCAAATTTTTTTTCTTAAAAAAGCTCCTCATTCCTCCCCTTCTAGATAAATCTAGGTAAATGAGTAAAGATTACAAGAAAAGCAAGTGAGGTGAAGTCCGACGACTCAACTAGCATATATATAAGCCTAAAAGAGAGACATAACCTGATGCAGTACAGAGAGTTTATTCCATAGCTCTTGAGAGTTAGATAAGAAAAGAAGAGATGATTTAAGTTCTTGGTATGGACACTACATCTTCCGCAAGTTGGGCTCAAGGATTTAACTTTACTAGTCACTAAAGATGAGGTTGGAAGACTACTATTAACAGCTCTATAGAAAAAATAGAGCTTTTAGAGTCTGTTGGATTGAATGATGGGAGTATCAATTAAAACATCGAACAAAAGCTGGTATACCTATTTTATTGCAATCTTTTGGTGAAAACCAAATCCCCAACACAAGATATTAAAATGGCTTGGCCCAGCTACTAGAGTGCTGACGATCTTTGATACCAAGGTCATAGGTGTAACACCCTGCCCTTCGATTTAATGATGTATCATAATTTAAACTCTATAAAGATAATTTAACCTTAAAATATTATAGTATATTTAATCATACTATAAAGGTAAACTTTAGATCAAGTCAATATAAATTCATATAAAGTTGACCAATGTTATGATTTTTATCTAAGTCTAAGCACCTAAAAAGTATGATCAATTATCGTTCGAGACTTTACAAATTATAATTCAATAAAATTTTTTCTAGAAGTTGTTTTTTTATCATTTTTAAGCTACAATGACTTTTTAGAATTTTTCTCCTGAGTAGAAGAACCTTAACTTACTATTAGCCAATATGCTATTTTTCAAAAATTACAAATTATATTGTTGAAATGGATAGTTGACTTTTTATCCTTAAGAAATATGATTCTTTTAATATTTTTATTGAATTTAAATAGGCTATTCCTTATTTCTATGAGAAATCTTAGGTAAATGAAAGGAAAAAAAAGAAAGAAAAGAAATAAGGAAAAAAAATAAGCAGTGCAGTTGCAATCTGGTTATTTGGCACTGTTTGACCATCCAACTAAGGCCGATTGAATACTAAAAAAATGGCCCGATCGACCACCCCTTCGGTCGACCGCTATGCTGGTTGACCTCTCTACTGAATGATCACCCAAAATGCCTTACGCATGGGTTAAAACGATGTAAGGTCTTTTCCTCTAAGAGATTTTCTTCTCTCTCTCCTCTCTTCTCTCAACTTTGGTTTTAGTTATATTCAGCTAAATTCTCCTTAATTCTCCTTATTTTTCCTCCTTTGAAACCGTTCTCTACTAGCATTTCCCTTTTATGTCTTAGATCCATACCTTTAGGCTTGTTGTTTGCAAAATTTTATCAGATTAAGAGCTACCAAGGCAAGAATTTTAAGGAGTTTTATTTCTACTAAATCCCTTTTGTTTAAAGAAGGATTTTAGAATTTTTATTATTTTATATTAGTTTCAAGTTAGGTTTCAAATTTAGCTATAGGAATTTGTATAATAGATGTAATAATTGTTTCCACCCCTTATTGGTACTAAATTCTCTTCTTCTATGTATGATTAGTTCTTATTTTAGCTGTCTTAGGGGATCTATCGCCCATCTCCACTTGAAATTTAAGTTGACTGACATGACCTGGATTCTTTAGGGACTTCTAGTGGTTGATTGTGAGTAATTAATGATTCTTATCATGTGAGACTTAGCCCTTTTAGGCTAGCTCACTTTAAATTAAGATATAATTTGATTGAATTGAGTTAAAAAATTATTAAAAAATAATTTAATTATAATTTTTAATTAATCTGTATTTATAATGTTTGGTTCGGTATTGACTTAGATTTCTAATGCATCTTGAATCACTTGAATCAGAGGTTAATTAAGAAAGTTAGAAGTAATTTTATGAACGTATACCATTGCTAACAAACTTCAGATAAACTATAAAAATACTATCGATAGAGATAAGGATGATTTTTAGTATTTTTATCAAAATTTTTTGTATTTCAAAAATTATGTTGAATAATTTAGAAGTTATTTTTGAGTTTAGAATCTATTTTTAAAAATTTAATACATATTTATCTTTTTGGTTTTCTTAAAGAAATTAGAATCCTATAAAACTAAGAAGTTTATTGGTTTTAGAAGATTAAAATCCTATGAGGAGTGAAAACCTCTTTTTTCTATAAAATCTCTCTATAAATATGGCTCAACTGAGGTATTTTGATATCAAACTAATAGTTCAAAAAGATGAAAAAAGGTGAAGGTTGAAGAATCAAAAAGGTTGATGGAGCCCTTGAATGTAAGAAATTGAGAACTAATTTTGAATAATTTTATCTAGAGAGGTAAGTAGTGATTGGTCATTTCTAAAATTTATCATATTTTTTAATAACTAAATATTTATAACTTTTGTGATACTTAGATATGAATATTGCATGCCTATATATTGATCATAATTATCATGATTATACTTAATATTGATTATTTATTACTCATGATAAATTGATAAAGATGTTGGACTGATAAATAAAATTAATAAGAGATGATGAAATTAAATTTAAGATTTTAAATCTAACTATATTGGATGTCTTAGATCCCTACCAATAGGGGTTGTACGCTGAAAAAATCTATGACCTTAAGTGATATACTGGGTTGATACCTTACATGCAGGGATTATACACTAATGATACCAATGATCTTGGGGGCTATACCTTAATTGATACCTTACTCATGGGACTGAAATACTAGCAATATGATTCCAATATAGCAGAATTAGATGACATGACATAAAGGAAACTAAGAATATGAAAAATACAAATTATTTGTTTCAACTGATAAATTGTATCTATATATTGATACTATGTTATACTCTAAATGGCTAATCATTGCTTACTAGGTAGTTGATTTCATGATTATTTCATTTTTTTTTTTTTAGATTCTGCTTAGTAGCTGCATGAGGATATCGTAGGAAGAGTGCTTAGTGCAAGAAGAATAAAGAATTTTTTTTTTTTTTTTATTTTGTTAAGACTTAGTGTTTTAAACAATGGTTTGTAACTAAATGTTTATTTCTATTTACTTGAGAACTTTTAAATTTTAGAATTTAATACTACTAAGATGTGATATTATGTGATGATGCCTTATATATTTATAAGAAACTTCTTATGATATGTGGTAGTTATCGTGGCTTTTAGCACAAAATTTGGATTCAGGATATGACATATCGTATGCTAAATTAATTTACATAGTAAAGTATTTATAAGATAATTTATAGTTTTGATTATTTATGACCAGACAATAACCCTTATAGCATGATTAGTTGATTTATACAATAAATGTTTTATGAAGTAACGAAAATATATATCAACCTTAATATGTTCATAATCTCTTCTATCATTTATTTGTAATATGATTTGACATAAGAAATTAATCTTTTAAGTAAAAATCATACACATATGAACGGATGAGTGCCTTTTGCATTATGATGTGATATGCATAATATACCGATATCTGAGCATCTCCACTAATAGGGTATTATTAGCCTCATGTGAAGGCCATATATATGATTTGCTCTAATTTAACTACTAATGATCCATCTATTTTCATCATTAAACATCTTTATGTAGAATTAATGTAATCAAAGTCATGACCATGGTTGCTTAATTAACTAAAAAGCAACGTTGTCCAATGTCTATAATGCTGCCGGTCTGAACAATAATTTTGAAACACATATTCCACTATACCAGATGGGAAGAAAACTGAAAACAAAGTTTATCCTTCTTCAATATCAGCCGATCTAATCAGACTGATGTGCTAATATTATAGCTTTTTGTCAATTGCTTATCAGCAATGGAATAAGTCCCTTGGCTTATTAGCAGTTCTAATGACTGGTGCTCAAGTTATAGCTTCTTGTCATTGGCTTGTCAGCAATGGAATAAGTTCCTCGGCTTATCAGCAGTTCTAATGCTTTAACGCACACACAGCCTCTTGGGCCCACAACTTGGAATTCGATTCGTGATCATGACGTTAATGCACGCCACTTTGCTCCCATTAGCGGTCAAATGGGCTCTCTTTTAAATGAACTTGGTCACATTATAAATTTCTCCTCCGTATCCGTGGTGTCCGAAGTATTGTATAAAAAATCTATGCTAAAATGAAAGCTCGTGTCATCTATCTTAATTAGAGACCGATTATCCTCTTAGGAATTTATATAATGGGGTGCACACGGAAACACACTTCTATGAAAATTGAAGGCACGTATATATTAGGTCACGTGTTATAGTTGATCTCATGACAAACACATCATGTAAATGATTCTAAAGGGGTAAATATAGGTCAATATATTTGATTTACTTTATACTAGTACATAAATCTCGTAAAAAATATGAATCGAGGCTGATCTCTTTTTGCTTAGCAACCACAAATTCCGGATTTGGATTTTGAATAGTGCATTCTAAATATTTGAAGTTGGATAATTATAGTGTACATGGGTCTCCTTCCCTGTCTCTCTAAACTTTTGACAACATTAGAATATGATGAAGGACTTTCAGGAAAATGGTGTATTATTTCTTATAAGCATTTTGTTTCTTTCTCCTTTAATCTGGTAGGTTTTTGATAATCTTTCACGTGGTGAATGATTGGATTGTCCTCAAAGGTGCGGCCTTTGTGACATAACAACTGTAGGCCATACGTATGTCTCAAATATGGAGATAGGTATTGCCATCTTCTAGTGCCTTTTAATTTTGTTTTATATAGTTTTAGTTTGATTGATTAACTAGAATAAGGACGTAGAGAGCTTAATTGGTTCATCCATGGAAATAACAACTTGCTCTAATGTGTGTTTCTACAGTGTACATACATACATGGATACATATGTATATATATTCTAATATATTATATATAATATAATTTATAGCATTAAGTATAGGACCAAGTAGTTATATCATATCACCGCTTCTCATCTGGGTAAAAGGGTGGAGGCATAGATATAAGGTTCTTCAATTGTATTTGGAATAAATTTAGGCCTAATTTTTGGACAGCTCAGTTCCCACTTCTCACCATGTCTGTGGGTCCTGCATCTCATCTTTTATCACCAAGAAAAAGGAAGCAGTCATTTTTCGAAATGCCAACTTTGCCCTAGGACTGAATGTGAGAAGTGGGGGGTCTTTTGTCAGAATAACTGGTGTAAAGCCCCTTGCAATTTAATATACAGGCGGATGCTGTTCGCCACCTTTTGCTCAAAAAAGTTGACGCATTCTGCGAAGCGTGAATACGAAGACAATAGACGATGTCTACGCTTTCACTCTTTTCAGAGAGAGCAGCTGAGCCATGCAGACATAAGGAGTATTTTTCATCGAAACATGTATTTTATGGCACGTGCACTGACATGCTTGTTATTACATACAAATGCCAAGGAAAACAACAAAATAAACGACTCCAACGTTGCCAGCGTTAAAGAACACAGCTTCACACGTGCATGCACAGAGCAAACATACTCGCACACCCCTACACAATAAAACACTCAAGCAAGAAAAACACTCCCAACAATACGAAGGTGAAAAGGAAAAAAGACGGGAAATCAAGCAGTATAGCAAAACAATAGTAGTTATAGCACAAGAAATTAACGCAACTTCTTGCACGCACAAACACCAGCACTCCCATGCACGCAAAATAAATATAAACGATCCGGTCCACACCATTATCATTACTAGTGACCTCCTCCACCAAGGCTGGGGCCTTCCTTCGTGGGTTGAACATTCTCCATATCCACCTTAAGTTCATTGTCTCCATGCACCTTCATGGAGGGTTTGATGGCTATAGTTTCAGCCAGAATTTTTTCTCAGAAAGAAAGACGAAAAAAGTGAAACATCCAAAATTCATATTTTTCATTTTGAAATCATACTTATCTATCCAACAATACGTTACCCACTCACAACTAACCACATTTGATTTTTAAACTCAACAAACTACCAGACTTATTAATAAAATACTTATCGTATAATAACGATAACAATAAGGAATTAAATTTTAACACTCCCCCTTAATTCCTTATCGTGATATTCAATAATTCTCTAAAGTACTGAAATTTGTCTCTTGAAAGTGCTTTAGTAAAAATGTCTGCAACTTAATCATTGGAGCTGCAATATTTGATTTGAATCTTCTTCTTCTCTACTGCATCTTTAATAAAGTGATGCTTGATGGCAATGTGTCTTGCACGTCTATGGTAGACTGGATTCTTAGTCATAGCAATTGCTGATTTGTTGTCACACAAGATTGGAGTAGCTTCTTCTTGCTTCTTACCAATATCCTTTAAAATACGCCTTAACCATATTGCTAGCATATTCAGCCTCGGTTGATGATTGTGTCATTGTTTGTTGTTTCTTAGAAGCCCAAGCAACTGCTCCTAAACCAAGAGAAAAAATATATCCTGAAGTGCTTCTCATATCATCAATACATCCAGCCCAATCACTATCATAAAATCCCAATAATTTTGCATCAACATTCTTCTCATACCAAATACCAAAATCAATAGTACATTGAATGCATCTCAACACTCTCTTAGCAGCCCCAAAATGAATTTGAGTAGGTTTGTGGATAAACCTGGACAACAAACTTGTTGCATACATAATATCAGGTCTAGTAGCTATCAAATATAATAAACTTCCAATCAAGCTTCTATAGAGTGATGCATTCACTTCTTTGCTTCCAACTTCTTTGCTTAGCTTTTCATTCACAACCAATAGAGTACAAACTGATTTACAATTCACCATTCAAAATTTTTTAAGAAGAATTTTTGCATACTTCTTTTGGCAAATAAATACTCCTTTTTGATAAATTTCAATGCCCAAGAATTGATGTAATAAACCCAAATCACTAATTTCATATTTTTGCTTCATCTCCATTTTAAAGTTAGCAATCATTTTTTCATCATTACCAGTAATCATCATATCATCAACATAGAAAAAAATAATAAGAATGTCAGATATACCTTGCTTCTTAATATATAATGTTGGCTCATTCTTGCTTCTTTGAAAACCTTTATTGTTGAAGTAGGCATCAATCTCACTATACCAAGTTCGGGGTGCTTGTTTGAGGCCATACAAAGCTTTTTTTAGCTTGTAGACTTTTTCTTCTTCTCTATTTGTTACAAAGCCTTAAGGTTGCTCTACATAAACCTCCTCTTTTAGAGTACCATTCAAGAACGCTGATTTTACATCAAGTTGATGCAATAACCAGCTATATTTAGCTGCCAAAGCAATAAGAACTCTAATTGTATCATGCCGAGCCACTGGAGCAAATGTCTCTTCATAGTCAATTCCTGGTTGTTGAGAATACCCTTTAGCTACAAGCCTTGCTTTGTTCTTTTGGATAGTACCATCCAAATTGAATTTCATCTTGTAGATCCACTTGACACCAATCACTTCTTTGTCTTTTGGTCTTTCAACTAACTCCCAAGTTTTGTTCTTCTCAATCACATTAATTTCTTCTTCTATAGCTTTCTTCCAAATCTCTTCTTTAATTACTTCTTCAAAACTTTCTGACTCAACAACACAAAAATTGCATCTAGCATACACATCACTAAGACTTTTCATTTTTCTTGGAGGTGTACTTAATGATGAATAACTAGAGCTTGATGATGAACTTGGACATATTTGTGGAGACATTTGTGGTGCATCTTCATGAACATTATCTTCATATTCTTGAATTTCTGGTATTTCATTGAGAATAATGGCCTGACCTTGGACTTTCTTCTCTTTCCAATCCCATGTACCCTTCTCATTAAAAATAACATCTCTACTAATAATCAACTTATTTTTCTTCAAGCTGAAAAGTCTATAGCCCTTTGATTTTGAGCTATAACCTACAAAAATGCATTTCTCACTGGTCTCATCAAGCTTGTTTCTAACATTCTTTGAAACATGAGCAAAACAAATACATCCAAAAACCTTTAAGTGATTCATTGATGGCTTCTTTCCACTCCAAGCTTCAATTGGAGTTTGATTAATCACTGCTTTTGTTGGGCATCTATTCAACAAATAAACTGCAGTAGAAACTGCTTCACCCCAAAAAGATAAAGGCAATCCCTTCTCATGAAGCATTGCTTTTGACATGTCCATAATGGTTCTATTCTTTCTTTCAGCCACTCTATTTTATTGTGCAGTGTATCCAACCGTTAGTTGTCTATTCAAGCCAATATCTTCACAAAAATTATCAAATTCATTCGAGTTATACTCACTACCTCTATCACTTCTTAACACTTTAATCAAATGTCTACTTTGCCTCTCAACAAAATTCTGAAATTTTTTAAAGATACTGAACACATCTGATTTTTGCCTCATAAAATATACCCATGTCATTCTAGAGAAGTCATCAATAAAGGTTAGGAAGTATTTGTTACCTCCATGAGATGGTGTTGACATAGGACCACATACATCTGTGTGAACAAGCTCCAATAGTGCTCTAGCTCTCCATGCCTTCTCTTTTGGAAATGCTTCTCGGTGTTGCTTTCCAAGTGCACAACCTTCACAAACTTCTTTTAATTCTTGTATAGATGGCTGCCTATACACCATGTTCTTTTACTGAAGATTCTTCAAGCTTTGAAAATTCAAATGCCCAAGTCTTTTATGCCATAACCATGAGTCACCAACTATATCCATCTTCAAAGCTACATCATTCTTGTAAGAGAAAGTTAGAGGAAAACTTCTATTTTTCTCCATCTTGATCTTTGCTACAGCTTAATTTCTTTTATCAAAAATTTTGCAAGAGTCTTTTTCAAAGTGAACTGAGTATCCATGATCTACAAGTTGTCCAACACTTAACAAGTTTTGCTCCAATTCTGGAACTAGCAGCACATCGCGGATATATCTTATTCCCTTCTTTGTTTCTATGGCAATTATACCTTTTACTTTTGCTTGAACTAAGGCACCATTACTCATTCTTACTTGAGAATTGGTAGTTGAATCAATCTCCATAAAAATTCTTTCATTACTGGTCATATGATTGCTACACCCGCTATCAAGAAACCAAACATCATGCTTTCGGTCCATAGCTGCTTGACAAGCATAGAACAGATTGGCTTCACCTTCTTTTTCTTCAATAAAATTTGCTTGCTGATTTTTTTTTCAAGTAACAATCTTTTTGGACATGATCAAACTTTTTGCAATTGTGACATTGAGGCTTTCCTCGAAACCAATAATCTTTCTCTACATGGCTACTTCTTTGACAAATTCTACATTTTTGTTGAGTGAACTCCTCATTAATTTGTCTTCTAAAGTTGCTTCTTCCTCTTCCTCTTGAGTTGCTTCTACCTCTTTCTCTTGTATATCTTCCACCTCTTGAAGATTCTCCTTTAGAGTCTTTATCATGAGGTCTTAAATTAACATTAAGCTTGGATTGAAAAGCACCCTCAATTGATTTTTCAGAACGCCTATTCAACCTTTGCTCAAATGCTTTAATTGATCCCATCAACTCTTCAACACTTAAAGATTTAAGATCTTTAGTTTCATCAATAACAGCAATAATGGGGTCATATTTTTCATGCAAGCTGATAAGAATTTTTTCAACAATTCTTTGATCAAGTATCCCCATATATCTTCATTTGATTCACAACCTCCATGACTCTAGTAAAATAATCCTTCAACAACTCCATTTCTTTCATCTTTAAATTTTCAAAATCTCTTCGCAGAGTTTGAAGCTTTACTGTTTTTATCTTGAAAGTGCCTCTATACTCCTTTTGAAGAATATCCCAGGCCTCTTTTGATCTTGTTGCATTAATAATTCTTGGAAAAATTTTATCGGTAACTCCTTGTTGAATCAAAGCTAGAGCCTTTACATCTTTCTTCCTTTGATCCTTCAATTATTGTTTTTAGGCATTACTCAAAGCAACTGTATCATCCTGTTCATCATACCCATCTTTCACATACTCCCAAAGATCATATGATAAAAAAACTGTTTTCATCTTTACAAACCAGAAATCATAGTTTTCTCCATCAAAAATGGAAACTTGTGATTGTTGAGCACTTACAGATTGATTGTTTGAATTCGCCATCTCCAAAACTTGAGACTGCTTGGAGGTATCTACACTCAAGCCTTTTGTCGAACACCTTGAGATTGAGAGTGTGGGAAGACTGTTTGGATGTATCCTTCTCTGAATTTTTTTTTTTTTTTAAGATCGATATCTGAAAACCAGGTTCGTCACCTACGCACGCACGGAAGCGGTATCTTCTTCTTAGATACCGCTTGCGTTACGTCCGTATTTTTTTTTTTTTTTGATTCGTTTCGATGTTTCGGTGAAACGCGGAAAGGGAGCACCGCGTTGCTATGAGAAGGAAGAGATTTGAGCGGTGGGGACTTGGCGGAGGATCATCGGCGATGCTCTGATACCAGTTTGATGGCTGTAGTTTTAGCCAGAATTTTTTTTCAAAAAGAAATACGAAAAAGTGAAACATCCAAAATTCATATTTTTCATTTTGAAATCATACTTATCTATCCAATAATATGTTACCCACTCACAACTATTCATATTTGATTTTTAAATTCAATAAACTACCATACTTATTAATAAAATATTTATCATATAATAATGATAATAATAAGAAATTAAATTTTAACAGGATGCAAGAAGGCATTCCATCATTCTTTTGGTATCTTGCATGAAGCTTCCTCTGCACTCCCATGTCTTGTCCATCACCAAAGGCCTTCCTTAAGAAGCCAGAGTTTCAAAGCCAAGGATCATGATAATGAGAAGGGTGCAAGTATAGGACTTGTTGGAAGCCATACGTGGGAGGGAGAGAGAGAGAGAGAGAGAGAGAGAGAGAGAGTTATATAAGATGCTTATGCTCCATGCTCAGGATCAGTAGCTCCTATATAAAGACAAGAAGAGTGTGAGGGATGGATTCCACCAGGCACCGGGTAGTGCTCGACTGCGTGGGCACTGACGTGGTTTGAGAGCATCAAAATGACGTGAGAGTTTCAACTGATGGACCGAGCTTTGCAGGTAAACGGGGGCGTCTCCATCCAGTCAATATTCTTTTTTTTTTAAAAATTTTTTGTGAAGAAACTCCATCAAGTCAATGTCAAATAATTAATTAAAAAAATCACCTCAATTCCTCTCTTTTCTGTGTCTTTGAACACCCATCAGGTGCCCTCTCTAGTCGCAATATTCTCGACGAGGAATATGCCCATTAGTTAGTGTTGTGCTGTCTCTAGCAGCAATATTTTTGTCAAGGACGATGCCCATTAATTAGTCTCGTTGGTACATACAACCAGTGCTTGTACATGTGGTGCATGAGAAATAAAAGATGTTACTAAACACAACTTTTAGAGGTATGAGGTATACGTAGAGCAACCCACAGGTTGCTGCAGCAGAATGATGAAGGCTCTAGTTTTCTGAGTGATAACTAACTGATAACATCTTTCATTACCACTCCAGTTTCAAATTTTTTCTGCGATCTACTTCAGAAGGAAGCCCTGCAATTTTTCAATTGTTTAGTAATTTCAAAAAAAATTAATATCATAAAGTTTTAGTAGTCTTAAAAGCACCTACATTTTTTGCAACTTGAAAATTTAAAAGTTTTCTACTCATTTCCAATTACAGATCTCAGCCCCACTTGATTTTCATCTACTTCTATGAACAAGATTTGCAGTGAAAGTGTAAACAATTCTAATATTTGAGATCTCTCCTCCACTGAAATTATAGTTGGGAGGTCGTATGGATGGAAAGGGATGAGGAAACAATTGGGCACATGAAAAGAACACGAAAAAGAAGAAGAAGCGAGCAAGGGGTTGCTTTAAGATGCTAGAGACGTGGAATGAGAAGAAGAAATGGAGTCCAGAAATATATAGAGGTGAGAGAATAGAATCCACTTAACCTGACGAGCAAGTAAAGCTTTTAAAATAAGGATGAAAGGGAAAAAAAAAAAAAAGGCTCTATGTAGATGACTAAATCATGTTTAATTGGAACTCACGACCAAGTAAAGTTATTAAGAAAGGAAAAGTGTATATATAAAAAAAAAGAGAATAAAAGCTGCATGCAGATGATGAAATTTTATTGAACTGAATTTATTGAATATTTTAGGAGTCAGGTAGAGAATGATGGCTGTAGTTTCAGCCAGAATTTTTTCTCAGGAAAAAAGGCGAAAGAAAAAAAAGTGAAACATAAGAATTCTCATTTTCATTTTGAAATCATACTTATCTATCCAACAATACGTTACACACTCACAACTAACCACATTTAATTTTTTAAACTCAACAAACTAGCAGACTTATTAATAAAATACTTATCGTATAATAACGATAACAATAAGGAATTAAATTTTAACACTCCCCCTTAATTCCTTATTATGACATTCAATAATTTTCTAAAGTACTGAAACTTATCTCTTGAAAGTGCTTTAGTAAAAATGTCTGCAACTTAATCATTGGAGCTGTAATATTTGATTTGAATCTTCTTCTTCTCCACTGCATCTCTAATGAAGTGATGCTTGATGGCAATGTATCTTGTACGACTATGGTAGACTGGATTCTTAGTCATAGCAATTACTGATTTGTTGTCATACAAGATTGGAGTAGCTTCTTCTTACTTCTCACCAATATCCTTCAAAATACGCCTTAACCATATTGCTTGTAAAGCTGCCAATGATCTTTGAAACACGTATTCGGCCATTTCATTTCGAAATTTGATGATTTTACTTGTTTATTGTTTCTTAGAAGCCCAAGCAACTGCTCCTTAACCAAGAGAAAAAAATATATCCTAAAGTGTTTCTCATATCATCAATACATCCAACCCAATCACTATCATAAAATCCTAATAATTTTGCATCAATATTCTTCTCATACCAAACACCAATAACTTCTTTGTTTTTTGGTTTTTCAACTAACTCCCAAGTTTTATTCTTCTCAATCACATTAATTTCTTCTTCCATAGCTTTCTTTTAAGTCTCTTCTTTAATTGCTTCTTCAAAACTTTCTGGTTTAAAAACACAAAAATTACAGCTAGCATACACATCACTAAGGCTTTTCATTTTCCTTGGAGGTGTACTTGATGATGAATAACTAGAGCTTGATGATGAACTTGAACATATTTGTGGAGACATTTGTGGTGCATCTTCATGAACATTATTTTTATATTCTTAAATTTTTGATGTTTTATTGATAATAATGGCCTGACCTTGGACTTTCTTCTCTTTCCAATCCCACGTATCCTTCTCATTAAAAATAACATCTCTACTAATAATCAACTTATTTTTCTTCAAGCTGAAAAGTCTATAAACCTTTGATTTTGAGCTATAACCCACAAAAATACATTTCTTACTAGTCTCATCAAGCTTGTTTCTAACATTCTTTGGAACATGAGCAAAATAAATACATCCAAAAACCTTTAAGTGATTCACTGATGGCTTCTTTCCACTCTAAGCTTCAATTGGAGTTTGATTAATCACTGCATTTGTTGAGCATCTATTCAACAAATAAACTACAGTAGAAACTACTTCACCCCAAAAAGACAAAGGCGGCTCCTTCTCATGAAGCATTACTTTTGACATCTCCACAATGGTTCTATTCTTTCTTTCAGCCACTTCATTTTGTTGTGGAGTGTATTCAACCGTTAGTTGTCTATTCAAGCTAATATCTTCACAAAAGTTATCAAATTCATTTGAGTTATACTCACTACCTCTATCACTTCTTAACACTTTAATCAAATGTCCACTTTGCCTCTCAACAAAATTTTAAAATTTTTTAAAGATACTGAACACATCTGATTTTTATCTCATAAAATATACTCATGTCATTCTACAGAAGTCATCAATAAAGGTTAGGAAGTATTTGTTACCTCCATGAGATGGTGTTGACATAGGACCATATACATCTGTGTGAACAAGCTCCAATGTTGCTCTAGCTCTTCATGCCTTCTCTTTTGAAAATTCTTCTCGGTGTTGCTTTCCAAGTGCACAACCTTCACAAACTTCTTTTAATTCTTGTATAAATGGCAGCCCATACACCATGTTCTTCTGCTGAAGATTCTTCAAGCTTTGAAAATTCAAATGCCCAAGTCTTCTATGCCAAAACCATGAGTCACTAACTATATCCATCTTCAAAGCTACATCATTCTTGTAAGAGAAAGTTAAAGGAAAACTTCTATTTTTCTCCATCTTGATCTTTGCTACAGCTTGATTTCTTTTATCAAAAATTTTGCAAGAGTCTTCTTCAAAGTGAACCGAGTATCCATGATCTACAAGTTGTCCAACACTTAACAAGTTTTGCTCCAGTTCTGGAATTAGTAGCACATCGCGGATATATCTTGTTCCTTTCTTTGTTTCTATAGCAATAATACTTTTTCCTTTTGGTTGAACTAAGGCACCATTACCCATCTTCATTTGAGAATTAGTAGTTGAATCAATCTCCATAAAAATTCTTTCATTGCTGGTCATATGATTGCTACACCCGCTATCAAGAAACCAAACATCATGCTTTCGGTCCATAGCTGCTTGACAAGCATAGAACAGATTGGCTTCACCTTCTTTTTCTTCAATGAAATTTGCTTGCTGATTTTTCTTCAAGTAACAATCTTTTTGGACATGACCAAACTTTTTGCAATTGTGACATTGAGGCTTTTCTCAAAACCAACAATCTTTCTCTACATGACTACTTCTTTGATAAATTCTACATCTTTGTTGAGTGAACTCCTCATTAATTTGCCTTTTAAAGTTACTTCTTCCTCTTCCTCTTGAGTTGCTTCTATCTCTTTCTCTTCTATGCCTTCCACCTCTTGAAGATTCTCCTTTAGAGTCTTTATCGTGAGGTCTTAAATTAGCATTGAGCTTGGATTGAAAAACACCCTCAATTGATTTTTCAGAACGCCTATTCAACCTTTACTCAAATACTTTAATTGATCCCATTAACTCTTCACCACTCAAAGATTCAAGATCTTTAGTTTCTTCAATAACAGCAATAATGGGGTCATATTTTTCATGCAAGCTGATAAGAATTTTTTCAACAATTCTTTGATCAGAAATAGTATCCCCATATATCTTTATTTGATTCACAACCTCTATGACTCTAGTGAAATAATCCTTCAATAACTTAATTTCTTTCATCTTTAAATTTTTAAAATCTCTTCGAAGAGTTTGAAGCTTTACTGTTTTTACTTTGAAAGTGCCTCTATACTCCTTTTGAAGAATATTCCAAGCCTCTTTTGCTCTTATTGCATTAATAATTCTTGAAAAAATTTTATCGGCAACTCCTTGTTGAGTCAAAGCTAGAGCCTTTGCATCTTTCTTCCTTTAATCCTTTAATTGTTGTTTTTGGGCATTACTCAAAGCAATTGTATCATCATGTTCATCATACCCATCTTTTACATACTCCCAAAAATCATATGATAAAAAAACTATTTTCATCTTCACAAACCAGAAATCATAGTGTTTACTATCAAAAATGGGAACTTGTGATTATTGAGCACTTACAGATTGATTGCTTGAACTCGCCATCTTCAAAAATTAAGACTGCTTGGAGGTATTTTCACTCAAGTCTTTCGTCGAACACCTTGAGAGCGTGGGAAGACTGCTTGGATATATCCCCACTTAAGCCTTTTGTTGAACACCTTGAGAGCGTGGGAAGACTGCTTGGATGTATCATTCTCTGGATTTTTTTTTTATTTTAAAATTGATATTTGGAAACCAAGTTCGTCGCCTACGCACGGAAGCGGGATCTTCTTCTTAGATACCGCCTGCCTGTATCTTTTTTTTTTTTGATCCATTTCGATGTTTCGGTCAAACACGGAAGGGGAGCACCGCGTTGCTATGAGAAGGAAAAGATTTGAGCGATGGGGACTCGGCGGAGAATCGTTGGCGATGCTTTGATACCAGTTTGATGGCTGTAGTTTCAGTCAGAATTTTTTCTCAGGAAGAAAGGCGAAAGAAAAAAAAGTGGAACATCAGAATTCTCATTTTCATTTTGAAATCATACTTATCTATCCAACAATATATTACCCACTCACAACTAACCACATTTAATTTTTTAAACTCAACAAACTAGCAGACTTATTAATAAAATACTTATCGTATAATAACAATAACAATAAGGAATTAAATTTTAACAGAGAATCACCTGTGATGCTTTAAACTGGTTCAAATTTAAACAAACCCAATTAAATAAACCAAAACTAGATGGTTAAACTTCTAAACACAGGATGAATTTCTCAGCAGTATTTTATCAAACACCTTCCTCCTCCCACAAAATCCATCTTTCATTCATAGAAAAATTCTAGAATCTAAATCCTAACTAAATTATTCTGTAATATTGGTGGGATGAAAGAGGCTTTAGATATTTAATAATAATATTTTAGGGCTGAACTGATATGAGTGTGAACGTAAACCCACCATTATAATAAAAAATTAGATATTTAATAATAATATTTTGCACATAATAAATTATATTTTGTAGCAAGTAGAAACTAATTAATATTTAATACTTAGATAATAAGCAATTAAATAAAATCAAATAACTAAATTTAATATCTTCAAACTCAAGTTTTAATTTCTCTTCAACGAATGAAACCTCCCAAATTGTTAAATTGAACAAACATCTCTTTGTGAGAGAGTTGATCATGAAGAAAGCGAGAACTTATAGAGAATGGAAGATTTTATAGAGAGTGGAAGAACTTGTAGAGAGAGAATGCATTGAGAAAGTAAGAAACTAGATGTAGAATTGAGTGCAGAGAGAATAAAAGAGTTGGGAATAATTTATTGTAATGAATTTAGAAAGGATGTGAGGTATTTATAAATGTTAGAAATTTTTTATTTGATCAGCATATCCTCTTAAACTAGCTATTTATAATTGCTACAAGGAGTATTTTGATCTTTTTTATTAATTTAATTAGAAATATAACTTATATACTAAATTGATCAAAATATTTTTAAAATATAGTTGTTTATGACTGTTAGAGGAGGTATTTTGACTACAAAATGACACTTAAAATACAAAAAGATGAAATTTGCAAGAGCTCAATCATTTATTGATTTATTATGAGTAGGCATGTGTCTTAGATAAGCTATCACAAAACTAAGCAAGTTGTCAGCTTTATGTCTCAAAAATTCATGATGAATTTATAAGCTTGTAAGAGTAGTATTTACTTTCTTTTATGTCAAAAAAAAAATAATTATAGCAAAATAAAAGGGTTTTTATGTAAGTTAGTAAAAGACAAGTGTTTGTACTCATTAAAAAAATCATCAGTATGAATTGTTGCGGTGGCTTATTTAACCTAAAACTCTTAAACAACTTAGCTCGTGATGTTTCAGGCTAAGTTTCTGACAATGTAAACTGAGCTTGACACCACTTCAGTGTTTGCTCAGTAACAAAGAAACCCTTGATGTGCGTAACGGGTGCAAACAAGTTAAGTAGTCTTAAGTTGATTGGGGTTCAGTTTGTCGTGTCAATCCAATACTTAAGCATGAGTTAAGCATTATCTCATGAGTTCAAGGAGAGGTTGTAAGCCCATGAATAAACCAATTCTTGAGTTCAATTTGGCCTACATTTACTTGAGTAGCTTGCTAGTATTTGAGTCCTACTTATACGCTAAATTTTTAAGATTGAATCAACCAAGCCATTGTAGGGTTGGAATGGGTGAGGTTGAATTGAGGCATAATCTGATCTGTTTTATATTAGTTCGTAAATTTTAGGCTTAAATCCAATTTAATTATTGATTGAATTGGATTAGTTTAGGACTATAAAAAGGACTTTAGGTTCATGCAGTTTTTTAGATTGAGTTAGAATCAACTATGATCTGAATTTAGTTCAAAATATTTTAATTTTAGATCAAATTAGGATTGCATTTGAATCAAGCATTTAGCTATTCTTTTATAGTTAAAGTTGCTAAAAATTTTTAAATAAAACTTAAAAAAAATTAACTTAAATTTTTATTTAAAATTTTTAATTTTATTAAAATAATTAAATATTTTAAGTTTGTACCTAATTATTCTTAAAATATATAATAATATACTTAAGGTACTATGTGTAAAAATTTATTAAAATAAATAAGTAAAATATAATTAAATAAAAATAGATGAAACGTGATGTGATTGTTAAAGTGGCAGAAAAGATTAATTTAAGTAAAAAAATTATATAATTCAGATGATATATGATCAAAACAAATTGGATCGGATTAAAATGAGCAAGACTTGCATCCATTTTGGAAGCTTGATCTAATTCATGAATATTCAAATGTAAATTGGGATGAGATCTCATCGGGTCAGGATCCTGTCAGGAAATAAATAGTTTAGAAGTCTTTTTTCCGTTATCAAGCGTGCAGGCAACTTCTGACTGCGGTAACAAAAATTTATGGGGTGCGATTCATGGCATGGGGTCCATTGTGGTTGGCACGTCATCATCCCTCTTGCATTCCTCCATCCCCATCATTGCATATCGGTTCCCTCGCATACGCCACGTTGACATCTGCAGCGTTGGCAGCGAAAAGGTCGTAACCGGTTCCGTCGAGTCACAGCAAGAATCCGAGAACGTGAGTTCTTTCTTCCGCCGCTGTCACCGCTTATTGCAGAGCCGAACAAAAACAAAAAAGAAAAGAAAAGAAAAAAAAAAAAAAAAAAAAGAGGGATCCGAGCCGAAGGAGGGCGATGGCAAGAGGACGGCGAGAGATCCCACCCTGCTCCAAGACCTACGGCTTCCCCATCTACTGCGCCGCCTGGGTCCCCCTCGATCGGATCTCGGCCGCTGCCGCCGCCGCGGCGGAGGCAGAGGAGAAGGAAGACAAGGGCGAGGCGGCGGAGGGGGAGGAGATGGAAGATAAGGGCAAGCAAGGAGGAGGGGAGGGAGAGCCTTCTGCTTCGTCTCAGAAAGATCGGCTCCTGGCGGCTCTGGGGGGAGGCGGGGGCGAAGGCCGCAGCGGGGTTCCTAACGCCCTCGTCATCTCCGAGTTCGATCTCGCTTCACAATCCCTCTCCGATCAGCCGGTAAAATTCGCTCATTTTTAACTTGTGATAGATTGCGTCTATTTGGGAATTTGGATAGGATTTCAGAGACTGAAGTAATTTTTACCTTTTAAAGCTTAAATGCTGATCGTTTTATCCGATTCAGGTGTTTAGGATGGGAACGGATGCTGAGGTGCCTTATAGGATGGCTGTGCACCCAGGGGGCGAAGGGATTCTTTGCTCATTTCCAAACGGTTGCAGGTCCTTTCTTGAGTCATCTTAAAAATAATATTCCTTTATATTGATTCTATTGTATATAGATATAAGCTTTTTAAATTAATGATCAATGCCAAAGGCGATTTCTTGAGTAAGCCAGCAATTGGTTCCATACCAAAAAAGAACACGGCATTTGCAATCGTTCTATGGTGACACATTCTTCTGTTCTTGCTTCATTCTTTTTAAAGAGGAAGAAATTTCTGTATAAATATCTTACAGTTTTGTACACTTAGAGGTTTTGTACTTAAGGTTTCCAATGTCAAGACTTAATTTCATTTCTCAGGTTGCCAACTTTGATAAGCATGAATTATTTTTTGTGTTTTTTGAATAGTATTTTGTTCGTGGGGCATCAATTTTTCCCCTTACCGTGTAAGCCTGAACATATATTTTCTATAGAAGTGATCATTGGGTAAAAACGTTCGCCGTTGATTGAAGATTTTTTTTTTTTTTTTAACACTCACCACTGGATGTCTTACAAGTTATTAATTGTTTGTTTTTAATGCAAGTGTTATTTCAGATTTTCTTTTCTCAGTTACAATCATCTTTGATCCACAATATCTATATTTTAATCTTATAGATTGCTGGCTTGTTACCAATATTTTTCTTCTTCTAGATGGATTCTATGATGTAGAGTTCTCATCATGAAGAATTTTTCTTTGGGCTTTTGATGACCATTCAGTTTGTGATATTTATGTAGGTGGTTTGAATGGGACTTTCCAGAGAGCAAGGAATCCCACAAATTGTCTCTCAAGTCCTCTGAAAAGAAATTGTCACAGCTAGAGCTTGTTGGGCTGCAGTTAGCAGTGGTCTTTAACGCAGAAGGTTCAATGCTTGCAACTGGTGGTGAGGTGGATTTTTTTTTTTCCTCACACAGCTGTCTCTGTACAGTAGCCTTTAATTTATATTCAACAAATTAGTTTCAGTCATTCTACATAAGTAATTGTAAAAAACTGATTGATTTCTCCAGATTTTATCATCTAGATGTTTTTTCAGTACAGAGACATTCTGAATGCTTCATTGTTCAATTTAGAACTTTATTTTTGTGATATATGCTTCCATGGCCTGTCGACCACTACATGCAACCCAAAGTTTGCAAGGATTTATTGTACAATTGCCGATAATTATGAGGCAAAGAAATAACTTGAGTTAGAGTTTAATCACATAATTTGACTGTTTGATCATTTATTATTATATTTGCTTAATTCCTAGAATTACTGGAATTGTTAATAAAAAAATCCTCTGACTTCTTTTATTAACTGAAGTGCAAATGCTGGGAAGAAACATAAAGAGCATGTTTGCCAACGAAAAGTGAGCATGCAACCTCATGAAAAACTTGTGAATAGAGGAAATTGCAGAAACATATGGCGTTTAAATGAGAACATGATGTTTGTGAAGTGACAGTCAATCTCTATATGGTGGCAAGCTTACAGGGAACTAAATGGTGGCAATATGTTGTTGTTCTAGTTGTCCCAATGCATGGGTACATATAGCAATTGTAGATCCATTTTCATAAGAAGATACTAGCTCAAATGATTTTAGAAGTTATGGACTTGGTAGACTGCTCTAAATCTCAAGCTCCATGCTGGTGCTTCTTTGGTTTTTGCTGATGATAAAATAATCTAAGGTACACATTTACAGCTAACAGTAGCATGACAGTCAATCGCATATCTGATCCAATCAACATAAAATAGCCTTGAAACTAGAGAGAAATGTGGAGAGTAGATAGAGAGAACTACTTATTAAACCCTAAAGATAATATAGAATATGGAACAAAGCATACTAAGCAGCTTGTGAGGTGGCAACAAGTTGACTAAGAACGTGTCTTATATAAATGTTTGGCTTATTGGTAGGTCAACCAATGTCCACAGAACTGCTTGCAATGGGCTTTTGAATTTTGGAGCAGGAATATGATCTAAAATATATAGCACAGGGAGCAACATGTATACTTTGCTCGCAGCTTTAGTATCAAAGTGACATGGGAAAGGAGGGTGAAGAAGGGAAGTGGAGTGCAGATATGGGTTGAACACAATAATCTAGCAATTATTGGTTCGAGATATTGGGTAGGATATCAAAATAGACAGCCTAAGCAATGCTTCAAATGAAGTTTAGTAGGAGCAATGTTTTGAAAATTGAGGTATGGGCCCACAATGCTAGGCCCACATTGTTCGCTAACTAGTGTGTTATGTACTGCATGCATACTGTACCAACATATGATACGGGCAAGCATAGCTTTGAGAAGAAAGAAAAAGGTGTAAAAAAAACCTTTAAGCTTATTATCAAGTTGCAGAAGGTCAATCTAGGGCTGGTTTGACCATGAATCAGTCCCAAGGAGGTGCTGGCCTGCTGGGTACCAGTTTCTAGCCAGTATGATACAAATAGGCTGGTATGCCTAACATTCGATATCCTTGAATAGGAGCAACCAAGTATCTGGTCAAATGAATTTATGACAACGTATCAATACCAGTTTCTAGCCAGTATGTTACTAATAGGCCAGTATGCCTGGCATTTTATATCCTTAAATAGGAGCAACCAAGTATCCGGTCAAATGAATTTATGACAACACATCAATATTATTTTTGATTGAGAAAGTGGATTCTCTTGAGTTTCATTGGCTGTCACCAGACCTAGAAAACCAATGTTGAGGTTCCTTATGAAAAATTGGCACTTGAAGGGCTCCTTGATTGGCTAGATATGATTGAGAGTGTTTCTGATAATACTTATATTATCCGCAAAAAGAATGATGGATGACTTTGAGGATGTGTATACAAGTATGACAGTATCAAGAGCTCTTTGCATCTATCAGCTGCTGAAATTTCATGATTGAACCGGTAAGATGGTTATCAATTATGAGTTAAGATTATATAAATTTATATCATGGAAGAAGTCATTGCCATTGTTTTCTTTTGGCTAAATATTCCATGCACATTGATTATTCATAACAATTTTTTGAAGTCCATTATTGCATGGTAAGTTGACTTCCATGGTTACATCGCTAAGAGTTGTCAATAAACTTCTCTGCAAGAAGAAAAATGGAATCCCATCTGGGTGTCTGCTAGGAACTTGTCAATCGTAATTGGATTGATGAAGTTCTTTTACTTCATCTTGAATTTGCTATTGATTGCAAATAATCTGTGTCATGAGAGCTCTTCTAGTCTATCTTCAGGCTCCACATGCTCTAGTATTGCCTCGATGCACACTAGATGGAAAAAAAAAGGGGTTTTCCTGTGATAGAATTATTTTGTAAGTGATTCATTAGGAATGTACTGAAATAAGTGAACCTTGTAACAATCTTGCTCTCACAAAGCCTGTCATATTTGGAAGCGGGGAATCACAAGAGAATGCCTTTTTTCATTTCATTTTGTAACAAATATCAAGAATTCACCTTTACAATTTATAAGAGATGTTTAAGCGCTTTAAACTCATAGGACACTGACAGGTGCATTGATACATGCATTTCAATGAATTCCAAAAGCCATACTGAAGTCAGCAATCAGGATTTATGGTAAGAAGTGACCATTTGTCAGGAAATATAAAGAAGTTATATTTTGCTTAGGTAATTCATTTTTCATGATAGAATGGAATGACTAAAAGAGCTATAGATAGATGAGCTTATGGGATAAAATTGATGGGTTAATGATGCAGTTGAACTAAGTTGCTGGTTACGTGTCCCTACCTGCTGACTGGCTGTTTATGCTTTAAGGCAGTTCATTCTCCTGCCCTCGAGTCCTTGGGTAGGAATTTGTCACAAAAGGTTTATGTCATGCTGAGAGGCATCCATTGACATTATTCAATTTTGATGTATTATACCTTGAGATATGTAGCCATCCCCACAAAGACACGATAGGCATGCTGGTGAAGGAAACTATGAGTAAATGGCCAGTCTGCAGGGGATTTCTGGGCTGGAAAATTCCATGGACTCATAGCTTGTTTTCTTCATCTTAGGTCAATGATTTAGTTGATTACCTTGTCAGAGCCGGTGAGTTGATTAATTGATTACCTTGCCAGAGCTGGTGAGTTGATGACAATTATCAAATATAGATGCCTTTGATGTTCTCTTTTGGTGATTCTTTCAAGGTTAAATTGATATCACTCATTAATATTTGAAGGAATATTCTGTTATTGGATTATTGCTGCTGCAAAAACATATTTCTAGCAGATTGCCCCTAATGAGCTAATTTTGCAGATGACATCCTTTCAGCAGCTGTCATCATCTTATGGTACATCTCTAGTTTGCATAGCCCTGTTGAGAATACTACCGAAATAGCTAATATGGAAGGTGTTTGCATAGCCCTGTCATTTAGTTACATTTCTCTCTGTTGTTTCCATTTTGTTGTTAATTGTTTCAAGCTTTCTTGGAACCTCCCGTTATCTTCCTATTGGTCGTCTAGGTCCTTCTGATGTTTTATTTGTCTTACCTTTCTTTTTTGTACCAATGTATGGCTTTCTATTTCTCCTAAGTTATTTACTCCACAAGTGATGATGGTATAATTCAGATCATTTTAGGTAAATATTCATGCCTCATAAATAATTACTCTTTAGTATTTTCTATTCTGTTAGATATTATATATCTACCAGATATGCTTGATCTAAGATCATCAGATATCCTTGTTCTACTCTTCTTAATTCATGATGCCATAAATCTTCAGTGTTCTTGCCATGTTGCATGTAGGATGGGCATTTGAGGGTCTTCAAGTGGCCAAGTTTGGAAAGCATTCTCAATCAAACTGATGCTCATGCAACCGTCAAGGATTTGCATTTCAGGTTGATAGAAGGATGTTTATTTAAGAAAAATTCTTCATATCTAAATATTGCATTTTTATTTTTGAGCACTTGCACTATGGAATTGAGCTCGTCTCATATGGAATAATTTATATCATATGCTTGGTCATGTATTGCAGCCTCAATGGAAAGTTTCTTGTGTCACTGGGAAATAGTGGCCCTTGCAGGGTTTGGGATCTGGCATCATCAACAGCTGTAGCCAGTCTGCCAAGGGAAGATGTAGGCAATCCCTTTAGTGACTTTCTTAAGTACCTGAACTACTATCTTGAATATACGGACTTATGAACTATACATGTTTCCAGGGTGAAGTTTTTGGCTTCTGCAGGTTTTCTCTAAGCGCTGACAATAATCAGATACTATTGATTACTGCAATGAATGGTGATGTTCCAAATTGCTTTGATTCTTCTTTATTTGTTCTAATATTTAGTAGAATTGACCATACTAGCTTTAATTTGCAGGTGACCAAGGAAAGATAGTGTCTTGGAATACTCATTTATGGAAGAGAATTGGATCAAAGAAGGTAGTCCGCGACCCAATTTCTGCATTCAATGTGGCAGCTGATGGTAAACTTCTTGCAATGTAAGCATTTCATTTTAAATCTTACCACCAGCACACTATCAGTTCCATCTAGTCTATCTGATTTCATGATCACTCTATTATCACGATTGTTTTGTTTGCTATTTTTCTACTGCATTCTAAGGTGCTTCTGTGATTGCTGATATGTGTTCATGTATTGGAAGCAATGAAAGCATATCCAATACAACAGGACTCTAAAGTTGTCACAAGCGTAGATTTTTATTACAGTTGTTTTTACAATTCATGATGTGACCTGTAAGGTTGTGCATGCTTGTTAAAGCCCATCGTATGGCTTGAGTTACCAGGTGAGTTTCAGTCATTTGAGTTGAGTTATACAGTGGTCCCTAATTATGCATGAGTTTGTTACTTTATCAGTATTGTTTTGAGGAGTTATATTGAATAGTCCTTTACATTAGACCCGGAGAGTTTCAATTCCATACAAAATGTGGGCTTTATATGCTTAGGTAAGCTTAAAAACTTCCAGAGTAACACAAATACTCTCCTACCTTCTCAGGTGCTTATTCCTAAAGTCCTTGTTCAGGATTTAATCGCTGACCTGATTTCTTTCTTTTTTTTTGCTGGAAACCTGATGTTAATGTCCTAATAAGATCTCTTTGGCTATTTTGATCACTGTAAATTTGCCAAAACTTGAGTAGGCATCACATTCTCTGATAACATAGGAGTATCATGATACCATTTAAGGGCTTTAATGCATGGCTGACTGAAGATTTTATGCAATAAGAAATGCACATTATCACACTTCACAAAGTTGACTTCAGTGAACTTAAAGAAAAAGGATTCCCTCTTTGGTAAGGACGGCAAACTTCTGATGGTTTCTTCCTCTTTTTGTCTTTTGCCCCCTTGTTTTTGATCATTTTACCATTCAAACAATTGCATTTACCTTTTTGCGTGCTCTGCAGTGGGACAATAGAAGGAAGCATTATGATCCTAAACTCGGATATGCAGGTTCAGACTATGGTTAAAAAAGCACACCTTGGCCTTGTTACTGCATTAGTATTCTCCCAAGATTCAAGGTTGCTGTCCAAACTTGTCCTACTTCATAGTTAAATGCATTCTTTCAAAACTAAGAGTTGTATAACTGGCCCCATATCCATAATTAGCTTGCTGAAGATGTGCAATTAAGGTATTGTTCATGTGCACAGGGCCTTGATGTCTGCGTCCTTTGATTCAAGTGCACGAGTGACGCCTATTGAAAGCAGAAAGAGTAGTGGTATATGATCATTCTATATCTTGGTTTCGTTGCATACTTTCTATTTCTCATCTAGGTTTTTTTTTTTTTTTTTTTTTTTTTGCTGTTATTTCAACAGGGTTGAGCACTTTGCTTGTTGTCCTGGTTATTATACTATCTATTCTAGCATATTTCATGAAGTTGAAGGGGGATCCTTTGAGATACTCTGCCATATGGAAAGGAAGATTTTGAATTTGAGTTATTCCTGGAGTAGGAATGAGCTAGCAAGATCTGCTTCTCTACCAGCGAAAGAGTTCTCTCATATGATGGTGGATAGTTTTCTATAAGCACAAAAAAGAAAAATTAAAAAAAAAAGGGATTTTGGGTTTTGTTTCGTATAAGAACAGATCCTGTTAATTCTATCAATTTATGGAGTGTATCCGGTATTTATTGTCATTCTTTTGCAAAAACCCACTTTATACTTCTTGATGCCATCAGAAATTCTTATTTTGAGTCTAAATATTCGTACTTGAAGTGGACCAAGCAATAAATTATTAACAACTGCTATGTTATTCTCTCTCTCTCTCTCTCTCTCTCTCTTTTTGATAACGGGACAAGAAGATTAAGACCTCAAAAATAAAACTGAGCATTATCTTGCACCAAATAATAAAGAGAAACTGGTATACCAGTATTTCAACTTTGACTTTGATCCTCTCGTACTTTGCGGTTAGCTAAAACATTCGTCATTTGATTTGTCTTTCCGTAAATATAATAACAATCGATCTCAAAAATGCAGGTTAGAAATTGAATTATGTATGAATGTTACAATTAGACTGATCTTGTAATCAAAAAATTACTATCGCAGAATCTCTTTCCAAGAGCAGATTAGATTATTAAAACCAATGAATAGTAGTCTTAATGTTATGCCATGCCGTAGTCAGTTCCACAAGAGGTATAGACTATAATTTGACAGGAAGAGCAAGAGCTAGTAATACCAGAGAAAAATAATCTTGAATAACTACACCCACTCTAGCTCTATGGGGATGAGCCGAACCATCAAAATTAATTTTAAGAAAACTGTTTGGATGAGGAGGGGTACCCAAGCAACATATTTGACGTGATCTACAGCGGAATGTGGATTAGTACCCTAGAGGTTTGGATTAGAAAGGTTTGAATATTTTTTTAATTGCAAAAATTCATTTGAACCTCCCACTATCTAAAGAAGAAAGGCTCAAATTTGTTGGAGAGACAACTCTGAAACATGAAATTCCTTCAATTGTCGCAAGACCAAAATGAACCTATAGTAATGAAAAAACAAATGGTTATCTTAGCTGCAAGTCCACAACGATGGCAGAGTGCTGATATAAAAGTTAGACAACCCACTGATATGAAAGTTAGACAATCTACTAACAAAGACGATGTGGAAAAATCATTCTGCCTTAATTTCCATAAGAAGAGGAGGACCCTTTGTTGATAATTTAACTTCTAAAGACTCTGAAATTTAATCTGTGGGTAACCATCAGAGGCCCCATCAAAAGACTTAGCAATATCAGCAACTGAAAGCGCAGATTTATAACTAAATCCCCAACATAAAACAACCAACTGTCTTAGGCCACCAATAAAAGTACTAATAATTTCCTCCACAATAGCCGGTGGAAAAATATTTTCTAGTACTGACTAATTCCATGTTACAGGAGAGATCATAACCTCAACAACATGGAAGAATTGTTGGAGCCTATCCATATCATAAATCAAGGGCCTCTTGCCAATAGGGATCTCTGAAAACAAAGGTTGAGAACTAATTAACCACAGCAAATGCCTAGATAAAGGAGTGACTTTGTATAAAAATTTCTAAATGGTAGATACCGTTCTACGAGGAGAACCAATCATCAACAAACTTATGCTTAGCAAAGAAAACCTTAGCATATAAAGAAGACGGGTTTAGAAGCAATCGCCCAACTGATTGACCTAAAAGAGCTTCCTACCAAACGTCAAGCTTTAGAATACCCTAACCTCCATCATTCTTAGGCTGGCAAATAGAATCCCAATTAACGGTATGAACAGCTCTTTTATGACTATCATGTCCCCATAAAAAGGTATAAAGAATTTGATCAAACTATGCCATGAACCTCTATGGAACAATAATGTTAGATATGATATGAATTAGCAAAGAGGAGAGGATAGACTTGATGAGTAGAACCTGCTCCAAAAAAGATAAGAACCTCCACTTCTAAGCAGTAAGCGATCTAGAATCTTGTCCTTCAAAAGTTGAGTCTCCTGAATTGAAAGTTTGGAGCCCTTGAGAGAAACTCCCAAATAATCTTCAAGGGATAAAATTCGCCGCACTCCCAAAATACCTAGCAATATAATAGGTGAACTTAGAGAAATAGAAGGGCTAAACTGAACCATTGATATTTGAAGGTTAACAGACTGATCAGATTGCCTACAATAGTCTTCTAACACCTTCCTGAAAGCTAAATAGTCACATCTTCCTGAAAACTAAACAGTCCATCTTCTTCACACTAGATAACAATAAACAGTTATCAGCAAACATTAAATAACTAACAGGAGAAGCTCCTCTTTTAGATATGAATTCTCTTATTTTTTGATGGGTTACTGCCATGGGAATCTCTCTAGTTAACATTTCAGCACAAAAAATAAAGAAATAAGGAGATAGAGAGCAACCTTAATGCAAAACCCTGCTTGATTTAAAGAAATTTGAAGATCTATTAGTAAGAATTACAAATTCTGGCTCTTACACAACTGCTGATCCACTGAACCACCCTTCTAGGAAATTTGAAGTAATGAAGAATATCTTTCAGATAGCCCTAATGAATCCTATCATATGCCCTCTCCATGTCCAGTTTTATAGCCATCATGGGTCTAGTTCTCGGAGCATGATATAATAAATGGATAGCTTCTTGAGCAATTAAAATGTTGTCAAAAATGCTCCTACCCTGAACAAACTCAGTCTGTTCCTCTAAGATAAGCTTTGGTAATAGCTTTCGGATTCTATTAGCCAAAATCTTTGCTACAAGTTTGTAAATAATATTGCAAAGGCTAATAGGCTGAAAATGAGATGAAGATCATGGATTTTGGCATTTGGGAACTAAAGTAACAAATGTAGCTTTCCAAGCACTGGGTATAGAATGAGTAGAAAAGAAATCCTAAACAGCTGCATATACGTCCCCTTTAACAATAAACCAAAACTTCTTTAAAAACTCTGGTGTAAATCCATCAGGTCCAGGAGCTTTGTTAGAAGCCATAGTCTTTAAAGCCCCCCATATCACCTCATTTGTCATGGTTCCTTCCAACATAATCTGGTCCTCCATGGATATATATGTACTTAGGCCAGATAGAGATGGAGTATAACAAGTCACTATTGATGTCCAATGCTGCTCAAAATACTCCTAAATCACTGAACGAATAATCACCTTTGAAATTATTAGCAAACCATTGGATGAATCCAACTTCTTTATCCCATTCCTTCTTCTCCTCAAAATTGTAGAATCTATGAAAAATTTTGTATTCTGGTCCCCTACCTTGAGCCACTGTATCTTTGACCTCTACCTTTAGAAGATATCATGGATTAACAAAAATTTATAGTAAGGATGAATCATCTTCCTCAGCTTACATAAATTTGTAGGATTCAATCCACCATAAGCATCCTCCAACTGCTGCAAATCAAAAATTTTCTTCGCCACTTCAGCAAGCTTATGAAATATATCTCGAACATTATTTTTATTCTAAGCCTTGAGAACATATTTTGTTTCCTCAGTGTCTTAGTTATGCTAATCATTCGAGATTCTGGAGAGTTTGAAATTCAAGCATGCTGAATAATAGAAAAAGAATCAGAAAAAGATAACCATTAATTCTTAAACCTAAATGAGATGGGACCAAAAGTATGCCCTTTCAAAGATAGAAAAAGAGGACAATGGTCTAAGCCCACTCAAGGAAGGAGTTGCACAGAAGCTTGAAGAAAATGATGAAGCCAACTCTCAGTAGCAATAACTTGGTCCAAATGTACCCAAATCTTGGCACCCCTACCTTTATTATTACACCAAGTAAAAGATAAACCTGAGCAGCTCAAATCAATCAAGCCACTTTCTTAAAGAAAGTGCCTAAATTCTCTAGTTTCCCAAGTCTCCACAAAATATCAGCCCCAACACTTTTCGAATTGCTTCAAAATGCAGTTAAAATCTCGCACGATCACCATAGGCTTATTAGAAGAAGAACATTACTCAATTCTTCCTACAGACCCCTTCTACTTAGTCCATTAGTGCTAGCATACACTACCGCAAAGATCGACGGATCCTGATCCCTAGGTGATATGACACTATAAAAGCATTGTCTCGAAGTATTAACAAAATCGATACCCTCTAAACCTTTCCTTCAACAAGCTAACTAGCCACCAAATAAACCTTCTGATTCAATGGCCTTAGAATGTCAAAAAGGCTCCATTCTTCTAGTCACTCTTTGTAATGAGTCCCTAGCTAATCAGATTTCCGACACCACACAAACATCAAATGAATGCAAGGACAGTAATCTTCACAAAAAAGGTAAAAAGGATGGCTTTCCAACCCCCTAACAATTCCAAACTAAATACTACATTATGACTCAAGAGGAAGAGGTTACCCCATACCGCTAAATCTGCTCCTTAACACAAATTTTCTTATCTCCTGCCACTATAATTGTCGAAGTCTCTAGACCTAACCCCCCCCTCCCCTCCCCAATTCTAAGCTTGCTCCGCATTACCAACCTTTATATCTCCTACCATTGCTAAAACCGAGTGCAAAATTTCCAAACAGGACCCCTAACCATCAAGCAGTACATCAATAGTCTTTATTAGATTTCCAAGCCTTGGAGCTTGGGCTCTAGAGACCAGCTTATGGCTACTAGAAGATCCCGTCTCCCCTCCCATTGGACTGTCCTCCTTTTTGGTACTCGAAATACCAAGGAGACGTGGACCCTGCTAGAGAACCGACCCATTTAATTGCGCCATCATTTGCTGCCCTTGCTGGGCTTCGCCAATCTTGCCACACCTTTCTCCAAAATAGTTGTTTCCTTCACTATGTAAGATGTGTTTCAAACTAGGTACGCTGCTCCCATCCTTAGCCATAGGAACCTTAGAGGTATGCTCTGCTGAAGCCGATTCAATGTTTCTTGGATTCATAACCTCCACTAATGGTGGTCCCCTAGAAACCTAGTTGAGAGATTTGGAACCTAAGGAGGCAGCAGCATAAACCATATCCACAAAAGAAGACTTCTTTCCTTTGACCAGAAGATCTGCCATAGCCTCCACTGAATGCTTTAGAACTAAGGTTTTGCCCTCCCTTAGCCTTAGATCTCCTTCACCGATCACCTTCCACACAACCCTATTTGGCCTAACCTGGAACTTTAATTCCAGGTTGGAACCAGATTCAGTCTTCTAGGCTCTAGCCTGTTTCCCTTTCTTCTTAAGTGAGCCTAAAGAAGTAGACTGGTCACAAGTCAAGGTCGACTTCAAAAGAAAAATTAGATCTTTGACCCTTTTAAGTCCATCCCCAATAACCTGACTAGATGCCTCATCCATCACTTGATCCGAAAGACCTTCCCCCCTAATCTTCTTTCTTCTCACCTTTTGGGTCATTAAACAACATAAGAATTGCTTCGGCTTCAGTCACCGCATCCAAAGATGAGTCCATCATAACCGCAATCATGAGAGAACTTTTGGTGGTTGATCTTTCAAAACTTTTTTACTTTTTGAACTTTCCTCCTGCACCAATATTTGCTGAGCCTAACTTAAATTTTGAATAATTGCCCTTTTCTCTCCCAGCCAATCATGGCCATTAATTGAAATATCACCTACCTTTATAACCACAGAATCAGAGCCACCCTGGCTACGATGGCTCGTCAAACCCGAGTTAGACTGCGGGTTACAAGTGAACTCAGGCCTAGTTCTAAGAGCTCCAACCCACCGCCTAGGGTTCTAAGCAACTAGCTAGGAACCATAGAGCTAATCTACCTTAGCCTTCCTGAAAGATAATGATGAACTTACACCACTAGGACCTTTCGAGAAATGAGCTTGAGCAATTTCTTTGATTCCAGAATCTTTTTGCTCATCAACTGAAGCCACTTTGGTAAAGCAACCGAACTTACAATCATCAACTTCATGACCTACCCTCCCACATTCAAAACAATATATTAGAATACTTTTACAGGAGAAAATTTTTCAAAAAGGTTCCTTCCCATATCCGCCCAGAAGATTAACTCCTTGAATTAATGGCTCCTCGATGCCCATCGAAACACAAACTCTTACAAAATTATGAAGTTGCAAAGTATTTGTCATATTGTCAATCCACAGAGGAGTCTCTGCCACCAAAGCAATCTCCACAATTTTTTCTTTTGACCAAAACTCCAATGGTAGTTCCTCCAGCTGCATCCAAAGTGTAACCCGCCATATCAGAATTTTTGAAGCCTTGAAATTTGGACTCCAAGGCTCTAGAGCAAGCACGTGATCACCCATACTCCATGATCTTTTTGTAGTAACCTTCAATAAATCTGCATCATTGTGGAATCGAAATACATAGCGATCCGATTCTATAGGAAACACTTAAAAATCTCCAGAAAACCATCATCTTATCTTAAAGAATCTAATAAAAAATTCTAAATCTTCAACCAATGATTCTACCAATGACTACTAACTTTCATTTTACCCTTGCCTCCTGCAGATTTTATCTTCAAACTGCAACATTTTCTTAAAATGAGACTGAAGTTTCTCAACATCTTCAGCAGAAACTCGACAGATCTTCAATGAGGATGAAAATTGCCGCACCACGGATGCCCAAGACTTGACGCCTTGTTTCTTTGGTTGACGATGGGAAGGAGAGGAACCCCGTCCCCTAGCCTCCACCATGGATCCAGGCGCTGACTTGCTTCCGTCCTCCGCCGTCCCTTCTTTCTCTCCCTTTTCCCTGCTATGTTTCTCTTCAATTAAAAGGTTACACGAGATTTTGTAAAACATGGCGTCTCCTTTTGCTATACTACCTTCCTGAATGTCGACTGAAAATATTATGCAATCATATTTGTCGAAATTTGAGACCGAACTACCGTGTTTACTTTGTTGCGTTTTACACCAAAAAAAAAAAAAGGAAAAAAAAAAGGATAAAGGTTTGGGATAGCAGAAGTCCCACACAAATGCTATCTCCAATTTCAAGCTCTACACGATATTTCACTAATTTATATAGAAACAAGAACAGAAAAAAACGATGATGCCAAATAAGTCCTAAGATTTGATTTCAGTCAGTTATCTTAGAATATAATTTATTTGAGTAATGAACAAAATTTATACCATTAACCCATGCAGTGGACTTCACCTAACAAAATACTACAAATTTTCTCAGACCCACTCCATTAAAAGGCACAATTTGGTACATTTGGATTGCGATCCTTTGGCCTTTCTTGTTAGCACGCCAAAACATTTTAACAAAAAATGCTAAAACATTCTACCCAGAGAGAGTGAAAACCCAATAACCATCAACTCTTTTCACGTTCTCCTATTGCTCTTCCCTTTATCAGATTTGACAAGAACCTTGAAGACAAATCTCTCATCTGTAACACATGCCTACCTAAAAAATATCTGAGCACCCAAAATCTAATAAATGTTAAATGAATCACATGGTTGATCAAAAATCATATCCATTGGCCACAAAAAAAAAGTTTTTATGATTCGGTATTATGCATTTTAATGTAACTTCGATGCTTGTGACTCCCCGGTTCCCTGACCATCAGTGAGTTGCACCATCTTCGCAAACACGCCTTTACAGTACCACACCACGTAATAGCTCGGGGAATACATATATAATCACAATATTGATATTTGATATGACAAACATACTGCCACACAAGTTTTGAGCTGAGAAACTTGGGAAGTGCACTCAAGGGGATTGCATTTATTTATTGAACATCCCAGGAAAACTAGACTCTACCCGTCCAAAGTACGCATGCCACCCACATAGGATCGAGCATAACTTAAGAGGCGGTCTCTATTACTCAAACTGTACTGCACTTCAGTCACACCACCCAAACTGTACTTCAGTCACACCACCCAAACTGTACTGCACTCAGAGATCTCTACGCATTCGCTGTCTCAAATTTCTCTAGTACTGTTCTTGATCCATTCAAGGTACTTCAGGTTGCCACCAGTGATGGGCAAAGCAATCACTTCCGGGACACTGTAAATATTAGTTTATAGAAATCAGGTATCTAGCTGGAGTCCAATCTGCACTATTATTATCAGAATGCAACAAATGTATGCACCCCTATAGTTATTGCATTTAATGTAGCATAATCTAAGAGATGGGCCCTTGATTACATGGTGCCCTGTGTTCAGAATGGAGCTTACTCATATTCATGGTTGGCTTTAACATGGTCAGTCAAGGCATTCAGAAGCGATTCCCTCGTCTTTATTATGAGCAATTCCTCAGAATCTGTTTGAACCTGAAAAATAGATATTATGATAAATAAGTCATGCAATCCAGTCAAACAGAATATTCAGGCCTCTTATTTACCCTTTTTCTTTTGTTGGTAAAATTGTGAGGCATCAAATGGATACATCAGAATCATTGTGGGATGCACCATGTCATTTCGCTAAGGCTGCATATCTTACAGTTTGTAGAAATTTATTGGCTACAATTGATGATTTTTCCCAACACACAGCAATTGTATACATACAATGCTTGGGCTTGTGGCTGAATGAGTTTATAAAACGTGTGGATACAAGGGTACATGGAATGATTGATGCCAAGTACTGGTTAACTGGCAAATTAATGGTGCATAAAAATCAATAATTGCCAAATGGAACCAATTTTTATTTTGAATATTAGAACCCTACCTGACCATCCCACCAATAAACAGACTCAAGTCCTGCAATTACAAAATGTATACATAATTAGGAAACATAAGAGTAAACAAATGTATTTTGATAGTAGGCAGTGGACTGTCTCTGAAATTACAAAAAAAGAAAAGAAAAGAAATATAGTTTAACCATGGTTTGCCGTCTCAATTCTGAGAGGCATTCCAGTAAAATTCTAACATGGTACAGTCTATCTGGTATGATCCCTGTACCAATACCAATATAGTACCAGTACAACCAGTATGACGGCATACTGATCAGATATCAAAACTGTAACTGGAGATTGGAGAGCACAGTATAGATCAATGGAATTTTGCAGTTTCATCAAATAAACCATCAGAACATATGGTTATAACATGATATCTAAATGTAACTGCATTAAGAATCTTAAAACATCAAAAAAAGTAAACTATACTCCCTATCCATTAGCTAAATAAGGCTACAATTTGACTAACCAAGGAAAAATAAATTGTGTACTGAGTTATTATTTGATGTTACAACAAAATTGGAGAGTTAGAACCATTATCAGAATGACATTGCAAATTGATACCTTGAAGCCTAATACATGTGACTGTGCCAGAATTGTTTAATTGGGCCCCTTGAAGTTGTTCTTTTACTGCATTCTGGCAGTAAACTACAATTTCTTCTTTTTGCAGGGGTCCCTTGATTTGAAGGGATTCTTGAGCAAAACATCATACAATACCAAGGAGATAAGTGGCAGCTTTAGGGTGCTGTTTAACTCTAGCAAGATTTGGCTTGAAAACGGCTCCATCTGTGACAGTTTCCTTATCAACATTTGATTTTTAACTCAATCCTCCCTCCTTAGTAACAACACACTAATAAGAGGGAAAGAGAGTCAAGACCTAGATTGAAGAACTTTGATCAGACAGGAAAAATTCCTCAATTTTGGTGTTGTTTAGCAATTGAGTTCATTGGGATAGTTTGACATTTTATAATTAGGCAAGAAACCTCTCTGAGGAAAGGATTGCCTTAAATTGATCGATGGCTGATAATAAAAGTAATGCTGGAACATGGAAAAGTTGTTAAGGGTTTGCACAAACAAACCTCCAAAAAAAATTTAGGCCATTGACATGGATTCTCATGACCACAATAGATATCTAAAAATGAGAAATTACAGTGCAACTATAGTTCAGGGCTCCTTAAGGATTTAATTCTTTCAAGTGCAAGTTAAAGTACATAAAAAGACAAGTGACTTCTGTCACTTCTTGAACATAATGCACCCATGTCATTACCACACAAAAAGAGGCATATAGATGGATTGATAGCTATAGAAATCCATAGACATCAAAAAAACTCCATAAGTAGAAATTTAACTATAAGCAAAATGAATTTCATGCAGAAGCTTAGCAGCTGGGGGTCGCAAAAAATCATTGGATGCAAAAAGGGTGGGTGTAGTGGTGGGGAATGGATGAGGAGTGCCATCAGGTTAGGTTGGAATTGGTACCTCCAACAGAATATTGGAATCTAAATTTTAATCCTCTGCTTTGATGAATTTTAAATAGTTTGGATATGTGCAACTAGAGATGCACTTGTGCGAAAGAATGACTTAATACATGTAGAAAAAAAAGAAAGGTAAAGGTAGACCAAAAATAAAGAAAGACTTAGAATTTTTGCATCTAATAAAAAATATGACTCAAAACAAAGTTGAATGGAAAAAAAGTATTCATGCAGCCGATCCCAACTAATTTGGGATTAGAACTTTGTTGTTGTTGCTGCTGCTTTGATGAATTTTTAAAAAGTTATAATGCCCAACACTAATCCATATCTCAGGCAAGTTCATGTATGAACTAAGCATATGCTTAAGGGAGGCCATCGCTATGGCTTTAAATAGACACCCTCTCTCTCTCTCTCCCCCTCCCTCACACACCAACCCCCCCCACCAACCCCCCCCCCCCCCGCGCGCCCTTAAAGCCACATCGATGGCCTTGCTTAAGCACAGAGAGAGAGAGAGAGAGAGAGATAAGGTGGCATGATAGTGAAGCTGATGGCAGACAGAGGCAGGCGATACAAGGGACAAGGAACCAAAGGCTAATGGTGGGAGGAGATAGTAGCAGAACAA